>JADMLD010000914.1:0-37029 GCA_017589585.1 Phylloscopus whistleri | reverse complement strand
TTGATGGTATAAGAGTCCTTAGTCGGTCTGATGTTAAATGCCGTGGCACTTTCCTGCGTCTTGAGGACCAATGATGTCACAGAATGTCTCAAGGATCTTGATGTTATGCATCATTCCCTCCCAGGAGTTACTCAGTAGCACTAAATCATCTGCAAATGCCATAGCTGTTATTTTGGCACCCCCACGTTTGTATCCATGTCCTTCCTTTTCTAATTTACACAGTAGAGGGTCCAGTACGAGGTTAAAGAGCAGTGGGGACATCGGGTCCCCCTGTTTGACCCCTTTAGTATATTAATAGGAGCCGATGTCTCATCTTTGGTGGTAATGCATGTAGAGGTGTTAACATACATGCTTTGGATGAGATTAATGATGTGTTCATCCACCTTCCTGTGCCTCAGGCCCATTATAATATGTTGGTGACTCACCGTATCAAAGGCTTTGGCAATGTCCACAAAGACAACTGCGATCTCTTTGTGCTCCCTCTTTGCGGTCTTCAGCAATAGCTGCAGGAGCTGGAGATTCTCGGAACATCCCACTGCCCTAGTGAATCCTTTCTGACGAGGATTGATGGGGTAGGCTTTGCTCAGACGTGCTGTCAAGACTGTGGAGAAGAATCTCATCACCGTTGAGCGATGGTGATTGACCTCCAGTTATTAATGTCCTTCAGGCGCTCTGGCTGGTCCGACTTTGGAAGCAAGACCGTGCGGCAGGTCTTCAGTTGGTCAGGGACTGTTCCGGATACAAGCCAGAGATCAAAAATTTCTGTCAGGAGTGAGAATTTCGGATCTGCTTTACACAGATCCCCCAGGCTGATGTCATCTGGTCCTGGAGCTGATGTTTTGGCCATCTCGTTGATGTTCTTTTCGATCTCCTTGCAGTTATCAGCGGTAGGAACTTGGTATTGTCAGTTGTTCCCTCTGCTTCAAAATCTCCAAAGCCTTTGAACTTGCCAGGTGTTTCCCATCTTGCTCGGAACACAGAGCTGATCTCGTTAGCTGGAATCTGGCACTTCAAACCCTCCACATCATCCAGGACGATGCGGGCTAGTTTCCCTCTGTCTGTGTAAAAAAAGTCTCTGGACTCTGAGATAGTTCCCCTTTTTAATTGCTCTCTTGCTCATCCATCTTGTTGCTTGTTTCTTCTTGTGCTGAGAGTGACTCCGTTTTGGTTTCCTGCTGTTCTTCTCCAGGCAGTGTATCCCTATAAATTTCTTCATGCAGTCGCTGGTTACTTCACTGATGATGGAGGCTGGATTTTTATTATTCTTTTTGAGGATTTCCTGAAATGCTTCCTGGTACACTATGAAGGTGCCATCACTGATTTTTGATGGGATAATCTCTTCATAGTACTACTTCAGCTGATTTATTGTGACATCTTTTCGCTTTGGTGGCTTGTGAATTTTTTCCTGATGCTGCTCTTCAGTTTCCTAGTGATTTGTAATCTGTTTGGGGCTTGTTGTTTTAGCAACAGCAAGCGTCTTTTGTCACTGATTTGTTTTGCAGTTTTGGATGGAATGTGATCAGCAATCAGTTTATTAATGTATTTGTTACCTTCGTATTGTTGTATTAGCTTGATTAGTAGATCTTCCTCCTCTTTAGTCCAGCATTTCTTGTGAGCTCCTCTGGCAGATGTTTCTTTAGGGCGTGTGGCTTCAATCCTCTCCTGGTTTCTAACTGCTGGATGTGTTATATGTGTGTCCCGATAATTGACTGGACACAAGCCCAATTAAATAATAATATTGGAATTTATAGAGCAAGCGACAATAAGCAAAAACAGCGTGCTGGACAGCTGGGGGGTCTCCTGCCCCACCACGGCTGACATCAACCGGGAGTCTCTGCTTCTTATACTTTTGCAGTTTCCTGTGATACATATATTTTTCTGTTTCTTTTGTGTTTAGGCGAAGTGTTGCTGGGGGGGTCTTCATCCGCTTCCCGGTAGTCGGTGGTCGTGGGAATGAAGTGTTATAGCTGATCACTGCAAAAACTGGTTAGTCAGTTTTTAGTTCTGCTTATCTTTTGTTTACTTTGCTGGATGACGAGATCACAAGGTGCTTCCGTGACACGGTTTAGTGAACAATTACTGACGGCAATTTATTACAATTCCCCCCTTTTTTGTTTTTTTCCATTTTGTTCACTGAACCGCTGCAACTCTTGCTGGCTCAGAATCAGAGCTTCGGCCTCTATATGTTCATTTTCAATTGGCTCATATTTGGTTTGGATGAGCATCAAGTGTGCTGCTTCTAATCTACTTTTTACTATTTCAGTTAATTTATTGAATATACATGGTCCAAATGTTAATCCCAGAACTAGCAAGATTACTGGTCCAGCAATGGTTGATAACAGTGTAGTTAGACAGGGGGAGTGATTAAACCAGGACTCATACAACTCTGTTGAGCTTCTCGCTCTCGTTTCCTCTTTTCTAAGCCTTCTCTGAGTTTAGCCATGGTATGTCTTACTACTCCGGTATGATCTGCATAAACACAACATTGTTCTCCCAAGGCAGCACACAGCCCCCCCGTTGAAGAAACGTGAGATCTAACCCTCTTCGGTTTTGCAGGACTACTTCTGACAGTGATTGAACTGATTTCTTAACGATTGGAATTTTTGATTTTGCTGAACTAGTGAAGTTATTCCTGTCCCTGCTCCTGCAGCTCCTACAGCTATCAAGGTAGCAACTGTTAGGGCAGTGAGAGTGATAGGTTCTCGTTTCTGCAAATGATGGGAATTTATGTGATCATACATGAAATTTTTGGAATGGTGTATTATTCTAGGGATAATAGTCACCTGTACGCAGTATTCTTCACTCTCATTGAATAGTTTAAGGGATAGACAAGGGGTGACTCCTGTCTTGGAACAAATCCATTTGGTATTACTGTCTGGTACTAGCCAGTCTGCAGGTGGTTTTTCTTTCAGGGAGGTTATTATTCCGCACAGTGTTGTCTACTCGGGGGCACGTTACCTATGCACCTTCCTTTTCCAGATACGTATTGCATTGTTATCCCTTGTTTCTTCTCTTTCCATAGGCACTGGGATGGGTTTGATCTGTTAATTCGTCTTATTCTTGAACGAACCCCTACTGATTCATAAAAAGGTGGGTTTGACATTGTAACATAACCAACAATGTTGGGTCAAGTTTGGGTTAGTAGAGTTCAAAACTTGATATGTGGTATTTAAGAGTTTCCACAATGGGTCATTTTTTATACTTGAACTTGGATTAAGTTCTGTTGTATCAGTAATATTCAAGACTGGGGCCTCTGTTATGTGCGGAACTTCTGGGTCTCTCAGATGGCTAATAACTGGGTTGGGACCAACTGCTTGTGGTTCAGGTGTTACCACTTCTTTCTTGATAAGGAACAATCCGCCTCTATTAGTACCAGACTTCCAGAACTTCATGCCCATGTTTTTCCAGTTATCCAGCTGGGATCCATAGGCTTAGATATGTTCACATATATGAATTTACAATTTACTTTGCCTAGTAGGATGCCACGCCGGGGGCCAGCTGAATGCCACCATATGAATCCTTTTCAGGTGGATCATGTCCCTATGGTCCCCACCCTACTTTGAGGAACTTATCAGGGCCTGCTCCCAGGCTCCAGTCAGCTGCAATAGTTTCACATCCCCAATACACACAGTAATAATGCCCTGGACTATTCAATATCCTTTTCCAGGATTCGAACTTGGACAGATGTAGAATCACTTCAGATTCGGACAGGGTTCTATGGGCACTATTTGACACAGAGTGGGCGTAAAACTAGGGGCTCCGGGAGTAGTAATTGTCTGAATCACCTGCTGCACCATTTAAATGGTTGGTGTTCATACTGATTAATTTCCGTCATTACTAAATCACAGAACGTTACAAATACCATAAGTCTTAAAGCATGCTGCGAGGGGTGGGAGTCCTTCTGTCTACATATTACTCTTAAATTTTCTTTTGATTTCAGGGGCTTGCTAGAGCTCTTGCCTGCGGAGTCATAGGTGCCTTTTTCTAGTGATACGAGGCAGCTTTTCCAGCATTTTTGCACAGTCCCATTCATGGGACTTCGTTCTCCACACTTTCTTACTCTTCCGCCTCGCCCGTCGACTCGGTTGCTTTGAGCCACTGGGGGTGCCATCTTCTCGGCAGCAAGAGTATTCTACAGGAGCATTAATGCTGGGGGGGGGTTTTGTTTGTTTGTTTGTTTGTTTTTGTTTTTTATCACTTGCCTCTGCTTATAAGATTCCCAATTTTTATCTTCCATTAAAGGTATATCGCACCTGATTCTTTCAGAGCTCTACGGCAACACCCCTTTATAATTTCTGCTACGAATGGGATTGGTTCATTGGAATGATAACAATAATATTCAGGACAAATTCCATATACAAATCTCTCACCATTCGTTGGAACCTTCTTTAATTTCTCTTCTTAATACTTTAAAGTCTAAGGCAAATTTGGAGATTTCTGTTTCTTGTTCCATTAAGGGCTGCACACTCCAGAAGGAGGGTATCCCCGTTGACAATGGAACCACCACCGTTCTCAGCACACCTTACAAAAAAAGTATACAAAAGGGTCACAATTGCAATCAGAATTTTTCACATCTAATTCTAATATCGCTACTATCTACATGTGGTTCAGTTACTTCATGATAATTGCTCATGCGTACTTCCATTACCGATCAGTTCATTTATGTCCTTTTAAGCGTGATCTTTGAATCTCCAGGTATGCTGATAACTTGCCAGGAAGAGGAGTTTTGGACAGGCCCTTTCACTCAGCTTGTGTGTGTCCACCCTCTTTCGGCTGTCCAGATAGCAGTTTCATCATCCCAGAGTCTGCAAAGAGCTGATAAACCTCAAATCAGTGAAGAATTGGATAATCATCCCTAGAAAATTATTCCCAAGCTCACTTCAAAAGTAGGTCCAGCTGTCATTTCTTGGAACTCTGAAAAATACTGGGAATTGGGAGACAGCACTGGCTCAAACCACCGAGGCAGTGCAGAGACTAGCTGGAGAGGTAGCCTGGTCTGAGAGATGCATAAGCAGCTAGAGAAAAAAAAAAAAAAACAAAAAAAAAAAGGATCCTGGAATGACACGTGTCTTGTTGATAATAACACAAAGAGATGGTAAAGTACACGAAAAGCTGGCTATAAGACAATAATATCAACTTATGAATAATGCCTATTATCATATCAGTAAATTCACAGTATGTCATTAATATTGTTACAGCAGACCTCACAATTGAGATAGAGATGAGTCAAGCCACAGGCTCTTGTCTAATAACATGAAAAGGTCTCAGTTTATTCTTCTTTATAATTCAGCCATCCTGATCTTAAGTATTCACTGACTTTTGACTGCAGCAAACTCCCACTGTTTTTTTGGGTTTTTTTTGGTTTTTTTACAGACTCTGCCTGCTGGTTATCTCTTACTAGAATATGAATACAAGTATTTCCTTGCTGCCTCTCCCTGCAGGCTTTCACCCAGCTCAGCTCTGACTGCAAACTCTCACTGCAGGGCCCAGCTGCAGCCCCAGACTGACCCCACAGCAGATTCCTCACAGCAGTGTCTCTTCCATTTGGTCAGTCTTCTAGTCTTCCCAAACCATTCCTTCAATACCTTCAGTTCCTTTTTCCTCAGGATCTTCCCCTGATTAGCTAACTCATTCTTTTATCACGCTCGTAACACAGCTGTGACTTGTAAGGGGTGAGGTCATCTGCAACTTTTTCTCCTAAAAATGTATCCGTCATAACTAGCTGAAAAAGTTGAGACGATATATTCTAGACATTCATGTATCTGTAACAGTAAAATTAAACAAAAGAAAATACTGAACAACTTACTAGTAAAAGCTATAATAACTCAGATGGAACAACACTCAAACTTGGTATAAACAAATTTTGACAGCAATAAAGCTTAACAAAATGAACTCAATAGAACTCTGCTCTAAAAAGATTTTTATATTAATAGAATGTAGCTCAATTATTACCTCAGTAGAACAGAAGGTACACTTGGGAAAACTCAATCATTATTAATACTGAATACAACTGATTTATATAAAACGAATAAAACATTGTTTAAGCTTAATAATACTGAAACTCAGCAGACATGAAATTTACAAAATTAACAGAACTTAGCCTTGCTTAACAGAAGGTAAGAGAGCTTTATATTATTGGACCTTAACTAAACATAACTGCAAATTAGTACCTTTAAAAGTTATAGAGATGACAAGATGTAGCTTAGTCTACTGTTATTGACACAAAAATAAAATGAAAAAGTAACCAATTCATAAGAGAAATAACATCATGATGGTGTACTGGAGGGATAAAAGTTGCAATAAGCATATTAAATTTCTAAGTAATTTAGCTATGAGAAAAACCCACAGTAACTGCAGATTTCATGGAAACAGAAATTTAGTAAGACTTTTTAGAGCCCAGGGTTACTGAAAAAAGCAATGTGTAATTTGGCAGACTGATGAACAGCTGAGTAGCTTCTCGTGATTGTATTTTGTGTAATTTCATCTGGTCAATTTGTTAACAGTCTTGTTAAAGAAATCAGACTAGGTAATAAGGCACTGCATTTACTGCTTTCTATCTCTCCAGCAACCGTAAAACGGTAAAAAAAATTAGAATTCAGTCAGAAAACAAAATTAACTTTAAAAAGCCTATATCAACACATTTTCAAGGCACACAAACGCAATACTTAAAGCTTTATTAAACAGAGGTGGTCAGAACCCCCTCCGCGCTGGAGCGGGGCGGGCTGTGCTGCCCGCAAGGAAAAGGAGAGGAGGGGGAAAGAGAAAGAGAACTCCGGGCGCTGCCGCCTTGCAGCTGCTGCGGGGGAAAGGAACAGCGAACGCTGCTGTGCTGTGCTCACAGCCGCAGGGATGAGATCCTGAGCTCGGCAGTGCCGGGCAGCGCTGGGAGCCCTGCGGGCCCGGCACGGCCCCAACACCCGCGGAGAGAACCGGGGGGGAAAGGCAACACAAAAACAAACAAACAAACAAACAACAACAACTTGTAAAGGCCGCATGTAGCAAAAGGGGGGGAAAGCACGAAAACAAATACAGAAAAGATTAAAGCGACACACAGTGCTTGTGGCTCCCACCTCCCGCCTTACATAAACTTTCTGAGCCTCTCTCAACAACTTATCTAATCCACGATCTTGCCAATCTTCTATCTTTTCTAGCTTCTTTCTAATGTCTGCCCATGATTTGGCCACAAACTGAGTTTTCAGCAGGGTTTGTCCCACCGGGATATTAGGATCTACCCCTGGAGACTTTTTCATAACCTCTCCAGCCATTCAGTGGGAGTTTCATCTTTCTTTTGTTTTTCATTAAAAGCTTTATTGATATTCTGCCCCTGAGGGACTGATTCTCTTATTCTTTGGACAATAATTGTCCTTAGATCTTGCATACGGCCTCGATCCACTAGATCCTGATTATTCCAGTTTGGTTTCTGGAGGGGCCACTTAACATCTGCCATGGGACTCTGTTGGTGTTGCTGGTCTCACACTCTCATTCCAGCCCTTCTGATCATTCCCCTCTCTTCTGCTGTAAATAGGACGCCCAGTATAGACTGGATTTCATCCTAGGTGTACTTTTCGTAGGGTAATTTGGCACAGAAGGGGGTGCAGACGGAAGAGGTGCCAGGGGAGGGGGTGGTGGTATATAAGGAGGAGGCAAAACAGGTACTTCATCCTCTCTCTGTGTTTTCTTTTTCCCCTCCCCCCCTTTTTCTTTTAGAGGGTATAAATTTATCCTAGTTTCTGACCCGATCCAGAGATGAGCATACTCACTCCCCTCTAAACTAAAAGGTTCCTTGGAACTTACATAAATGTTCGAAGCCTGACAAATCCAATCCTCAACGGAACCAAACACAGGCCAGTATAGGTGGCCTCTAATTTGCTTTGACCCCACACCTCCATACAATAGTGAATAATTTTTTACTTTATTCTTACCCCGCCTAGAAGGGGTAATTATCTCAATATGTGTCTGAGGAGCTTCACTTGGGGTCCCCCACCCATGGGATCAGAGGGCTTGCTTTTCCCCTGTCCCATCTTCCAGAGTGCCTTCACACGCACACACACACACACACTTCGCCTCCTTTTCGTGGCCCAGTCCCTCGCGGGATTTGGGAACCGCAATACCGAGGAGTCCACACTCGCTTCGTCCTTCACTGGACGTCTCACAATGACACACTCTGGGATACCCCACCCCAACCGAACGGATAACCAGCCTATACTCACGCACTCCTCCGTCTTCGCTCAGGCTTCGTGCACAAAGATTATGGGGTTGCCGGCTTTCTTTTGCTTACTGTCGAATTTAGGGTTTGTCGGTAGAGGATCAGATGGGGTGCTACCCAAACAGGGACCGCTTGTCAGCAGGGCGCCTCCCCCGTATGGTGACCCACACCAGGTTGCCTCTATCCGAGTCACGGCACCAAATTTGTTATATGTGTGTCCCGATAATTGACTGGACACAAGCCCAATTAAATAATATTGGAATTTATTGAGCAAGTAACAGTAAGCAAAACAGCGCGCTGGGTGGGCAGGGGGTCTCCTGCCCCACCACGGCTCACACCGACCACCCGGGAGTCTCTGCTCTTTATACTTTGCAGCTTCCTGTAATATGTATATCTTTTTGTTTCTTTTGTGCTTAGGCTAAGTGTTGCTGGGGAGTTTTTCATCCGCCTCCCAGTAGTGGTGGTCGGTAGTGGTGGTCGTGGGAATGAAGTATGTAGCTATTCTTCTGCAAAAAAGCTAGTTAGTCAGTTTTTAGTTCTGCTTATCTTTTGTTTACTTTGCCGGATGATGAGATCACAAGATGCTTCCGTAACTCAGTTCAGTGAACAATTACTTGTGGTAATTTATTACACCAGCCAAGTTTTCTGCAGAGATGCCCCTTTGGTTCCCTTCTCTGCAGCTGCAGCAGCAATGTCTGTGTGCAGAGCTGGGGGCAGATCAGTGCTGGCACAGCAGCTGTGCCCAGCAGCAGCAGCAGCACTTGGTGCTGCCAGTGCTGCTGCCGTGGCCCTGCCCCGCTGCCCTCCTGGCCCTGGTGTTGCTGTAGGGCCTGAGTGCTCTCGGGGCCGGGCACAGGGCTGGGGGTGGCAGTGCCGGGGCTGCAGCAGGGACAGCCCATGGCCACTGCTGGCACAGCAGCGCTGAAGCCTCAGCCCTGGGCCTGGGGGCTCCAGGCTCCTTGTCCAGGCTCTCTCCAGAACACATTGCCCAGGCCAATGCTCAGCAGAGAAAAGCCCCAGGTGCAGCCCCAGGCTGGCCGTGGGCAGGCTGGGGGCAAACAGCACGGCTGGAGCTCTGCAAGGGCCCTGGGGCACACGGCAAGGAGCAGCAGAGCAGGGCCTGATCCATCCCCACTGTGCTGGACACCCCAGGGCAGCGTCCCACAGCCTCCTCAGGCACCTTCCAACAACATCCCCCCTCTGCAGCCCTGGCCTCTCCCCCAGCTCACACAGCTGCCGCAGCCTTGCAGGCACAGACACGGCAGCACTGCCTCAGGAGCCCCTGTTTGCACTGCCCAGAGCAGGCCTGAGCACCCCCATGCTGTTGGTGTGGGGAGATGAACCTGAGGGAGCACAAATGCCAGCAGCCCCTGGGGACAGGAAGGGCTGGGCCACAGCAGGGAAACCCCTCAGATTTGTGGTGGCCTCTGAAGTCAGCCAGAAAGTTTGTTCCCATGAGCTGTGAGTTTGCTGTGCCACTGCAGACGTTGTTGCTCAGAGCCAGGGCTGCCTGGCAGCCACCCCCAAACTGCCCTGACCATTTCCTTTGCTTCACTTTGGCTTTCTTGACTCTTTGCTGCTACAAATTTCTTCCTGTTGCCCACCCCTGTTCCCTCCTCTCTGAACAGCCCATCCCTGGTTGCCCTTTCCTCTCTGGCCCCACTCCCCATTTCAGTTCCTCACTTGGCACCATGGGAACGTCCCTTGGGGAGCAGGATCATCCTCCAAGTGCTTCAGGAATTGTCTGCAGCCTCCTGCAGTGCCTGGTGCTTCTCCCTTGCCAGAGGCACCCCAGGCCAGGGGGGCACATCTGGGCTGCTGTGTCTGGCTGTGGGGCTCTCTGTTGTGGGCAATGAGGAGGAGCTGCAGAGGCTCTGCAGGACTGACAGGATGGGCTTTGGGGCTGTGAGGAGAAGCTGAGGCACCTGGGCTGCTGCACCTTCTGAAGAGGAGGCCCAGGGCTCATCCTGCAACTGCTGCAAGGGTGGTTTCAGAGAATCCCAGAATCAGCAAGGTTGGAAAAGACTTTGGACATCATCAAGTCCAACCTGTGGCCTGACACCACCTTGTCTCCCCTGAGCCTCCTCTTCTCCAGGATAAACAACCCCAGCTCCCTCAGCCTTTCCTCACTGGACTTGTGCTCCAGACCCCTCACCAGCCTTGTTGCCCTTCTCTGGACACGCTCCAGCCCCTCCATGTCCTTCCTCAATTGGGGGGCCCAGAACTGGACACAGCACTCGAGGTACTGCCCAAGCAGTGCCAAGCACAGGGGAAGAATCCCTGCCCTGCTCCTGCTGGCCACACCATTCCTGATCCAGGCCAGGAGCCATTGGCCTTCTTGGCCACCTGGGCACACTGCTGCCTCATGTCCAGCCTGCTGTCCATCAGTCCCTGCAGGTCCCTTTCTGCCTGGCTGCTGTCCAGCTACTCTGTCCCCAGCCTGTAGGGCTGCAGGGGGTGTTGTGGCCAAAGTGCAGGACCTGGCCCTTGGTCTTGTTCAACCTGACATTGTTGGATTTGGGCCCTGGATCCAGCCTGTCCAGGGCCCTGTGCAGAGCCCTCCTGCCCTCCAGCAGATCCACACTCCCAGCCAACTTGGTGTCACCACGGTTCCATGAGGCCCTGTTGCCTAAGACAACAGAGGCAGAGACAGGGGCGGGTTAGGGTGAGCCTGAAGTGAATTTATTTTAGGCCTGCAAGGCCTGCCCTGGCAGCCACAGCAGTGGCTGCCTGGGCCGCTCCAGAGACACGAGCAAAGGAGGAAGTCCCGCCGAACCCCCTCGCTTTTCTAAGTTCCAGTCTATTAGCATATGCCCCGTTCGTGGTCCAATCGACACTCCAAATGATGATGACGATGTTCCGTTCCTCCACGTCGTTTATCTTCGGGGCTTGGAGCTCAGGGAGAGTGTCCTTGAAGACATGAATCCCAACCACCCTGCTCCCCATCCCCCCGTGACAAAAGGCAGTCCGCCCATTAAAACAAGGCAGCGAGACCCTACAACTTGAGGCATCAGTTCCCCCCTTTAGAGGCTTGACAAGGCCTCTACCTTGTCTAGTCTCTACCTAATACAATAACAATAACATTTAGTGATAGAAAAATGCCTGCCTCTGCCTGGGCACACAGAGCCTTGGCCTTGAGACCAAAAGGGTTCATTCCATTTTTACTGTGCCTGGGAACTTTTAGCAGAGGAACAAGCCATGCAAGGCCTGCTTTCCCAGCAAGGATGGTTGGAAGAGAAGAAGACGACATGTGGCTTGAGTGCAGTGACAGGGAAAACAAGGAGTGAATCTGGGAAATTGGAGTTGGTTTTATGGAAATGGGTAAATTGTAATACGCATTTGGGGACTGTATATAAGCAATACACTGGTAGACTCACACATCCACATAAGGTTAGGAATTATCCCATGGTGGACCTCAGGCCTGAATTAGTGATGACCTCTTAAACACCAATTTAGTGTTAAGGAGTCTTATTCTGATGATTTGGACATCTGGTGACAGCAGAGGCTCACAGAACCAAGGAGTCAGCTGTGACACCTTGGAACCTCATGGAACAAAGGGTCCATTGTGATGCAGTGGAACCCCGTGGAACCAAAGGTCCATTGTATCAGATCAGGGCCTCATGGAACCAAGGAGACCATTGCGGGCAGTATGGAAGCTCATGGGATCATTGTGAAGGTGTGGGGCTGCATGGAAGAAATGGTCCATTGTGACACTGCAGAACCTTCTGGAATCAAGGTGATCCTTTTATGCTATGGAACCTCATGGAACAAAGGATCCATGGTGACACTGCTGAACTCAGATCATTGCAGACCGTGCAAAAGCTCGTGGAACCAGAAGTCCATTGTGACACAGCAAGGCCTCATGGAACCAACTGTGGCCCTGTAGGGCTTCACAGAAACAAGGAGACCATTTGGACACTGTGGGGCCTCATGGAACCACCTGCCACTGTGACACAGTGGGGCCACATGGAGCCAAGGGGCCATTGAGACACTGCAGAACCTCATGGAACCAAAGGTCCATTGTGACACTGTGGGGCCCTGTGGAACCAAGGGGACCACAGTGAGACTGTGGAACTCCATGGAACTAAGGGGCCACTCTGATTCTGCTTTGCCTCATGGAACCAAGGGGCCACTACCACCCTGCAGGGCCTCGTCAAACCAAGGCAGCCTTGTGACACTGCGGGCCCCTTGGAACCAAAGGTCCAATGGGATATTGTGGGGCCTCATGGAACACTGGAGACCATTGTGACCCTTGGGAACCCATTGGAACCAAGGGTCCATTGTGACACTGCAGGGCCTTGTATAACCAAGGGGCCATTGCAGCACAGCAGGGCCTGATGGAATCCAGGGGACCATAGTGACACTGTGGGGCTCCATGGGACAAAAGGGCCACACTGGCACCATGGAACCAAGGAGACTTTTGTTACACTGCAGGGCATCATGGAACCAAGGGCACAATAGTGACACTCTGGGGCTCTAAGGGACCAAGGGGGGATTCTTATAGTGCAGAACCAAGGAGACCATTGTGACACCATGGGACATCATGGAACCATGGGTCCATTGTGACACAGCAGGGACTCATGAAACCACCGACGCCATTTTTACCTTTGGAGGCCTTGTGAAACCCAAGGGCTACTGTGACAATTTGCATCCCCAAGGAAGCAAGGAGTCCATTGTGACACTACGAGGCCCTGTTGGGCCAAAGGGCAGTTGTGGCACTTGTGTGGCACCATTGAATCAAGGAGACAAATGTGACACTGAAGGGCCCCATGAAGCTAAGCATTCATGGAACAATGTGGGACTTAGGGAACCAAAGGTCCATTGTGACATTGCGGGGCCTCATGGAATCCTGGAGACCATTGTGATACTGCAGGGCCTCATTGAACCAAGGGGGCCACTGTGTCATTGTGCAGCTCCATGGAACCAAGGAAACCACTTTGACACTGCAAGGCCCCATGGAAGCAAGGGACCATTGTGACACTGTGGGGCCCCATGGAAACAAGGGGACAGTGTGACACAGCGGGGCCCTGTGGAACCAAGGATCCAATGTGACACCACCATTGTGACACTGTGAGGCCCTGTGGATCCAAGGGAACAGGGAACAGGTCTGGTTGGCTGGGCCTGACCGGCTCTACTGACCTCGGCATGTTGGGGGTCTCTTCTCATGTGCCTCTGAAACCCTGGGGCTCTGGGCTTTCCTTCCTATGGAGAAAAAACCATCCCCCCTGCCCAGGCAGCCATGGATAAAATTGGTACTTCTCCAAAATTCACTGTATGCAAGGGTTTCTCCCAGACTAAAGCTGCCAGGACAGACAAGCCAGGCTCACCTTGGCCTTCAGTGATCACCTCTCTTCTGCCCTGGAAATCCTGGGGCTCTGTGCTTTCCTTCCTATGGGAAAGAACTGGCCTTTTCATGCAGGCACTCATGGCTGAAATTGGGATTCTGCCCCCAAAATTTCGTATATCCGAGAATGGAGTCCAAGATATTTATTCCATTGCTCCCAGATGAAAGCTGCTGGGACAGACAGCTCTGGCTGGCCTTGGCCTCTGGTGGCTGCCATTCATCAGCCCCTGAAACGCTGGGGCTCTGTGTTGTGTCCCGGTTTAGGGCAAATTTGAGAGGAAACCTCCAAAGGGGTTCCTCTGGAAAGCAAACCCAAATGGCCCCTACCCCCCTGCCAGTCCAGGAAAAAAGAACTTCCTCGAAGAAAAGTGGAAAAAACTGTTTATTTAACAAAGAAGATGCCCACAAGCACAAAGAATGAATAATATGAAACAATAAAACCTCTTGCCGCTCCGAAGAGAGATGGCAAACTGAGACAGTCCTTGCTGTGGGTGTAGCTCAGCTCACTCAGTCTCTCACCAGCCCCACTCCCTCCAGAGGTCCAGGCCCCGGCGGCCACAGGTGCAAGCCCTCGCTACTCCTCTGGGTTTTTCAGTCCAGAGCAGATTTAAACAGTCCCAAGAAAAAGGAAAAAACAGTCCAGGAAACTTCCCTGCCTCAGCTAGCTAAAACTAACTAAAAGCACAGGAGATCTCTGTCCCACCGCTGTCCGTGCCTCAGATGAACGCCACAGCAAAGATGTGTGGGAGTCAGGCAGTTTTCTCAAAACAAACTGCGCGCTGCTTCTTTCTCCCCCTTCGCTCCCAGAACCATTTTAAAGGTACAGAACTGAATATACAGCACAAACAGAACAGATGACTGGGGATACAAGCATCATAAAGTCACCCTAGGACAGGCAGTCACAGCCATTCCATGGGGACATCCCAGGGCAGCTGGGGCTGCAAAGGCACCCATCTGTCACAGGCACTCACAGGGGCTCCACGGTGACATCCCAGGAGTGCCCAAGCTGCCAAAGAGCCAGGATGTCCCAGACACTCACAGGGGTTCTTGTCATGGGCAGAGTGGGAGCTGCAGGCAAAAGCTTCATTTCTTCATTGGAGAAACCCCTGCTGAGTCATGAGGTGGAGAAATGACACCCAACAACCACTATGGCTCCTCAAACCCCTCCAGGATGCCTAAACTTTCAGAATTCCATCTAAGAGAGGAGACTAGGATGGGTTGGATCCAATCCTGACCCCAGACTTTGTCAAAGGTTTATGTGCAAAAGATTGGACAGGTGGCATTGAACCAAAATGCAATTTGTTCCACAGGATTAATCATGGAATACCAGATATATTTCTATAAACACAGCTATGATTGATTCTGATCAGGATTAGAGAGAAAAATTTATTTACACCACAGAGTGAATCTAAAACAAAGACATATTTACTCCAGAATATAGGAGCCATAACAATTATTAGATTATAGTGCTCAAGGAAGCAATTTTCAAACGAAGAGGGCCTTGTTGGGGTTGTTTGAGCCCATTCCAGGCAGAGCCTCCTGCTCCAGCAGGAACTGCCTTTCCTGTGCCAGGACCAGGGCAGATCCCACTGCAGGAAAAGCTCCAGGCCAGGCCCAACATAGTTAAGGCCAGAAATGCGTCCTTGGGGTGCTTTCCAAGGAAACTTGAACTGATAGGGGTTGCCGTGGCACCCAAACCCAGCAGTGGGGTCAGTGCAGTGTCCATGGCCACAGCCCCTTGCAATGCCCAGGGCAGGTTGGGATGATGATCCACCCTCACTCCTGGACCAGGCCAGGGCTGCAGTGCCCTTCCCCACAGCCTGTCTGCACTGAAGCACTTCCAGGCCTCTCTGCATTTCCCTTCCCCTCACTCTTGGCTCACTCACACACCTCCCAACAACCCACCTGGAGCTTTCAGCTGCAAGGAGTTCAAAGCTTGTCTGTCCTTCAGGAGTTGGTCGAATTCTGCCTTCAGCCAACTCTGGATTTGTGTTTATTGTAGAACTTCCTGTGTGTCTAAAACATTCCTTGCATGGTTCAGCCTTGGGGAAGGGGAACCTCCTTGGAGGCACCTTGGGCTTGGCACACACTCGAGGAGATTTTCTGAAACTGAGAAGATTAGATTGCTAGAAAACAGGAAGAAAATCCCTCTTTGGCTGAGTGCAGCCAGTTCTGTGAGCAAAGCGGGTGCCAGTTGAGTGAGGAGAGACAGGATGGGGTTGGGGAATGTGGAGCAAGGTTTTCCACACTGGGTCAGATCTCAAGGCACAGCTTCTCTGACCAGGCCAGACCTCCTGAGGAGAGACCCTTGATCAATATCAATCACTGAATGCTGCAATTACCCCTTCTGTAAAAAGAAAATTAATAAAATACACCCTTGAAAATAAGAATGGGGGTTTATTAGAAGTTTTTTGAAATATTTCTCCACAACTTTAGGAAAAAAAGACTGCCTAATGAACTGCACCAGACCAGAGGGAAATCAAGGCACAGCCATGGTTTGTCAGAACTTGCTTGATCCTGATGAGCCCCGTGGTGCATTTGGTGCTGAGCCCTTGAACCTCGGGGCCTGAGAGGAGATTGCACAAACCTTTCCAGGAGTCCAAGTCAGAAGAAAAACCCAAAGTGTCTCAAAGCGTTAATGGGTCCTACTGAGGTCCATCCCCAACACAGGCTCCTCATGGACTCCTCGGAGGACAGAATTGGAGGCCAGGATTGCACAAAAACCTCTCACAGACTCAGTGTGGGAAGGAAAATCCAAAGTACCTTAAACATCTTGAGTATCTCAAAGTAATAATGAGTCCCACTGAGTGTCAGTGCAAAGCCTCTCAAGGGACTCATTAAAGCAGATAATTGGAGGCCAGGATCACACAAAAACTTCTCAGAGACTCAGTGCCAAAAAAAAAGTTCTTTAAGAAACTTTGAGTACTTTGAAGTATTAATGAGCCCCTCTGAGTGTTTTTGCTGACTAAGAACCCCAAGGGACTTGTTAAAGTAGATAATTGGGGCCAGGATTGCACAATCTTTCTCACAGAATCAGTTTTAAAAGGGAAATACCAAGTACCTTAAAATAACTGAAGTACCTTGAAGCATTAATGAGCCCCACTGAGTGTTGTTACTGACAAAGCCTCTCCAGGGACTAATTAAAACAGATAATTGGAGGCCATGATTGCAGAAACCTCTCAGAAACTCCAAGGCAAAAGCCAAACCCAAAGGCCTTTGAAGAACCTGCACTTCCTGGGAGCATGAAGAAGCCCCCCAGGGCCATTCCTGACCAAGGCTCCCCAGGGACTCCTTCCAGCAGATCCCTGAAGCCACCGGGCTGTCAGGGGGATGCTGAGGGCAGCACAAGGGGCTGACAGTGCTTAGCCTTGCTGGGGCTGTGCCAGGAGGCCCCAGGGCCTCAGGACAAGGTGTCTCCTCACAGCCCTTGGTGGCACAGACCCTGCTGTGCCCCAGGGCACCAAGACCTGGCTTCTCTTTGTCCCCTCCTGGCATCACTGCCTCCAGTTCTCTGCTCTGCCTGGGGCCTGGGGACACTTTCTCTGTCCTGTCCCTCACTGGGACCCATTAAAACTTCCAGAAACTTTGGAGATGGATTCTGACTTGGAGTTCTTGAGAGGTTTCTTCATCTCCCTGTCAGGGACTGATGTTCAGGGCCTCAGCACAAGCCCCAAGAGGGTCATTAAAGTCCTTGTGCTGTGTCTGTGCTGCTGAGCTGGGCTGGGCTCCTGGCACAGAGGCAGCTCCTGGCAACCAAGAGGAGCCTTAAAACCACATTTCTCTTGCTGAGCAGCTCTTCTCCCAGCCCAGCAGGGCTGGGGCACTGCCTGCAGCCACCCTGGGCACAGCACACAGGCACAGAGGGGTTCAGCTCAGCCTGGGCTGGCAGCACAGAGCAGAGCTCACTCAGGGCTCACTAGAGGAGAAATCCTCACAGCATTTGGAACAGTCACTCTCTGGCTGGGGGAAGAGAAGCTGCAGTTCCTGCAGGGATCTCCTGAAGCTGGCACATCCCACAGCTCTGAGGCCCTTCCAGGAGGACTCTCCGAGCTGCTGCAGGGCAGGGATGTGGCCCTAGGGCAGGGCTGGGTTTCCCTGCTGCAGCAGCCGAGGCACAGCACAGGGCAGCTCCCTGTGCCAGGCTCTGCTGCAGGGCTGAGGAGCCGGGGCTGCAGCCAAGGGTGCCCAGGGCTGTCCTGCAGAGCAGGGTCCTGCAGCCCAGGGCGCTGTGCTGGCCCAGGGACTCTGCTGCCTGCCAGGGACAGCTCTCAGCCAGCCCTGGGAGCTGCTCCCAGCACTGGGGAGAAGCTCTGGGGGGAAGGAGCCACCCTGAGCAGGGCAAGTGCTGCTGCTGAGAGGTGCTGTGTGGGGCAGGGCTGCTCCCAGCTCCACACCAGCCTGGGCACAGCTCCGGAGGACACTTCCCAAAAGAAGGTGAGCCTGGGATTGCTGTAAAGATCAGGAGCTTTCCTGAGAGTGTTTTCAATTTCCTGCTTGGAGCAGTGTGGGGGAGTTGGGGTGATGACAAAAAGACTTTTGCTTTTTATACATTTTTCATGTATTTGTTGCTCTGTTAACTGCTATTATATAGTTATAAAACTATAGTCTTTAATAAACTCTATTCAACTATTATTACATACTTATATAAATATAATCCTTACTTAACTCTAGTATGTTTCCTATCCTTTCTCTCAGATTTTAGAACAATAAGCTTCTAAATATGTTCCTGAACGACTATATAGTCTTTTTATCAGGAAGAGGACCTACAAGAAAAACATTTTGTTTTTTAACCAGAGTGTGAGCAGTCATAAAAAAGTGGGGAAAAGTAGCCCTTGGACCAACTCCAATGGGTTTGAACCAGGGGTGTGTAACTGAGGCAACTGAATCTCCTATTGGATGTTCCTGTTAAATATCCTAATTAATCAACCTCAATAAATTGTTGAATTCGGGGGCCAGGTGTGCCCCATCCCCACTGGGACACCTGGAAGCTTCCAATAAAGGTCTGGTTTTTACTTTACTGTTCTCATGCTGTTACAAGGGTTTGTTTTTTTCTTTTTTTTTTTTTTTTTCTCTTTTGATTGTAGGCAACAGGAGGATGAGAGAAGCAGAACAGGAATTGCAATCACAGAATCACAGAACATTCTGAGTTGAAAGGGACACACAGAATCATCAAAGGAATGTTTGAACATTTACAGAGACTCCAGAAGTGTAACTTTGGGTGGTCAGCCTCTCTGCTGGGAGGCTCCTAAAGGGCCTTCAGCCCCTCCTCAGCCCTGGACAGCAGCAGCAGCATTACCTTTGCAGGCCCAGCAGGGCTCTCCTGAGCTGCCCTTGCCCACCTGCAGACAGAGCCTGCCCCAGCCAGGGCCCTGCAGACAGGCAGGTTTCTGTAGGGCTGGGCCCAGGGCACAGAGGGTGGGATGGGCTCTGTCAGTGCTGGCAGGGACAAGGCTCCTCTCAGCAGGGAAATGTCCAGGCCCAGGGAGATGCTCAGGGAAGGAGAGGAGGCTGAAGAGAGCAGTGCTGGGGGCAGGAGGGCACTGCTGGTGTGTGGGAGGTGCCATGCACAGCTGGGCACGGGAACACTGTCCTGAGTGCCCGGCTGTCTCTGCCCTGCCCTCCCAGGCACAGCACCACCGCATCTTCTCTTGGCTCTGCACTGCCCTGATACTGTCCCTGGCATCTGGTGTTCTCAGGGAGGCTCTGGCATTTGCAGCAGCTGAGTCAGGCACTGCCCTTGGGATTGCTGCCAGGCAGCTGTGGCCATGGCCATGGGGTGTCCAAGCTTCCCTGGGACCTGTGGGGCTGTGGGCAAAGCAGTCCATGGGAAAGGGGAATGAGCTGAGCCCCCTCCCTGAGATCCCATCATGGGCACACCCGGGGATCTCCTTGCTGTGTCCTTGCAAGCTCTGAGCTGCCCTCCTGGCTGCAAATCTGTGCCAGAGCCCCTCAGAGTTCCCTGAATGTGCCCCGGGGAAGTGCAGAGATGCCAGAGCTGAGGAAATGCTGGGTTTGCCAAAGGAGCCGTGAGTGTCCTTGGCAGAAGGGGGTGCTGAGACCTTGCCCAGAGCCCTTTGGAGAGGGGGAGACATTCAGGGATCCCTCTGCTCTGGGCAGGGTCTGGTTTATCCCAGGGTGACCTGGGAGTGTGACTGTGCTCTGATTGCAGCCAAAGCTGCAAACCCAGGGCAGTTGGGAACAAGCTCATCCAGCCCCTCACCTTGCCCAAGCCACAGGGAATCCTTTGCCTCTCATCTCTCAGTGGCAAACTCTGAGTGCAGCAGAAATGCTGGGGATTTCTGACCTCAGAGAACCAGCAATGATGTGTGGATTGGAAAACATTCCTAAAACCAACTCCTGCTGTCTATTTCTTTTAGTCTAGGGTTGCAGATGCTACCAAGCCTGCCTGTATTAGGAGTGATTCCCCTGACAAATCCTGAATATCCAGCCTTGTCCCTCTGCCACATGGTCACAAACCCAGGGCAGCAGGGCAGGGATGGCTCCTGGAGAGCCCCCTCACACAGGCCTGGCTGCTGCTGGCACACTCAGACAGCACAACTGGAGCTCAGGCAGGGACCTGGGTGAAGGTTTTCCCAGAGCAGGAACAAGGGTGGGTGAGGCACAGCGGGACAGTTTACAGGGAATGTCCCAGGTTTGGCTCAAAGCAGCCTCTGCTGACTTGTCCCTGTCCTTCATCCATGAACAGGTGCTCATGTCCAGGCACAGCAAATGTCCAACAGCAGCTCCATCAGCCACTTCCTCCTGCTGGCATTGGCAGACAGGCGGCAGCTGCAGCTCCTGCACTTCTGCCTCTTCCTGGGCATCTCCCTGGCTGCCCTCCTGGGCAACGGCCTCATCATCAGCGCCGTAGCCTGCGGCCACCACCTGCACAGCCCCATGTTCTTCTTCCTGCTCAACCTGGCCCTCACCGACCTGGGCTCCATCTGCACCACTGTCCCCAAAGCCATGCACAATTCCCTCTGGGACACCAGGAACATCTCCTACATAGGATGTGCTGCACAGTTCTTCTTCTTTATATTCTTCATTGGAGCAGAGCTTTCCCTGCTGACAATCATGTGCTATGACCGCTACGTGTCCATCTGCAAACCCCTGCACTACGAGACCCTCCTGGGCAGCAGAGCTTGTGCCCACATGGCAGCAGCTGCCTGGGCCAGTGCCTTTCTCAATGCTCTCATGCACACGGCCAATACATTTTCCCTGCCTCTGTGCCATGGCAATGCCCTGGGCCAGTTCTTCTGTGAGGTGCCCCAGATCCTTAAGATCTCCTGTTCACACTCCAAACTCAGGGAATTTGGGATTATTGTGGTTGGTGCCTGTTTAACTTTTGGTTGGTTTGTGTTCATTGTTTTCTCCTATGTGCAGATCTTCAGGGCTGTGCTGAGGATCCCCTCTGAGCAGGGAAGGCACAAAGCCTTTTCCACCTGCCTCCCTCACCTGGCCATTGTCTCCCTGTTCATCAGCACTGCAGCCTTTGCCTACCTGAAGCCCCCCTCCATCTCCTCCCCATCCCTGGATTTGGCCCTGTCAGTTCTGTACTCGGTGGTGCCTCCAGCCCTGAACCCCCTCATCTACAGCCTGAGGAACCAGGAGCTCAAGGCTGCAGTGTGGACAATGATCACTGGACTATTTCAGAAACATTAAACTGCTGGCCAGTTTCTGCAAATCACTTGCAATAAAAGCCATCTTTGACAGTTCTTGTTGGTTTGGTTGTGCTTTCTTTTTCCCCATCTTTTAGTTTTTCAATATTATCCTCAAAGCAAGGCCATTGTTTGTGCCATTTCTCATTTTGATTCTCTCCACCTTCACTGTGCCCCCACACTGTGTCAAGGAGGAGCTGTACTCTCAGTGGCTCTAAATGAACTAAAGGATCTCCCAGCCAAGTTTTCACCAGAGATCCCCCTTTTCTTCCCTTCTCTGGAGCTGCAGCAGCAATGTCTGTGTGCAGAGCTGGGGCAGGGCAGGGGTGGCACAGCAGCTCTGCTCCTGCTGGCCACACCATTTCGATCCAGGCCAGGTGCCATTGGCCTTCTTGGCCACCTGGGCACACTGCTGCCTCATGTCCAGCCTGCTGTCCAGCAGTGCCCCAGGTCCCTTTCTGCCTGGCTGCTGTCCAGCCACTGTGTCCCCAACCTGTAGCACTGCAGGGGTTTTTGTGGCCAAAGTGCAGGACCCGGCCCTTGGTCTTGTTCAACCTGACATTGTTGGATTTGGGCCCTGGATCCAGCCTGTCCAGGGCCCTGTGCAGAGCCCTCCTGCCCTCCAGCAGATCCACAATCACACCCAGCTTGGTGTCATCTGCAAATTTGCTGATGCTGGACTCAATGCCCTCATCCAGATCATCAATGCAGATCTTGAAATCCACGCTGGCTGGGGCTGATCCCTCGGCCATCCTGTGGGTGCCCTGTGATGGCTGGCACTCAAGGTGAGCTGTTCCATCACCTGGCCAGGCACCGAGTTCAGGCTGACAGGCCTAGAGTTCCCCAGATCCTCCTTCCAGCCCTTCTTGGGGATGGGCTCACATTGGCACCTCCAGTCCTCTGGGGCCTCCCTGGTGAGCCAGGAGTGATGAGAAATGATGGAGAGCAGCTTGGGGAGCTCATCCACCACCTCCCCCATGCCCCTAGGATGGATCCCATCTGGTCCCAGAGACACCTGTGAGCATCTGAGTGGCTCAGCAGGTCATCAGCTGCTTCCTCCTGGATGACAGGGGGGCTCTTCTGCTCCCTGTCCCCATCTGCCAGCTCAGGAGAACACTTGTCCTGAGGACAACCTGTCTGATTGTTGAAAACTGAGGCAAAGAAGGGGTTAAGCACCTCAGCCTTTTCCTCATCTTTGGTAACCATATCCCCCCAACAAAGAATGGAGTTTTTTTCTTGTCCCTCCTTTTGCCATTACTGGATTGATAAAATCATTTTTATTTTCCTTCACAGAAGCAGCCAGGTTAAGTCCTAACTGAGCTTTCACCTCTCTAATTTTTTTTTCTGCATGACAGAACAACATCCTTAAACACTTACTGTGTTTTCTTCTCCTCTGTCTAAAGGTGACGCACCTCCTTTTTTCTCCCTCAGTTCCTGCAAAAGCTCCATGCCTATCAAGGCCAGTCATTTTCCTCACTGACTTATCTTTGGGCTCACAGCCTGTTCCTTTTACTTCATAATTTGTTTCTTAAAATGTGTCCGTCCTTCCTGGCCACCATTTTTAATTTTGGGGGTGTTTCCCTTAAAAAAATCTGTACCTGGTCTGGCACTCCTCAAATCTGCATCCTGAATAGCACAAAGTCTGCTCTCTGCAAGTCCAGTGTAGAAGTTTTCTTTGATTTCCTTCACAGAATATTTAAAAACTCAATCATTTCAAGGTCACTGTACCCCAAACAGCCTCTGACCACCACATCTCCCATCAGCCCTTCTCTGTTTGTGAACAGCAGGAGACAGAGCTTTCCTTGGCAGGGGGAAGAGAAGGAAACCTCCCCAAAGTGCAGCTTGGAAGGTTCAGCCTGGAGTTGAGGAGAAAGAAAAGTCCCTGCCAGGGCAGAATTTTGGTGCAGGAGGTGTCCCAGCGTGAGCCTGGGCCCTGCCCTGGCTCTGTGTGCCAGGAGCCGGCAGCGCTGGGTGCAGGGAGCCCAGGGAGGGCACAGAAATGCTGGGCTGAGAAATGCTGGGGGCACAGCGAGATGGGCGTGTGCAGCCGGCCAGGGCACAGCAGCAGCAGGCACAGGGGGCACAGCCTGCAGGAGAGATGGCCAAGGGCTGGGCAGGGCTGGCAGGGCCACAGGCACCCAGCCCTTTGTCCCCTGGGCTCTGCCAGCGCCTCTGGAGGCCCCACAGGAGGAACTTTCCTTTCAGGGGCTGCACTTTGGTCCTCCCTGGCCCCTCCCTGAGCAGGCTGGCAGGGCTTGCAAGTTTAGGACATTTGTCCTTGCAGCCCCTGCCATCCCCCTGCCCCACAAACAGCCCCCAGCCACCCGGGAGGGACAGGCCCTGCTGTCCCAGGCCTGGGCTCAGGGCTTGGCCTCTCTGCTCCCTCCAGCCAGCCCAGGCCTTGCTCAGCATTGCAGTTCCCTGCTCACAGCCTTGGGCTCCCTGCAATCCTGGCCTCAAGGAGCTGCTCTCACCAGGCCCTGGGCAGCCTTTGGCACTCCCTGCCCTCACTGGGGCCCAGGGATGCTCCAAGGGACTTGGAGTTTTGCTTCTGACTCCTTCAGCAGCTTCTTCAACCTTCTCTCAGTGCCTGGGGGGTCCTGGACTCAGCCCCAAATCCAGTGTGGGGCTGATGAAAATACAGAAAGCCCTCAGGAGCTCCTTGTCTTCCTTCAATTGTCTTCAAGTCTCCAGGGCTTGTGCAACTGGTTGGGGTCAGTTTTGAGTCTGGTTAAGGAGGGAGATTTGAAAGTGCATCTCATGACTTTTTCTTTTTTTAATCAAGAATATTTTTTTATTTTCCAGATCAGTCAAGAGTGGATAGAAACATTCCCCAAGAGATCTTGATGCTGAATGTCTCCTTAGGAGGTCTAGGCATGGAGAAGAATGAGCCCCTTGCAGGCTGACCCTGTTTGGACAACCTGCTCTTCATCCAAACCTCACCATGTCTGACATTGCCCACCTGGGACTGACATCCCTGTGCCCTGCATCAGAACCTTGTCCCCTGAGCTCTGCAGCTGGCTGTCCCAGCCCATTGCACCATGTCCCACCTGCTCTCCTCAGGCCTCTGCCTGCACACAGGCCCAGGAGAAGTTTTCCTGTTGGTGAGGAAAGAATGGAAAAGCCTGAGCAGGTTTCCTAAACAACAAAGCCCCCTCAGGAACCACGTGCTCAGGACAGGCTGCCTGGAATGATGTCACCTTTCTACAAGGGACAGTGTCACCAGAAATGAGCTCTGTAAGCAGAATTTTCTGAGTCTCTCAGCTGAATTCTCTGTCCCTGTCCTGTATCTCTGTTGCAGATGGAAGCAGCTGGTGCCATCCTCAGCTTGAACCCTTCTTTGGAATGCAGACAGTGGTTCCCAGGTGTGTAAAGTAAGCGTTGCTCAATGTTGATGCAAAGCTTTTGTGTTCCTGATGGAACCAAGGAGACTCTTGAGACACTGCAAGGCCTTGTTTCACCAAGGGTCCATTGTGACACAGCTCATGGAATCAAGGAGACAATTGTGACAGTAGGGAACCTCCTAGAAACAAGTCTCTGTTGTGGCAGTCCTGGAATCAAAGAGACATTTGTGACATAGCCAGGCCGTGTGGAACCAATGGTCCATTGTTACACTGCAGATGCAAGAAGAACATGGTGACACCACAGAACCTCATGGAACCAAGGGTCCTTTGTGGCACAGCAGGACATTGTTGGAACCCAGGGGACCATTGTGACAAGGCAGGGCCTAATGGAGCCATGAAGACCATTGTGACACTAAGGAAACTCATGGAACCACGGTGACCATTGGGATGCTATGGAACCTCCCAGAACCAAGGGTCCATTGTGACCTTGTGGTGCCTCTTGGAATCAAACATTGTGAAACTTGGAGGCCTAATGGAACAAGGGTTTCTATTGTGACACTGCAGAACCTCATGGAATCAAGGCGACCATGTTACACTACAGAAGCTCATGGAACCAAGGGGCCATTGTGACACTGCAGAACCAAGGAAAGTGTTGTTGACAGTACGAAAACTCATGGAATGAAAAGTCCAGTGTGACATGATGGAACCCCATGGACCCAAGGGTGCATTGTGACTCTGTAGGGCCTCATGGAATAGAGGGTCCATTGTGACACAGCAGGGCCTCGTGGAACCAAGGGTGCATTGAGGCACAGCCGGGCCTTGCTGGAACCAAAGAAACCCCTGCTAAAAGCAGGGTAACTCCTAGAACCAAGGAGTCCATTGGTACAGCATAAAACCTATGGAACCAAGGGGCCATTGGGGCAAAGTGGGGCCTCATGGAACTAAGGGGACATTCTGACCCATTGGGACTGCATGGAAGGAATTGTCCATTATGACAATGCAGATCCAAGGAGACAATGGAGATACTATGGAACCTCATGGACCCAAGGGGCCATTGTGACACCAAAGAACTTCATGGAACCCAGGGTCCATTGTTACATAGCAAGGCCTCATTGGAACAAAGGAACCACTGTTGACAGTACAGAAACTCATGGAACCAAGGGGCTTTGGTGTCACAGCAGGGACACATGGAACCAAGGAGACCAGTGACATTTAGAAAACTCATGGAACCAAGGGTTCATTAGGACACTGCAGAAACAAGGAGACCTTTGTTGACACTATGGAAGCTCATGGAACCAAGCAGCCATTGTTACACTCCAAAGTGTCCTTGAACCAAAGAGACCATTGTCAAACTACAGAACCTCATGGCACTAAGGTTTCACTGTGACACAGCAGGGTTCCATGAAACCAATTGTCCATTGTGATAATGCAGATCCAAGAAGAGCATGGTGACACTAGGGAAGCTCATGGAACCAAGCAGCCATTGTGACACAGGAAGGCCTTGTGGAACCAAGGAGACCACTGTGACATTATGGAATCTCATGGAATCAAGGCCCTATTGTTACAGTCCAGAATCAAGGAGACCATTTTGACAGTACAGGACCTCATGGAATCAAGGGTCAGTTGTTAAAGAGTTGGGCTTCATGGAACCAAGAAGCCATTGTGACACAGCAGGGCCACATGGAACCAATGGTCCATACTGTGGATCCAAGGAGGCCATGCTGATACTGTGGAACTTCATGGAACCAAGGGTCCGTTGTGACATAGTTGGGCCCCAAAGAAACCAATTCTCCATTGTGACAATGTGGATCCAAGGAGATCATGGTGATACTACAGAACCTCATGGATCCAAGGAGCCATTGTGACACTGTGGGGCCTCATTGGAACAAAGGGCATTGTTGATCGTATGGAAGATGCTCATGGAAACTATGGGACATTGTGGCACTGCAGAGCCTCATGGAACAAAGGAGACCACTGCGACACGGAGGAATTTTATGGAACCAAGCAGCCATTTGCACACCACGGAACCAAGGAGACCATTGTTGGCAGTACAAAACCTCATGGAACTGAGGAGCCATTGTTATACAGTGAGGCCTGGTAGAACCAAGGGCCCAGTGTGACACCGTGGGGCCCCATGGAATCAAATATTTTTTGTGACACAGTGGGGCTGCTTGTCACCGATTGTCCATTGTGATACTGCAGATGCCAGAGACTGTGGTGACACTATGGCAGTTCATGGAACCAAGGGGCTGTTGCAGCATACCAAGGCCTTGTGGAACAAAGGAGAGCATTCATTGTGGAAGGAATTGAAAGTGCATATCATTGCATTGTGGAGACAATAGAAATGTTTCACAGTGGTGGTCAAGGGCTGGTGTCATAGGCTAGGAAAAGCCTGATTTTGTTCCAATCGGGGTCAGTTTTTTTGATTGACAAGCAATTTATCCAGTAGAAGACAAGCTGCGACTTTTGGCGAAATGCTTAAAAAGGCTGGGTGGGGGGAGGAGCGACCTCTTTGTCCTTGGGGTGGCAGACTGAGGACAGGGAGCCGCCGGGGCCGGGCCGGCCTCGGTGCCCCCCCACCCCGGGCGGCTGCGGCGGGCCGGGCCGGGCCCTGATGCCGCGGGAGCCGGGCCGGGCCGGGCCGGAGCTTTAGGAGCCGCTGTCTCGCAGAGAAGCAGGCAGCATGGAGAGGAGGGAGAGCTCGGACGGAGTGCCCCTTCGCCCTTGCTCTCCTTTTCAAGCCGAAAAAACCAGCGCATGGCTTCTAAACGACTCAGTTTCCCGCCGCAGAGCCACGTGGGCAGCCCGGCAGCCCGAAAAGTTTAACCCTTTGTTGCTAGCAGATGGACTTTCCTAAACATCATCTTTCTCCGGAAGAAGAACAAATATAGCGAATGAGCCATAGAAAGACACAGCATGGAGCTACAGTCGGTGAAGGGAGAGTGAAAAAGACTTTAAGGCAAAGGACAAAGGAGTGGCCTAATTTTGGCTGGACATTTCTGGTAAACTATAGAGACTGAACTAGTTTTTCCTGTAACATATAAATGCTTTTGGGGGGATGTAAGGTTCTAGTTAAAAGTGATATGAAGCTTTTTGCTCCTAAAGAAAGAGGAGATTTGTTTTTGGGTCTTGAGATGATTTTGGAAATAGAAAAAGAGAATCTTTGTGTCATACTAGAGGAGGCATCCTTAAACAGTACCCCAATAAGCAAATATGGCCCATGTGCAGTGTTGAGAGAACTGCTAATGGGTAGGATTTCGCAGTTTGCAGGAGTTCCTTTAAAATCCTCACAGATGTAGAGCATGGGATGTCTATATAGAACCCAGAGAGACTCCTTTCCTAAAAGAACTGATAAAAGGTTATTTTTAAAATGGTAAAACTGGCTGAAGTTCCAGGTCATGTCTTTTTATGTTGAGTGAAGAAAGGTAAAAAACTTAGAAAGAGAAAGAAAGATGTTTTAGAAGTTTCATTTGTTGTTGTTGTTGTTTTTCCCTTTTTTTGTTGTTGTTTTTGTGTGTATTAATAAACTATCTTTGTAATTTAAAGATGGGCCTGTTTTGCTTTATATTCTTCCAGTCAAATGAAATATAGAACGTGATAAAACCATCACACTGGTCAAGTGAGAGCTCTGTGAGAAGCTCTTCCCACACTCAGGACACTCGTAGGGCCTCTCCCCGGTGTGGATGCGCCGGTGGAGAGTGAGGGTGGAGTTCTGCTTGAAGCCCTTCCCGCAGTCGGGGCAGCGGAAGGGCCTCTCCTCCGTGTGAATCCGCTGATGTTTCAGGCAATCAGAGCTGCTGTGAAACCTCTTCCCACACTGGGGACACTCGTAGGGCCTCTCCCCAGTGTGGAAGCGCTGGTGGTTTCTTAGGCTGGAGCTCCATCCAAAGCTCTTCCCACATTCCAAGCAGGTGTAGGGCCCTTCCCCAGTGTGGATCACCTGGTGCTGGATCAGGGCTGTGCTTACTCTGAAGCTCTTCCCACATTCCCCACACTTGTAGGGCTTTTCCCCAGTGTGGATCACCTGGTGTTGCCTAAGACTGCCGTTCCGGCTGAAGCTATTCCCACACTCCCCACACTCATAGGGCCGTGCCCCAGTGTGGATCACCTGGTGCCGGATCAGTTTGGACCTGCAGCTGAAACCCTTCCCACATTCCCCACACTTGTGGGGCTTCTCCCCTCCATCAGGCTTCTCCTCCAGCTCTGAGCTCCGGCTGGATCTCCGGCCGCCCTCCTGGCACAGGGGGGGTCTTTCCTCCTCGCAGCTCCCTGGGCTGGGTTTGCAGCCCCTCCTCTTGCGGGATCTCCGGGGCTTTTCCTCCTCCTCCATCCGGACACTCCTTGGGAATGAAAAATCCTGGTTTGGGGAAAAAACAAGAGGAGAGAGCCTTAGGCTGGGGGTTCCTCCTTGCCCAAGTTCCTCTCAGGAAATCATTGGCAACCTTGTGTCTGTAAGAACCTCGAAAACACCAAGATTCAGCCAAAAAGTCCTCTAAACATCAAGACACAGAACGAAAACTCAACAAATATCCAGACTCAGCCAAAACCTCTTCTAAACCATAAGGATGTCCCGCAAACGGGGGACCCCCAGGGAAGGAAGAAGAGGAAAGTGTCTTTACAAACAGATGCTGGGAATCTGCTTGGAGACAGGGCCAGACACTTGGACATAAGGAAAGGACAGAAGAAGCCCTCAGTTCCAGAAAATGTTTTTCAATGACCACACAGACTGCTGCTCAGCCAAGGTCCTGCTCAATTCAGGAACTTCCAGAAGAAGAACAAAGGCTTAACAGAGCTGTGAATATCCCTACCCAGACAGAAGTGGGGTGCATATTAAGGGGGGTATGTGGTAGGTGCATTGGGGTCTGTACCTCTCAAGTACTTCAGCCAATGGGGAAAGGGAGAGGGAGATGATGCCAGGAAAATTAGGATGAAAAGGAGGCTGCGTCCTCCAACAACTGGAGAGACCCCATGGGAAATGTCCCATGGCCTCTCCCTCTTTTTATGAATGAAATGACTTGTACAGGACTCCTCTGCCTTCTGGACACAAACCTCTGGGGATGGGAATTTTTCCACACACCTTGGGGCTGGTCTGGAATTCCTTCCACTGCCCGGGGCGGCGGGCAGTGAGTGGAGCTGAAGGTGCCTCACCCAGTTTGGGTGATCGGCTCCCTTGGGTGGCGGCGGCACCGGGGATTGACTGGGGACCCGAGAGTGTCCAGGAGACAGACGAGTGACAGATCAGGGGGGGCTGTGAAGAGTCAGCAGAAAATGTGTTTAGGGATGGGCCTTCAAGGGCAGGAGAGGGGAAAAGAGTTACAAGAGATGCTGTTATTTAGGAAAGGGAATCAGGCAAAGCACAGGTTACCACCCACATGGTCAGCTCAACCAGCAGAGCTGTGTGTGCTTGTGAGAGCCTGGGACTGAAATGCCCTGAGCAGGAAGGCTTAAATATCTTCTGCTAACACCATGTCACCTAACAGGGTGGCAAAAGCAATTCTGACTGCTTCAGCAATCACTGAATAACTTATTAAGGTATTCCCAGGGAAGGGATTGTGGAAGCAATAGTCTCAGATGGGGAACTCATTTCACAGGAAAGATCCTTCTGGGGGTTATGGCAGCTTTAGGAACACAATGGGACCTCCACAACCCCTGGCACCCCCAGAGCTCAGGTCAGGTAGAAAGAATGAGTGGGGAAATAAAGAAACACCTTTGGAAGCTGGTGATAGAAACCAAGATGCCATGGGTACAGCTTTTGCCATTGGCCTTGGCAAGAATAAGAGCCAGACTCAAAGCAGATACTCAATTCTCTCCCTTGGAATTGGTGTTTGGAATTCCTTACCCTGGTAATTCTCCACCACGTGCAGGGTGCAGATAAGGGATGCATATTTCAAGCAGTCTGTGGCCAGAATCCTGTCTCCTGTGAAATCTCTCCCACAGGAAGCTCGGCTGGCACAGACCCTGCCTTGGGACTTTGCTGCTCACAACATCCAACCAGGACATCGGGTCCTGCCCAAGGAGTGGGAAGAAGCACCACTGGTGGCCAAGTGGCCTGGCCCATCCCAAGTGTCCCTGAGCACAGAAGCAGCCCCAGCACAGCTGAACACGGGGGGACCCCTCACCCTGGGCTCAGGGTCTCTGAAGCCCCCGAGATTTGAACTTCCCAGCTGCAGGAGGAGGATGGGAGGCTGCGACTGCCCCTGCACTGGAGGCAAGGGAGCAGCAGCCAGGGCTCCACAGCCCCGGGGGAAGCCCCTGTGCCTGCCCACAGATCCTCTGCTGGAATGCTCTGCCTGGGCACCCTCCCTGGGCATCTCCAGGCACTGCGGGCCAATCCTTGCTGCCACTGCTGCAGCTTCAGTGCTTTCTGTGCCTGCACTCGCCACAGGGGCTGGGGAGACAACGGGACAATTCCACTCTGGGGCTCAGGCAGACTCACACACGGGGCTGGGTGGGGTTAGATGGTTGGAAAATAGACCAACTTTAAAATTGTTTTTTATTTTATTTCTCCACTCAGGCTCGTTTGCCTTTGCCCTGGGGAAAGGAATTTTAAGGGTTTTATTTTAAGGGATGTTACACCACTCAACAGAGATGAGTTTAACATCTCACCAGACTGGGAAGAGCCCAAAAGATCCCCACAGAGAGAACGACCATCAACAAAACATCAACGACCATCAGCAAACAGCAACCAACACCCACCCCAGACACTGCCCCTGGAAGAGCTGCAGACACCTGGTCTGGAAAAGGCTGAGAAGGAAATCCAGGAGTGCAGACCTAATTAACATCAGAGGCAAAGAAATCAGGGAGGGTCCAACAGGAAATCAAATACTGAGAACTCAGCAACTTGGAAGCAATGAACATCAAACCAATGGATTTCTACGGGTTCAGACTGTAAAAGTTTAGGAAAAATCCAGTAAAACTCCCATGCCATGGAATGATTTTCTCTGCACACCGGGCTATGTGTGGATGAAATGACTTCTGTTGCCCATCCTGGCCAGAATCAAGTAATGCCTTGACTCTCTAACACTAAAGATATTGTTGGGGCATTTTTGTTTTTCCCACAGTTTTCATGACAAGATGACACCATTAAATTAATTTTTTTGTAATACACCTACTTTTATATTGTGAGGTTGGAGCCAGGAGTGTTGGAATCAATTCTTAGTCCTAGAAGAAGAAGAAAAAAAACTTGGTTGCTTTGGAATGTTTTTGTGTGTGTTTGTGTGTGGCTCTTAGTGATCACAAAATATTGGTATATGGCTTTTTCAAAGTTCAGCTTTAAGTTCCATTTTGGAAAACCAGAAGAGCTTTAAAGGTGACACTTTAATTCGAAAACAGCTAATAAAATATTTTTGAAAAAGAAAAGAAAAAGGCAAGAAAAGAAAAGCAGGTTGTTGGGAGGGGGCACATGTGAGTCACTCCATGGCTGCTCTGGAAGAGAAGCTTCCTCCCAGGCAGCCAGGAGAGGAGCTTTAGAAATGCAAATTAACACTGCTGGGGAAAAGTGTGCACAATGCACCAGGGGCTTCTTGCCTGGGGCAGGAATTGGGCTGATTTCCTCTGTCCCTCAGCCCAAGCTCTGCCTGCTTGCACAGATGGAATTGGCACAGCCAAGGGCAGAGCACAGAGGGAGGATCTCTGACTCTGCAACAGAAATTGGTTCAGCAGCAAAGGGAATTATGTTGATGTAGACACCTTACAGCTGACAGAATTAATAATGGGATGAATGTATTGTACTGTAGGCCTTAGCAAAATATAAAATGGTCAAATACTTCTGTGTAACCCAGAGAACTGTATAAAGCAATCAGGTTGTTTCCCACAGCTGCTGACTGACCTCTCCAAGGGATGAGATAAGGGTGACACAAACCAGAGCCCCAGAGAAGAATGAGAGAAGAGTTTGTGAACTGTTCCCTCTCGGGGAAGTGTGAAACAACAGGATGAGGCAACAAGAAGAAATAAAATAGATTGACCTGATCTGCAGGATGTTATGTAGATCAGCCAGAGCAGAAAACCAAACTAAAGAAAAGTTTCTAAACCATCAAAAGCTGCCAGGAATGTTTGAATAGGGCATGAAACTCATGAATATGTATGTACCTCCATAAAGGAATAGCACAGAGATAAGGCTGCCTTAATGTGCAGGGTGTTCCTTGGCTGATGGCCAGGAACATGCCAGCGCTGGACATTGTCCTGTTGTTTTTTTTTCCCGTATTAAGACTTTTGGAAAATATGCTAAGATTGAATTTTCGTTTTTCTCAGAATTGAGGTCACTGAGAATAATTCCAAAACCAAAGAGGACCCAGGAAGAAAAAACAGAGTCAATGAGTGAATCTGCTTGGAGATAGGGCCGGGGACTTGGAGATAAGGAAGGAAAGAGAGAAACCATCAGTTTCAGAAAATGTTACTCATTGACACGGACTGCTGCTCAGACAAGATCCTGCGAAATTCCTGAACATGGAGAAGAAGAACAAAGCCTGAACAGAGCCAGGAATATCGGATGTTATACAAAAGAGGGGTGCATATTAACGAGGACATGCAGCAGGCGGATCGGGAAGTCTGAACTTTCCAAGGAACTTCGCCACTGGGCAAAGGGAGAGAGAGATGCAGAAGGGAAAATCAGGATAAAAAGGAGGCTTCGTACTACAACAATGGGAGAGACCGCATGGCAAATGCCGCATGGCCTCTGCCTTTGTTCATCAATAAACTCACTTTTACAGGACTCCTCTGTCTCCTTCGGCCACAGAAACCTCTGGCCATGCGAATTTTCCCGCACAGGCCCGGGGACAGCGCAGCCGCCTCCGTCCTACCCACAGGAACCGGGACGAGCCAGCGCTGCTCCGGCACCGGCTCCTGCCCAGGCACCCGCGGGAAGGAGACCGCGGGCAGCCGCTCCCGCAGCGCCCTCAGGGCACGGGGAACACGGCGCGGACACGGCACTACCCAGCCACAGCCAGAGCCCCCTGCCGCCCCCTCCGCCCGCAGCCAGCCCCGAGCCCCGGCACAACCCAGCGCGGCTCCCACCTGCGCCGGGGCCGCCTCCGAGCTCCGCCGCCGCCTCCCCGGGCTCCGGCCGCTGCCGCCGCTCCAGGGCCCGCACAGACGCTCCGACAATGGCGCAGGGGGCCGGGACGCGGGCTTGTCCCCGCTCTGCTCTGCCCAATCAGCGCGCAGCGAGAGCCAGGAGTGACGGCAGAACCAGCCAATCGCGACGAGTGGCGGGCTCTGCACACGGCACAGCCTCTCAGGCCCCGCCCCCGGGCTGTCTGAGGGCAAAGCCGCAGATCAGGAACCGCCCTGGGACGCGCCCGGGCCCCAGCCGGGATTGAGCTCCAAACACAAACAAAGTTCTCCGCACCTCCCGGACCGCCTGGCCCAGCCCTGCGTGCTGGGTGCCTCCCACTCAGCGGGAAGCCCTGAAGCCTCACTTCTCCTACCCCCTAACTAGGAGCAGCAGCTCATCACTTTGATTTCCCCGAAAAAGGGAAAACTGCCCCCAACTCCTGTCGATGAGTGAAAGAGGGGAGAGATTTCTGGCAGAAAACCCCAAAAATTCAGACCACGCTAATGAGAAGTAAATGAGACCCTTAAAATCAGCCTCCCCTCACGCCTCTCCTTCCAGCTCCACCTCCTCCCGGCCGGCAGAGCAGGGACAGGGAATGGGGCCATGGTCAGTTCGTGCCCCGGGGCTTTTCCGGCTGCTCAGGGACAGGAGCTGTTCCCCTGCTGCACCCTGGGCTCCCTCCCACAGCAGAGTTCTCCAGGAACTCCTTCAAGCTCAGCCCATCCCGTGGGGAACAGCCCCCCTCAAGCTGCTGCAGCGTGGGTCACTCTGCCACAGGCTCAGCCCCTCAAGGACAGGCTGCTCCAGCGGGGGCCCCTCTGCCCGCAGGTGTCCCCCGGGGTCACAGCCTCCTGTCAGGCATTGCCTGCTCTGCCATGGGCTCCTCCAGGGGCTCTGGGGGGATCTCTGCATCCCCGTGGATCTCAGCATGCGGCACCTCAGTCTTTGGAGGCACCACGGGTTGGCTCTGCTGGACACGGAGGAAGCTTCTGGCAGCTTCTCTCAAAACCCAGCCCTGAAAACACCCCCTGCTACCAAAACCAGGCACTGCAATCCCAATACAGCTCCAAAAATGGGGTCCCAGATAGACAGGAGCTCAGGTTGACCCAAAAATTGGGATGGAGATTTCAGGGGCTCAGGGGTGCACAAAAAAACGAGGCCCCAGCTGAGGGTGTTCTCTGCTTGGCTGAGCGCTGCCCGAGGGCTGGGCTGCCCCACAGGGGGGACACCCTCCTCCAGCGGGGATGTCCCGCACACGGGGGGATGCCCACAAGACCCTCAGAAACCCCGGGGCTGGGCTGGCCCTGCCTGGGTGCCAGGAGCCACTGATAAATATGAGGACCCAATAATTGATTGCAATTAGATAACTTTATTAAAGTTGACAGGCAAGAGTTATTAGATCTGGGATAGCTTATCTAAAATCCGGTCTCTCTTAACCATCCTCCGAGTTTTAACTGATTTCACAAAGCTTATTTTTTTCCAGCTAAATCAGCAATATATTGTTGTCTACAACCTTAGTTTTTTAAAGTCTTCAAAATTAGTGTCTCAATAACAGCAATAACAAGAATTCATAGTGGTAATAAAAAGCCTGCCAGACTTATACCAGGTTTGCATGGCCAGGTGTCGGCAAGGAGGGCTCGAGGAGCACCTTCTGTGAGAGGCTGCTGGAAGCAGCTGCTCCTCCATGTCCCGCAGAGGCAACGCCAGCCGGCTCCAGGACGGACCGGCCACAGGCCAAGGCTGGGCCAGGCAGAAATGGTGGGAACACCTCTGCGATAACAGATTTAAGAAAATCATTTATGGTGTAGTTGTGACTGTGACCAGGGAAGAGCAGGGGGAGAACATGGGAGAGGAACAACTCTGCACACAGCCAGGGCAGGGCAGGAGGAGGGGCAGGAGCTGCTGCAGCTGCTGGAGCTGATTGCCCTGAGATTCCGTGGTGCAGTCCCTGCTGAGGCAGCTGGGCCCCTGCAGCCCATGGAGGGCACCGAGTGCACAGATGCACCTGCAGCGCCTGCAGGAGCCCGTGCCAGAGCAGGGGGATGCCTGAGTGGAGGCTGTGACCCCATGAGAAACCTGTGCTGGAGCTGGGACCTGGCAGGGACCTGCAAACCCATGGAGAGAGGAGCCACGCTGGAGCAGGGTCCTGGGTAGGACTTGTGAGCCCATGGAAGAGTGACCCACGTTGCAGCAGTTTGTGAAGAACTGCTGTCCAGGAGATGAACTCATGTTGGAGAAGTTCATGCAGAAGTGTCCCTGGGAGGGACCCTGGCAGCAGCAGGGAACGAACCTCTTCCTGAGCAACAGGAGAAAAAGATGTGATGAACTGACCAGAACCCCCATTCCCTGTCTCCCTGCACCCACTGGGGGAAGAGGTTAGAGATGGAAGAGTGAGGGACGGGAAGAAGGTGTTTTTAAAGATTTATTTACTTCTCACTATCCTGCTCTGATTTTGATAGCAATAAATTCAATTAATGGCTCTAATTTCAAACCTGGTTTGCCCATGATGGCATGTGCTGAGTGATCTGTCCCAGTCCTTATCTCAAGCCATGAAGGCTTCATTCTGTTTTCTCTCTCCTGTCCATCTCTGCAGGGGAGTGAGAGAGCAGCTTTGTTGGGTGCCTGGCATCCAGCCAGGGTACACTGACTGCACTTCCTCTCCTTCATTCTGTCTTTCTTTCCAGAGGTGCCAGTGCAGAGGTTGAGTGGGGCTTTGATGGAGGGAGTGAAGGTGGCGGGGAGTAGCGGGGACAGGAGGCACCGGGAGGGGATGTGTGGGACAGCATCAGAGGGGCGCAGGCAGCTGGCAGGGGGCAAGGCCTGTCCCCCTGGCCCTGCAGCAGCCCCGTGCCCTGCCCAAAGGCGCTCCCAGCAGGGGCTGGGCCCAGAGGCAGGCGAGACCAGTCCCGGGGGTGGCGTTTCTGCCCGACCCCGTCCAGCCCAGCCTCCCCGTGTGCGCAGTGACCGCTGGCACGGGCTGCACTGGGCAGCGTGACCTGCTGGGGACATTGAGAGCTGCCCCACGGTGACACTGCCTTGGGATTTCACAGGCACCAAACAAATCACAGCCAGCCTGCCCCTTGTCATGTCCCAGGCACTCGAGAGCATCACAGCCAGCCCTGCTCCTGGTATGTCAATGGCCCTACGAGTGTATCAAATTGGGAAGAGCTTTTCCAAGAGCTCTCACTTGACCCAACACCAACAGAGCACCACTAAGGGAAGCCCTGAGAGTGCCTCGAGTGCAGGAAGTGCTTCATGCACTGCTCCAGCTCCATTCCAGATCCATAGTGGGACCCCGGTGGGCAGAGCCCCAGTGATCCGTGGTGCGGTGATCGTGTTGGGAAGACACCTGGCTGGGGGCTCCACCACCTAATGGCTCCCCTGACCTTGATTTTCTTTTAATGTCTCTTTATCCTTTCAAAACA
>JADMLD010000444.1:22500-353864 GCA_017589585.1 Phylloscopus whistleri | reverse complement strand
TTTCTTGTTTGGGTGCAATACTCTGGATTAACTGCAGCCAAAAGAGAGCAAAATGACATTGGAACAGGTGCAGGAATGGGTCATTAAGGGGACAGGGGCTGGACAAGAGCTTGGCTCAAATGCTTGCGCTGAGGAGGGATGGAACTGCTCTCTGAAATTACCCTCAGGTAGGTCAGGAAGGGAAATCATAATTTTAAAGCTAATGTTGAGTATAAACTGACCAGGAAATTTAAGCCATAAATTCCCTCATCATCAGGCTTTAAAACAAGCCCAGTGTCAAAGGCTGAAGTGGAAAATGGTGGCAAATGATTTTGTGAAAGCAGCTCTGTGGTTTGGCTGTGGGTAACAGCAGGAGACAAAGGGTCAGCAGCCCAGGAGTGGGAGCCCAAGTGTCCCAAGAACCTTCAGAGCCCCTGGGGTGAAGGCCAAGTGCCTAGTTTGCCCAGTTTGCAGCCTCAGGGTCCTGGAGAGGATTTCCCAAAGAATCCCATGGAAGTTTTGAGCAGAGTGAGGCTGCTGGCATTTTTTTCACATTGTTTATCTTATTCCTCATCCAACTCTGAAGCAAACCCATCATATCCAGCCTCTCCTCCTGTGTTACTCCCTCAACCAAAATTCCTGCTGACATCAATGGGAGCCCTGCCCAAGTCCAGGCAGCAGGAGGAGGGACTGACATCTTTCCTTCCACTCAGCTGGAAAATAAATAATAATAATAATAACAATAATAATAATAATAATAATTAAAATCCTCATAGCAGTTGTTTTTTCTGAAAAGTTAAAATAACATGGTGCTGTGACTAGAGAGTTGTAAGGGAAAGTGCATCAGGAATGCAATATTGTTTCCAGATGTACAATGTCATAAAGAATTTTTTCCACACTTGGAATGGCAACAGGAATTTTTTGAGCGAGATCATTTACACCGTGATGAGATATGTTACATGTAAGTAAATGCCTGTATGCCTGGAATGTTTGTACCATATGTCTAAATAGGTGTCTGTGACCGATACAGATTTTATATCTGGGGATGGGGATGGATTTGCATATCTGTGATCCGAAGAGCAGCACTCTTCAGAATATAAAAATACTGATAGAACGTAGCTGGGGGAGGGAAATTTTGTAGTTCCCAGATGAAGGTTTGTAAAGAAACACGACCCCCCCGAGCTGTGCAGGGAGGTGAAGGAGGGGCAGTGCAGCTCAGAGAGGCCGAGTTTTAATGTGCTAAAGACACTTTGGCTGGATGTCACGGGAGGTGAACCCTCCCCGTGGGTTCTGGGCAGGGATTGCATTACAGAAATCCACCTGGGAAACAAAAATAATGTGGAGATACAGCCCCGGCGTTTCTCCAGGGCTGCTGGGGAATCACTGGGTTATGGCTGTGGCCTCCCAGCTGATGAGGAGACCTCTGCAGATTGGCAGGGAGAACCTCAAGGAGTGTGAAAACAGCTCAGGATGCTGTAATTCCCCCGGTGCTCTGAGGGAGATGGGATCTGTGTTTGGAAGGATGAAGGAATAACACGTTGCCCTCTCTATTTTTTTCTTGCTCGCTGTCCTCTGAAACCACACAGTGGTCCAGCTTTTGGGTGGCACAAAATCTGTAGTTTTTATGCTGTCTGTGCCCAAAATTTGGCCCTCAGCCACAATGACCAGAATCCATGGCCTGCCTGACCTATTTTGTTGTTCTCAGATCATTCCCTTTGGATTAAATTTTGCATTAACAAACGTTGTTAGGTAAAAAAAATCATCCATTGAGAACAGGCAAAGAAGCCAAATCATCATACATAAGAAGTGGTGCCATCAGGGCAGGAAAAGAAAAACTCCCCACAACCATTTGCCAGCGTTGTGGGCAAAAGTCAGAATTTAAATCTCCCGGGAAGTTTGCACATCACCTTTCATCAGCAATAAATACAGGGGGTTTTTTTTAAAAAAAAAAGGTCTTGGACTATTTTACGACGTTGGGAGAACAAGTGTTGTTGATAAATACGTGTTCAGGAGGGTATTGGCAAAAAATGCATAGAAATGGTTAACAAGGTAATGGCAAGAAATGTTGACCTTGATTTGTTTGGCTAAGATGTAAAGATTTTTGAAGGTCAAAGGTGTTCTTGTGTAGTGTTTTGGAGTCTAACTGTGTCTGACCCTCTAACATTAAGCTGCTGTGGCCTGCAGTTTTGAAGAGTGAAGCAAACCAGGGGGAAAAGAGGGAAGGGGGAGAGAACAGGAAATGGAGTGAGGTGTTTCAGGAAGTTGTCAGGAGTTGACTGATTGATTCCAGATGGAAAGGGTCACCCCTTGTGACCCAGGAAATACTCACTGGGGGAAAGCAGTTGGCTTGTGAAAGGGAAGGGCCTGGGAGTTAGAGACCATGGTGGAATGCACATTCCTCCTCCTTTTATCCATAAAACATTGGTTTTTAATCTCCAGAATAAAACAATTGTATTGTGGCCTCCACCAGGCAAGGAAGGAATGGCTGGGGCAAAGTGAAGGAGTTGAGCCAGTTTGATGTCCACGATCTCACCTGTCCTTCCTCCACACCATGGATGAGGTGGTGGGCGGTGGTGGTGGAGCAAGGACAGAGGTCTCTGCTGAAATTCAGGCCCAAAAAAAGGCCCCAAACTTTGAGAAGGTTCTGCTCCAGATCTGAGCTTTCCATCTGGTCCTGTCCATGAGAATGCTGTGGTCACTGAACACCTGTTTAGTAATTATTAATAAACCCAGGCGTTTAATCACCTTGGGTCCCAGCTTGTGACAGGCCCAGTGGCTCCGGCCCTCCTGTCATGGATGGGAGGGGTGGATAAAAATGGAACCACACGTGGAGAGAGGTCTAGAAGGTCTAGAAGGTCTTGAAGGTCTAGAACCTTCCATTCCTGCTGGCTCAGGGAGCAGAGGATGCTCAGCACTTGTCTTCTGGAGTGGTTCTTGCCATTACTCTGCCATTGCTATGGGGGTCTCTACATCTCCTACCAAGGTGTGGCTCTTGTGTTGTGCACAGTCCCAAGGGTGGTTCCAACACTGACCTCTGCTCTGGGACAGGGACAGGGCCCAGGGAACAGCTGGAGCTGTGCCAGGGAAGGTCAGGCTGCAGAGCAGGGAAAGGTTGGATTTTGGGGAAAGGCTCTTCCCCCAGAGGGAACTGCCCAGGCTGCCCAGGGAATGGGCACAGCCCCGAGGCTGCCAGAGCTCCAGGAGTATTCAGACAATACTCCCAGGAATGCCCAGGGTGGGATTTTGAGGTGTCTGTACAGGGCCAGGAGCTGGACTGGATCATCCCAGTGGGTCCCTTTTCCACTCAGGACATTCCATGGTTCTATTCTATGTGTGAACACTTGGAGCCTGCCTCTATCCTCCCTTCCTGGGAGCACGTGGGTGTGGATTTACCCACTCATGTGAGTGAGCTCAGAGATGTCTCTATTCCATAGTGTATATACAAGACACACTATTTTCTTTTTTCTTTTTTTCTTTTTTTTTTACATTTGGTTGCAATTTAAACACTTGTCGTAAATATTCCAGACACTGGAATAATTCAGGCCTATTCCCCTTTGCCACAGTGTGCTGCTCTGGGCTGGCCAGTGAGAGACTAAAATTTATTTCCATTGTTTAAGGGAAAATAATGAAGTGCATCTGAGTGGGCTCAGCTATGTCATGCGGGAAACGTTCCCTTTGGATGGAGTCACACCCCACCCTAATGGGAGTGAGGAAATCAGTTGGCACACAACAGCAACACATTCTGTGACAAGAATGCTTGAGAAGTGGAAGAGTACAGGATGACAAGAGCCTTTTGGAATGAATTAGAGTTGTCTCGAGAAGGAAAGTGTTCTTTAAGCTCGCCTAAGCCCAGGGAGGGCAAGGTCTCTCCTGCTCTGTGCTGAGTAGAGTTTTATCAACAATTAGAGCCTGACATTCTCTTACCTCGGTTGTGACAGCTGAGGCTGTGGAAATGCAGGAACACATCCAGGGTTTGACTCTCCAAGGCTGTGCATTACTGTAGGTGTGGCAGCGGGATGGAATTAAGCTCATTTACACCAGCTGATGGTCAAAACCACACAATCTTCTTTCAGTGTTTGTTTTCCCCAAAAGTTTGTGGTTTGAAGTCACACTTATTTCTGAATCGATGGGGTTTAGAGCTTTGGATACTGTGAAAACTAAAGTGGGATTAATTAACATGTACAGTTATTTCCTCTGAGAATTCAGGTTGGAGCCCAGTCATGGAGGCTGATGTTTAAAACCTGGTTTGGAGTGCTCAGGCTCAGGTGATCTTTCAGGAGGCACCGTGCACTCACATGTCAAAACCAGGCCTGATATCAGGTCCTGTGCTCATGGAGTTTCCATCCTGCAGGAGCTGGGTCATTGTACAGTGAGGCTTCTACACAGCCCACAGGATGCTGCGTTAAATGCAATTAATGCACTGAGTGAAGGCTGAAAACATTTTCTCCCCTTCTCGTAAACCCCTGCAGGGTGTGCTGCCATTTTGCAAAACAAGGGTTCAACCCAACTGAATAATTAATCCTTAGCAAGCCGAATTTCGAATAAATCCTTTACCTGACTGGTTTTTTGGTTTTATTTTTCCTTCTCTTTCTAAATATCCAGGTGGTGCTATCGACAACAGTGAACGTGGATGGGCACGTGCTGGCAGTGTCTGACAACATGTTTGTGCACAACAACTCCAAGCACGGGAGGAGGGCAAGGAGACTCGACCCCTCGGAAGGTGGGAGTTTTGTCTGGAGAGCAGAGCAGAAATTACCCATTCTTCCATCTCTGTTTGTTTTCAGGAGGGAAGGAGAGCTAAGGGGGAATTGCAGAGCCTCAGGGGGTTTGGGGAAGGCAGAGGCAGGAAAAACAGTGTCTACTGCATGCAAAATATGATCCTCCTCACATCTAAGGGACTGGCTCCCCCTCCCCCTGCAATTTATTAATTAGTATGTACTGCAAAGATGAAAAACACAGAAAACACCAAGTATTATCTAAATTTCAGCCCTCTCATTCAGCTGGGATAGATTTGATTTCAGGCAAATTAGGCAAGATGACATCTTAGTTAAACAGAGCTGTTCCAGCACAAGATGTGTATGAAAAAGTGTCACTGGTTCCCTTAAACAAACTGTGCACGGAGCCTAACGATGCGCAGAGGGAGCTGACACTAATTGATGTGAGTTTGTTTGGCTAAGCCAGACTCATGGCCAGCTCCAGGATGGGTTTGGGGACTGCATTCAAGCAATTACAAATCCTTGTATCTGTTAAGTTTCAAAACGCTCGGCCCCTCCTTCTCCCCTCTTCGTTCCCAAAACATTCCGCCTCCCTTCAGGCAGACAGTGCTCAAAAATGCTTAAAAACAATGGGGAAAAAACGCTGGAAAATGCTATCAGTGCCTGCTTTTCCCTCTCCTGCAGCCTCTGAAAGTGAGAAGAGCTGGTGATGTTAGTAGAAAAGACAAGCAAGGATATTATTTCATTACACTGTTTTGCTGCCCCACTTCTTAACCGTGCCCTGCATCAACCTAAAAGAAGAATTAATGAACTGGAAGAAAATGATTGAATCAGTAAAGAATTCAGAGTGGTGTTAATTCTCCCCCAGCGGGCAGTGAAATGGTAGAAGGAAAATCCCAGGATTCCTAGCCTAGGAAGCCATCCAGTTTTTCCTTGACTGATTGGATGTGATTGACTGGCTGTTCAAAGGAGTCTCATGTTTTTGGAGCTCTGCCAAAGTTCCCCTCCACCTCTGACCCTGTCAACATTGGGAATGGAGTGATGGATTGACTTTGGTTATGGCCTGGAAACCATATTGGGTTCCTGATGGGATGCATAGTCCAGGGGCCTTGAACATATGGAAGAGAGAAATAAAAAAAAAAAAAAATTGACTCAATAAAATCAAGAAAATTATTAGAAATTATCTCTTGATATGAATTGGAGGAGACATTTGATATTCCCATATCTTCTTTCACCCATTGATAAACTTAATGAATGTGACTCTCTACCTTTTTTTTCCACAGGGTTTGAGTCTGTGGGATCACATGCTAATGAGTGGGTGCTATTTTGGTTTTTTATTTTTTAAGCAGCCTCTGCACAACCGTTTAAGCCTTTCGTTTTTACACCCACTACAGTTGGCCTATTAGGCTTTAATGACACGATGTTAAGTGCCAGTAATGAATAGGCAAGTAATTAACACTTGCAAGGCAGAAAACACTCCTTTATTTATTTATTTATCTATCAGCATCCTGGGGGTTTGTGGAGTGGTGAGCAGCCTGAATGGCTGGAAGGGATTTGTCCTCGGCCTCTGCCAGCAGCAGGAATTCAGGAATTCTTAGGTGTGGATGGGTGGAGCTGCACTTTTGCATCACTTGGGGTATTTGGTGCTCACAGGAATTGATTTGCACCCAGGCCTGCAAACAGCCTCAAAGCTGTTGGGGAGGATAAAGAAAGAGACACCTTAAAGGGATGTTTTGATATTTTTTTCTTGTTCTGTGCAGCCACGCCCTGCATCAAAGCCATCAGCCCAAGCGAGGGGTGGACCACGGGGGGAGCCATGGTGATCATCATCGGGGACAACTTCTTCGATGGGCTACAGGTGGTGTTTGGGACCATGCTGGTGTGGAGTGAGGTGGGTACAGCTGCCCCCTGAGCTGGGGAGACTTCCCTTTCCTGAGGAGGAATGCAGTTAATTCCTGTTCCCATTCCGTGGTGCTGTGTGAGGTGGGACACAGAAACCTGTGTGAAGGGAATTCGTGGAATTGTGTTTTCCTTGCTCTTTGATATTATTCAGTGGTACCCAGAATGGAACTGAACAATTCTAGGCATCTATAAAATCAAAGAAATTATTAGAAATTGTCTCTTGATATGAGCTGAAGGAGACGTTTGGTATTCTCATATCTTTTTTTACCCACTGATAAACTTAATGAATATGACTCTACCAATTTTTCCACTGGGTTTATTATTCACACAGGTTTATTTTCATAAGCAAAGGCAGAGAAATAAAGAAAGGGTTTGAGTTTGATCAGGAGGCAAAAAATCCATCTAGGCCCAGGAATAAGCCATCAATTAACCAGTGGGCTTAACAGTACAAGTTTCTTGATGACAATTTATCCTAAAATACATGATCCTCTCCTGGAGGCCAGGAACTGACCCAGGTAAATCCCTCTGCTGATCTACAGTGATAATAAAAAATAAAGAGATTTACTGAGGCCTGTGATGGCAGGACAAGGGGGAATGGTTTTAAAGTGAACAGGGGTAGAGCTGGAGATGAGGATGACGTTTTTTATGGGGAGGCCCTGGCACAGGTAGCCCAGAGAAGCTGTGGCTGCCCCATCCCTGGAAATGTTCAAGCTTGAACAGGACTTGGAGCAATCTGGGATAGAGAAAGGTGTCCACTGGGGATGGGACTGGATGACCTTTGGGGTCCTTCCAACCCAAACTCTTGTGTAATTTACTCGTGGAGCAAAAGAACAGAACAGAGAGCTGATGGTGCCTCTCCTGTTGCGTTCCCAGCTGATCACTCCTCACGCCATCCGCGTCCAGACGCCTCCCCGGCACATCCCCGGCGTGGTGGAGGTGACATTGTCCTACAAATCCAAACAGTTCTGCAAGGGAGCGCCAGGCAGGTTCATTTACACAGGTGGGTGCCTGGGGTTTTGTTGCTCTTGTCTTCTTTTCTGCCAGAGTTGGGATTAAATGCTCGAGGTGGAATTTCACGTTTGGGACTCAGATGTTTATTAATTCTTATCTATAGTACAATTTCACAAGCTGAGAGTTCTACAGCACTTCTAGTTAACAAACTAAAAATGGCTCTTATCTCTTTTCCTGCAAGGCTATTTAGGGATAAACTGTCCAATTATGAAATGACACCTGAATTATTTTTACTTTTACCCCAATACCCAACCACCCCTGCCCCGCAGTGCGGATTTTTCTCCCCAATCACAAAACACCCCCAGAGCCGCGGAGAAGGAGGTGAAAAAGAAGGACTCAGCCTCTGCCCCAAATCCCCCACCTTGCTTTATCTCTGTCACTGCATTCCAAACCCTGAAACCCTGAGTTTTGCCCCCTGTGCTGTCACACACTTCCATCCAAACCACACCCCCACAGCCCCAGCGCTGCCACTCAATTTTGGGAGCTGTTCCACGGCCTCAGGTGGGACGCAGGGTTTGCTTGGGGGGCAGTGCCTGGCAGCACAGAGAGCCCCAAACCCTCAGTGCCCGGGGTTCCAATGGGGTTTGGGCTGCAGAGCTGTGTTGGTGGTTGGTATTGACAACTCTTGGTTTGATTAATTAAATAATGAATTAATTAATTTACCCCTTTGCTCTTCCAAGGCCACTCTGGCAGTGGTGACATTTGGGGGGTGTAAGGAGGAAGTTTCATAGGGCATTTTTACGGCACATTAATATTTTTCCCAACTGCTGTCACAGCATGGGTCTGCCTACAGAATATACAACCAAATATTTATGTTCAACCTGATTATATTTGAGCTTTTCTTTCCTTTTTTTTCTTTTTTTTTTTTTTCTTTTTGGAAAGAGTCACACTGAGACAGATTGCTTGAAGAAGGAAACAGCAAACTGTCAGAAGGATGAATATAAAAAATTATCTCTACATTTCAAGGGTAAATCTGAGTGGCACAGTGAGGCTGTTGTTGTGGGAGCTCATCTGTGTCCTGCAGTGTCTTTATGTCAGGCTGCTGCAGAGTGTGCTGTGCTGGCACTGCTGCACCTCTGGGGCTCCAAAGAGCTCTCGCTCAGGGTGCTGCAGCCCGGCCATCAGCCTCCTCTCATGGCCAAAATGGCACCTGTGGACTTTTCCATAATTTTTCCATGTGGAAAACTTCCTGTCAGATCGAGGCTCCTGTAGACAAGTAGTGATGTGCTGAGGAGTACAGCAAAAACCCAGACAAATGCTTGGGAGGGGAATGGCAGCTGCTGAACCAACTTTAGCAGCTGAAGTGAGAGATGAAACACTTAAAATGAGAGATAAAAGCCTCTTTTTAAATCACCACGCCCAAACATTTAATCCCTGTGTGTGCCTTCATACAGCTTGCACACACATCCCTGTTCTGAAGTGCTTTCCTTTCATCAGCTGCTCCTGGAATAAAAAAAAAAAAAAAAAAGACATTTGTTCTCTGCAGCTAATCTTGCCGTAGCCTCACATTCTGCTTTTAATACGACACAAATTCAAATTCTCTGCTGCTGTAAGTGGTTCCATTATAGTTCCCTTGGCTTTAATAACACACCAGTTTATGCCAGCTGAGGGCACATCTTGTAGGCTTTCCTAGCTCAGCTTTGATCACAGCTCTGCATTTACTTTGTCACAGAGATGCTAACCTGGAAACGTGTATATCAGGGAGATTTGGAACATAATTTTCCTTGCTGAGCAGAAATCCTCCAGGGGTTACCTTGTCAGAGCAAAGCAATATAAAAATCATCTGTGGGAGAGGCTGGGCTCTGGGTTGTGCTGTATCAGCCTCCGTGCCAGGATCCAGGGATGGGAAGGTGCTGGTTTGCTGAATCTTGTCAGGAGATTGGAGCTCTTGTTTTCTGCTTGTGGGAAGCAACACTTACAAGGATGCAGAGAGCTCTATAAATTGGGAGTTCCCTTGGACAGAAAAAGCTGAAGTGACAAAGCATTTCCCGCTGTCACTGCTTTAGCCTGTGAGAGACACGGGGGAAAAGAGAATTCCAGGGTCTGAGGGGGCTGACAGGAGAACCAAAGAGGGGCCCTTCATCAAGAACTGTAGTGACAGGACAAGGAGTAGTGGGTTGGAACTGAAAGAGAGGAAATTTAGGTGAGATTTATGGAAGAATTTCCTCCCAGTGGGTGTGGGGAGGCCCTGCCAGAGAAGCTGTGCCTGCCCCATGCCTGGGAGTGTCCAAGGCCAGGTTGGACAGGGCTTGGAGCACCCAGGACTAGTGGAAGATGTCCCTGTCCATGGCAGCAGGGTGGCACAAGATGATTTCTAAGGTCCTTTCCATCCCAAACCATTCCATGATTCAAACCTCGATGCCACAGGTGCCTTTTCTCTGTTAACACCTCAAAGGCTGGGCAACAAAAAATGCTTCCCCTCTGCAGCAGCTTCATGGGTTCAGGGTCTTTCTAGAGATATCCAGACTCTGGTTCTCCTGTTTTCCCTGTGCTGTGCTGTGTGGGGTAAATCCAAGGTGAGCTGCAGAGCTGTTGGACGTGGCCCTTTCTGCATCTCCTGAGGTGATGTCAGCACTGGGGGTAAATCCTGCACCCTCCTCCTCCAGCAGAGCTTTGATGTGTGATGGGGAGATGATGAACATTTTCAGTGTCAGCACTGTGCTGGGAGGGTGTTGCAGAGAGGGGCTGAGGTCCTTCTCCTGGAAGAACTTGCTCAGCTCTGAGAATTCTCCTTCCCCTCCTCTTCCAGCAAGTCAGAATAGCTGTGTTTAAGATGAAAATACAGCGTTTAAGATGAAAATACAGCGTTTAAGATGAAAATACAGGTTTTGAAGGGTAAAGAACATCCAAGAGGAAGCACTGTCCAGACTCTGAGCCTCACATAAGTAAAGTCAGGTAGTTGGTGACACATTTTGATCCCTCCCTACTCTTATCCAACAAACCTGCTGTAAAAACAGTCATGCTAGGGAGAGGTTTACAGGCTCACTGATAATTTGGTTTATTCCCTAGGTGGCTTCTCTTTTTGTGCATAAATTATGTCATGCCATGCCCAGTTTTTCAAACTGTTTTGGGAAGTTGAAGAGCCTGAAACTCTGGATTTGAGGGTTGCCAAAGGGATTTTGTACCTGAGTCCATTTTCTGAGGGGTTTCATTTCAGATATCTGATTTCTAGGCAATAATGAGCAGCCTGCTTGTGTGCCAGACCCCTTTATGGTCCCTGAATCCATGAACCCCAAAGCATTTGGATGTAATTCTGGCATATTTCTCTGTAACACACAAAAAAATCACTCCTGACCCAGCAGCTCTTTCCTCAGTGGAAGTTGTGGGGAAGCTGCTTAAACTTGCTGGTGGATTCTTCATCTTTGGCCTCCACCTGGGGAAGGTGTCATTTACTCCTCCAAATACTCGGTGTTGGTTTTTCACAGGATTTCACAACAGAGATATTTTTGTTCCATTAATGAGGAAAAACCAGTAGTGGGCAATTTTGTTGCAGGCTGTACAGAAAAGCTTTGTGCTGAAAGGCAGAATGTCCACGTTGACTCAGGATGGCTGAGCCCTGAGAACAATTCAGCATTGTTGGGAAATGATTTGCTGCTGTTGATCTGCCAGGATGAAACTGGTCCATGTCAATCCATTGGAAAAATGTTTGTTGAATAATGGCCAGCTTCTTCTTCCTGAATTAGCATTTTGCACATTCCCACTAGCTATTTTTACTAACTTTATATATATTTCAATTCCTGTATATTTAACATGCTTGAATTCCTATATATTTCACATTTCCTCAGCTTTAGATATGTAACTTAAATGAATAGGTTTGTGATCCAGAAGAGAAATGGCACATAAGGATGTTTAGGCTCTTGAGAGAATTGGCCTCTAATTCTCAGGATTATTGGCAAAATAACCCACCCCCCAAAAACCTCCTCTTCCCAAACGGGATGTAGATTCTGTGGCAGTTGAAATGTGTATTATTAAACTCCTTAAGCAAACCAGAATGGCTCCCAGTGGAGAGCAAAGACATTCTAAGTATAGCCAAGACTAAATTCTCAGGTCTGGGTTTTCTCTGCTCAATTCCCACTCGATTATCTCCTGTAATATTTAAACTTCATGCCATGCCATAATTATTTAATAAAAAGTAAATATAAAATGTATCTCAGCGGGGAACGTGACCTTTTGCCTTCATGTTGTTACACCAAAGGCAGACAGGGATAAACAGGGAACAGGGATAAACAGGGAACCTGGATCAGTGTAAAAATCTGTCTCACTGGATGGGTTCATCTCCTGGTGCAGGAGAAGGTTCTCCTGTGAGGTTCTCAGGATATTTTGGGTGATTCAATCAGAGCCATCAGCATCTCTTGCAATCAGGGGCTTTCAGCTGTGCCAGTGCTAGTTAGTTAAAAAATAAAGATTTTTTCCCCCCCAAAGGAAACCACAAATGGTACAAGAAGGTCTAAGCCAGCACTGACTGAGGGTAGTGCTAAAGGACTTACATATGTTACTTATTAAATGTGTCATGAAATTCTTCACAGAATCCTCAGCATGAATGTGTCGTTTGTGTTAAAATGTGCATTCTGAAGAATAAGGGAATTCAAAGGAAAATATCTGTGTAAATGTGCTGGTGCACTGCTGAGGTTGGAGGCAGGCAGAGCCCGAGCACGCTGCAGTTTAAATCAGAGTTTGAATAATCAGAAATTCCATTATTGTTGCTGCAATTTCCTCGCAGAGACCAGGAAAAAGTGTCTGAAGTTTCCTGAGATCATCAGCGATGCCAGTAGGGCTCTGCCAGCTATTGCTAACTGAGGATCTGGGTCAAAATATCCTGGTTTATCCACCAGAGATTCAGATCCTTGCAGGGAAGTGGCGGCGTATGCAGAACACACAACTGGGGAAGGGGAATGTGTCTAATGAAGAGCTGTGCCCTACTTTGGGACTGCAAAACGTTGGGGGCGTGTGTGGAATGTGTTTATTCGAGGAGCAAACACGGCTCTGTAATTTCTGGCTGTGCAACCAGCAGGAGAAGACCTGTTCTGGTGTGTATTTGTCTCATAATTCGCTTTATTGCTGCCACGGTTTTTGTCCAGAGTGAAACATTCATCCTTAAAGGGGTATTTTGTGACAGTGCTGCTGCATCTTGCAAATTATTCATTCAGCCTTTGATAGAGAAGTCAGCCAGGGAAACTGGAGCAGTTTTAAGTGCAGAAGTCGTGATTTCTTTGTTGCCCTATTGAGACAGAGCCGTATAAAAATATTATAAAATATAAAAAAATTTAGATGCCCTCATATAATGTGGTGGGGTTTGATGTTTTCCTTCCAGCTTTAAATGAACCTACCATAGATTACGGCTTCCAAAGGCTGCAGAAGGTCATCCCAAGACATCCTGGGGACCCCGAAAGATTAGCTAAGGTAAAATAATTTTAAGCATTTCGCTCAGCCCATCGAATGTGTTCTTTCACTTCTAATTCGTAAAAGAGAGGCAATTATATCTTAAATGCCAATCACACCTGAATTCACCAATTAGCTGCAAGTCTGGCAAGAATGGGATTGTGTAGAACCCAGGGTGATTTTTGTGTGTTTGAGTTCAAAGAGTCTCTGTGTAATTTTGCTGCTAAATCGAGCCCAGTGAACGTTCTCCATTCATTGTCCTTGTGCTCTGCCCTGTCTGTCCATGGTCAGGGCAGACCCCTGAGCCCAAATGCTGTGTCCGTGCAAAGCAATGAATCCCACACCCGTCCGTGTGTCCGTGCAAAAAAGGATCCATTGAAACCCCCGGGGGAGCGGGCACAGCTGGGAGTTGTCTCTGTTTTTGGTGCTGCCGAGGTGGAGCAGGTTCAGGACTCTGGAGAGCTCCGGGTCACGGAGGAGCCCCGGGCACGGCGCGGCCGAGCCGCGGATCAGCCCCCGCTGGCTCCAGAGGGACTCGTGCTTTGGGGGGCTGCTCTGACCCATGGGAGGGCTTGAATTCTTCAGGTACCTGGCAAATAACACCTGGTGAACACACCTGGGCTTCAGGGTGACCACCCACAAACACTGGAGTCACTTGAGAGAATACTAGCTCTTGGTTTTATTTATTGAATTTTTCTATTCTATTCTATTCTATTCTATTCTATTCTATTCTATTCTATTCTATTCTATTCTATTCTATTCTATTCTATTCTATTCCATTCCATTCCATTCCATTCCATTTGTCTATTTATTGCATTTATTTTTTTATTTAACTTTAGGTTAGTCTAGTCTATTCTGTCTTACTCAATTTATTGTTTCATTTTATTTATTTTCTGCTGTTTCATTGTATTTTATTATTTTTTGTGTTTATTGTATTTATTTATTTGCATCTTATTTATTACATATGTATTTAACTAATTGTATTTTTGTATTTATTTTAATTTATTGTATGTTTATTTTTATTGTTACTTTGTTTATGTCTTTTTATTTTATTTCTTATATATTTAATTTATTGGGTTTTTGTTTATTTATTTTCTTTATTTATTATACATTTAATTTATTTTTTTTCTTATTTGTTTTTTCCTTTATTTATTATATATTTAATTTATTGAGGTTTTGGTTGTTTATTTTCTTTATTTATTTTACATTTAATCTTTTTATTTCTCTTCTTTCTTTATTATACATTTAAATTTTTCATTTATCTATTTTCTTCATTTATTATACATTTAATTTTTTTGTTTATTTCTTTTCTTTATTATACATTTAATTTTTTCATTTATCTATTTTCTTTATTTATTATACATTAAAATTTTTATTTATTTTATTTATTATACATTTAAATTTTTTTGTTTATCTACTTTCTCCATTTATTCTACATTTAATTTCTTATTATTTTTTGTTTGGTTTTTTCTTCATTTATTACACATCCATTTTACTCCCTTTTGCAAAACGGATGTGTAATAAACGAAGAAAAAAACACACAAAATTTATTTGAGCAATTTCTTTTACCCCTAAAACCCCTCTCCCCCTCTGCCCCACAGGAAATGCTGCTGAAAAGAGCCGCTGACCTTGTCGAGGCACTCTACGGGACCCCCCACAACAACCAGGTTAAAGTTTTCTCCTCCCCTCCACCCCCCCACAGGCTGCTAGCTCAGATTTGGGGAGTTTTGGGAGAGGAGATCTTCAGGATAGGGAAAGGAAATCCAAAGGGCTGAGGCTCTTACCTCAGGATGTATTCCAAGGCTTTATTTCCACGAAGGTATCCCAGGGGCAAAGAGGAGGGGCCTGAGGGAGCAGGGGTTTTTATTGTCGCTGTCAACATAAAGAACTCACACCCACACCTTGCGATGTCTCAGGCGGAAAAGAGAGAACTTTATTTACAGAATCAGCATTTATCGAATTCTAGCAGTGATCATGGATTGGAAGAAGAAAATCTTCTTCTCCAACCACACTGGACCATGCAGCAGTCCATCTACAGTCTCCTCCTTATGAAAAGAATGTAAACATTGCTAGATTTTACAATAACAAGTAGCTTGTTTATACGAAAGTGTATCTGACTCCAAAAACACAGAAGGCTAAAGACTTTTACAAACTCCTTAAAGGGGACAGAGGAGAACTGCAAAAACCCAGACAACATTTTATCTCTCTTGGGGTCGGGGGGTGGGATTTACCTGGCCGGAGGCCATAGGTCAGAGTCAAGGGGCAGGTAAAGTCAGACCAGGTTACACTCTCTGGGGGAGGGGTTTTTGAGGAGAGACCGTTCCCTAAAAGGAATGCAACACCAGGTCAGGCTGCTGGGGTGGGGACGGTGCAGCCCCACACCCCGGGGTGGGTGGGAGAGTTCCCCGTTGCTCCATCCCCATCCCTGAGCTGTCCCTGAGCTGTCCTCAATCCTCGTTTGCAGGACCTGATCCTGAAGCGTGCGGCCGACATCGCCGAGGCGCTGTACAGCGTGCCGCGCAACCCCGCGCAGATCCCGGCGCTCTCCAGCTCCCCTGCCCACAGCTCCATGATGGGCATCAACTCCTACGGCAGCCAGCTGGGCGTCAGCATCTCCGACTCGGCACAGGGAAACAACCAGGGTGAGCCCCGACGCCTTCCCCGCACGCGGAGGGGGCCCGGAGTTTGAGATTTGGTGGTTTTCAGGTTCTGTGCTGCTCTGGGCCTCACGTTCAGGGTCACTCAGCTCTCTTCAGAGTAGGGAGGCGAAACAAATCCTGTTCCTGATGGAGACCAGTAACAACTGTTACAAGTTTTCAGGCCCAAAAGCACAAATAAGGGTGGGCTGAGGAGAGAAACAAGAAGGGACTTCATAACCTGCAGCTGTAATTGCTGGATAATTAAACCCCAATATGCAAATGGACCAAAACTTATAAAAGTGTGAGATCTTGTGACTGGTCATCCATTTTGTGACCATTTTGTGACCATTTTGTGCCCATTTTGTGCCCATTTTATGTCCATTTTGTGTCCATTTTGTGACCATTTTGTGACCATTTTGGGTCCATTTTGTGTCCATTTTGTGACCATTTCGTGTCTACTTTGGGTCCATTTCGTGTCTATTTTGTGACCATTTCGTGTCTACTTTGGGTCCATTTTGTGCCCATTTTGGGTCCACCTTGGGTGTAGCCCTGGCCAGGCTCTTGTCTTGCCCAAGGTGTATCCCTATAGGCCTTTGGATAAATATCTACTTTATTCTCCAGCTTTGTCCAGTCTCTGTTCCAGCTCAGCCTTTTCAATACCTCCCTGAGAACCCCAACCCAGTCTCCTTCCCAATCATTTTTTCCCTGGATTGGTTTTCCAACTGCTCCACATGCCCAGCGATGCCTTTAACTCTGGGCATCCCAAAGGGTGGTGCTGCCCTCGTGTCTTATCTGAAGTAATTTTTGATTTCTTTCGATACCAACTCGCCCCTGAATTCCCTCCCTGCCCCCCTCAAAATATCATTTTTTTAATTATATCTCTGTTCTCACAAACGTCAATGGCAGCAGCTGAAAAAAAACCTCACACAGAGGTGGGGAATTCTCCTTTATTTTTGTTTTTAAGGATGCTGCTTCAGTGTTAACTTTACCAACATTCATATATTGTATGTATTACATTTAGTCCAGATACACTATTGGTTGTGAGGAAAACAACCTATAGAACAAGGTATTAACATTAGAAGAATGATCAACTTTTCTGCCTCCTGAATATTTTTGATTTTTAGCACACACACTCTGTGGTTGATCTCGATAATTGGTTGTGTTTAACACTCTAAGGCAGCAAACCCAGGTCATTTAAAGTTAATTTTCTGTCTGCCCAGTTAAAATCCATCATCAAGATCATTTTGCTCCTTTTTTTCAAGGTCTTACCAGCCCTGAATTAGAACCTTATAATGTAAATGAGCAGAAATTACCTGACTTGATATACTTAAATATTGTATCTAAATAGTGGCTACTCTTAATGTAATTATTGTATCAGTCTCTCTAATGAAAGTTTGTCCATGGAAAAACCCTTTTGCAGCTGGAATAATGATTTTGTCCTTTTATGCTGGTAGCTACAGTTTTCAACTCCCTTTTTGGAGTAAAAAAAAAAAAAAAAGGCTAAATTTTGGCTCTCAAATATTTGCTAGCATTTTTTAATACAGCAAAAATGGGTTTTACTTATCCAGTTTATCCTTTCTCCCAAGCAGAGGAAATTAAAAGTTGAATTGCAAACTTTATATGGGTTATAATTTCCCCTTAGTACTGTACTTGCTTTATCTGTAATTTATCTATAATTCAACAATTCAACAATAATTTGAAGAATAAAACCTCCCCCATTCAATGGTAGAAAATCCCATATATTATAAATTCTACTCCAGGTAAACATAAGCACCCACTATGTTGTCCCAGTCTTGGAATGAATTTAAAATTTTAATAAATCAAATTTTATTGGAAAAAAATATACCTTGGCTTGCTTCAAACAGTTGGTTCAGAACTTAAACTGCAGGAAAGAAACACGGAATTCATTGGTATTGCTTAAATAATTAAAAAAAAATTAAATAATCTGGATGTCAATGACATTTATTCAAGCAGGGGATGTGCAAGATTAAGTTTTAAGCCACGGGGACGTTCTGAAATGTGCTTTATTTCCAGGTTACATCCGTAACACCAGCAGCATCTCCCCTCGGGGGTACTCATCCAGCTCCACCCCGCAGCAGTCCAACTACAGCACCTCCAGCAACAGCATGAACGGCTACAGCAACGTGCCCATGTCCAACCTGGGCGTGCCCGGCTCCCCAGGCTTCATCAACGGCTCCCCGACAGGATCCCCCTACGGATGTACGGCCTCACCCTCCTTTATACCCTGTCCTGCCTCCCTCATCCTCATCTCCACCCCATCCTGCCTCATTTCCATCCCATCCTGCCTTCCTCATCCTCATTTCCACCCCGTCCTGCCTCATCTCCACCCCATCCTGCCCCATTTTCACCCCGTCCTGCCTCATTTCCATCCCGTCCTGCCTCCCTCATCCTCTTTTCCACCCTGCCCTGCCTCCCTCATCCCCATTTCCATCCTATCCTGCCTCATTTCCACCCCATCCTGCCTCATATCCACCCTGTCCTGCCTCCCTCATCTTCATTTCCACCCTGTCCTGCCCGCCTCATCCTCATTTCCACCCCGTCCTGCCTCTCTCATCCTCATTTCCACCCCGTCCTGCCCCATTTCCACCCTGTCCTGCCTCCCCCTTCCTCATTTCCACTCTGTCCTGCCTCCCTCATCCCCATTTCCACCCCATCCTGCCTCATTTCTACCCCGTCCTGCCTCCCTCATCCTCATTTCCACTCCATCCTGCCTCCCCCTGCCCCATTTCCACCCCGTCCTACCTCCCCCTTCGTCATTTCCACCCCTGTCCTTGCCTCAGAAACCACCAAAAACGGGTTTAGCGCAGGTTTTGCCAAAGGCTCTCTTTGTGGTTTGGTACAAGTTAGAAAAGGTTCCCATTTTTTTTTATTTTTGGACCTTACTTCTTTATTTTCCTCCATTTTTTTTAATCCTTCATGCAGATTCCTGAGTGGCAAAGCCACAGTGGGAAATGAGGTGCAATTTGCAGCTTTATTAAGGGAGTAGCCACTGCTTTTAGCACAGAGACCTTGCAAATCCTGGGTAAAAGCCACTCTGAAATAATTTTTATGAGTTTGAAGGCATTATCAATAACGGAGAGCTGAATTTGGGATTAATTTCCTGTGAAACCCTATTAACTTCATAACCAGAAATGCAACATGTAATGGAATTAAGCTCTCAATTTCTGCTTGTTTTACCATGAGCAGCCACTCTTCCTTCCCTACTCTGATTTCCTTCTGGCTAGGGAATGTGTGAAAAACAAAACAAAACAAAAGTATGCACCACCAGCTATGGTGTAAATAAATAACTAAATATATGTTATATATGCATATATATATAAAAACAGGATGAAGAATTAAACAGATTATTATTATTATTATTATTATTATTATTATTATTATTATTATTATTATTATTATTATTATTATTATCCCCTCTTCTGGAGCTTTCCATAAGGAAAGGACCAGGTCTCCAGCATTGTGTAATTGTGATTTCAAACTAATACTTCCATGAGACGTGGGAATTCACATGAAATATTGTTATTTGTTCCTCCTCTCGCTGAGGAATGGCTGATATTGTTCTGGAAGCTCAGCAAACAATTCCTGGACAAGTTATTGGACATGGAAAGGTCTTTTTTTTTTCTTGCAAGGCACTTCTTTAAAAAGTAGCCAATTTAGAGTAAAATCTAAGCAGCAGCTTGAAACCAAGGAAATTTAATTTTTAAAAACTGGGGAAGACACAGGATTTGCCCAAGGACACTGCGTGGACAGGCCATGACTCTGTTTTCCCCTTGATGACTTTCAATTTTCTGGCACCCTCACCCTTAATTTTGAAAGACTTAAGCACCGTATTTTCTGAACGATTCAGTTTAACTCCCTCTCCCCTCCAGACTTACTCTAATTATACTCACTGAGAGAACAAGACCTCCTTTGAGAGGTAAAACAAGGAATCACACAATGGATTCTTGATCAGACAAGGAATCAAGGAATCAGACAAAGGTTACACCAAATTCCTGATGAGAAATTCTCACAATACGACACAAATCAATGACACTCAGGCACTGAGATGTCCAAGGCAAAAAGGGGCAGTTTATTTACAGACCTTGACATTTATAGAATTCCAGCAGTGACCGTGGATTGGAGGATGGAAATTGTCCTCTCCAACCACACTGGTCAACCCAACAGCCCATCAATTCTCTCCTCCTTATGAGAAGAATGTAAACCTGAAAGGACAGTTACAATAACAATGGGTTGTTTATGTGAAAATCCGTGAGAAACTCCATTACACAAAGCCGAATTTTAAATTTTACAAAATGTAAAAAACCATCAGAAGGCTGAAAAAAACCCAGAGAAGAACGGGGCAACAAGAAATCACTTTTTTGACGTACTACCCCCCCGCCCACCCCCCTGGGCTGCTGTGCTAGCTCAGTTTCTGGAGAGCTTTGGGGGGAAATATGTCAGGGGATAGGGTAAAAGATTCAAATGAGGCTCTTACCTCAGGATAATTCCAAGGCTTTATCCTTGAAGGGTTCCTGGGGCCAAAAGACTTGAACAAGGAAGAGCATGGGTTTTTATCTAGACTCTGTCTCAGGACAGATAGGTGGCACTGAGCCATAGGTCAGAGATAAGGGGAAGGATAGGGTCAAACTAACAGGTACAAGCTTTAAGAGGTTCTGGGGAAAAACTATTTCCCCGGAGGAATACAACACTTTTTTTTTTTTTTTTCCCCCCCTTTGGCAGTGATGTCCTCGAGCCCAACAGTCGGCTCCTCCAGCACTTCTTCCATCCTCCCGTTCTCCTCCTCGGTGTTCCCCGCTGTCAAACAGAAGAGTGCCTTTGCTCCTGTCATCAGACCCCAAGGGTCCCCCTCGCCCGCCTGCTCCAGCGGCAACGGGAACGGCTTCAGAGGTGAGGAAATGTGCTCTGATACCGCTCTGCACATGAGGCCAGAGTGGCATGAGACTCTTAATCTCAGGGTCGTGGGTTCGTGCCCCACATTGGGCGCCAACTGAAGTTTTCTCCTCCCTAGCTCAGATTTGGGAAGTTTGGGGAGAGGAGTTCTTCAGGATAAGGAAAGGAAATCCAAAAGAGGCTCTTACTTCAGGGTGTATTCCAAGGCTTTATTTCCACGAAGGGATCCCAGGAGGCAAAAAGAGAGATCATGGAGGAGCAGGGGTTTTTATCTCTTTCGGGGTCGGGGGGTGGGATTTACCTGGCCGAAGGCCATAGGTCAGAGTCAAGGGGCAGGTAAAATCAGGCCAGGTTACAGTCTCTGGGGGAGGGGGTTTGAGGAGAGGCCATTCCCTAAAAGGAATGCAACAGTCCCCCTCGCCCGCCTGCTCCAGTGGCAACGGGAACGGCTTCAGAGGTGAGGAAATGTGCTCTGGTACCGCTCTGCACATGAGGCCAGAGTGTTTTTAGCCCCACAAAGGTGTGTCAGCTCTGAGGGATGCCCAGCAACCTGCCAGAAATGGCTTCAGAATAATTAGCGAGACGGCTGATGGGAGGTGTTTTGAAAAGGCAAAAAGGTTTTAATTAAAGAAGAAAATGACAAAGTAGACAAAACAGAAGAGTAAAAGCCCTGCACGGTGCAGGGAGGTGTCTTGCACCTGCTAAGACACCCCAAAAATGCCCTGAGAGACTCCAGGCTCTCTCTTAAGTGTTCAATGATCTAGGAAGGTTTTTTTGGCAAGCTGCCCAATGGAAAACAGCCACACTCCTTGAGGAACAGCTCAAGGGTCCAGCAAGTACCTTTGTCCTGGCCCTGGGCTAATTAAGGTGTGAGGAGCACAGAAGCTTCTGGTTCTTCTTCCTTGGAAGTTCAGGGGTGAAACTCAAACTCTTCCCCAACATGGGAACACCTGCCTGGGTGTGGGGATGTACTGCAGCAGTGCTCCTGTTAATTCACATTAAAACTTCAGCCTGGGGTGAAGGCAGCCACGACCTGAGTGGCAGCAATCATCACCCTGAGTGCCATCACAGGGCTGGGACAGGGCTCAGGAGTGAAAACCTGCCCCAGCCCAGCTGGATTAAAGGATTAACCCAAGCTTTTGGCTTTAAAGCAGGGCCCAGGCACCGATTTCCACAGGAAGGTTCTGACCCAGTGCATTTCAACCCCACAATGGTTTGGGCTGGAAAAGGACCTTAAAGGTCCAGTTCCAACCCCCAGGCCAGGCAGGGACACCTTTCCCTGGAATACAGAGGAACACCAGCTCTTTTGTGGGGAATGACTTCTCCTCAGGCTTGGGGGACTTGTTAAACAGAGCAGAGTTAATCCCCAGCCCTGTCCAGAACCCAAACCTGCTGCAAGGTTTAGGCTCAGCCCGGGAATTGAGCCCCACAGCCCATTTACAGCCCTTTTAAAGGTGATCTGTGAAACAAATGTGAGCAGTGAGATAAGAATGGAAACCTGCACCGAATTCTTGCTTTTAACAGGCTGGGGGGGGTGTGTGCAGCACATAAATATGCTCCAAGTCTCCATAAAAAATGCCTTTATAGGGCCTGGGAAGTCATCTGGCTCCTTCAGACTTCACTAGAGATGGCCTAGGAAACACAACTCTGGGAATTGAGCCGTGCCAAGAGGCAGTGGTAATTCCAAATGAGCCCCACAAACAGCACCTGTCGGGCTGGGTGTGATATAAACCCTCAGCTGGGCCACGGGGACTTGCAGAAAGTGTGATTATTTTATGCAATAAGGAAATTCTAAGTCTGCTGAACAAAAACAGTAACGTTTTTAAAAGCTAACTCAGAGGGTTCTGAAACAGCTTCTTCCCCTGCCCCAATTACAAGAAAATCCCCACTTTCCTAAGATTATTTTCTTCTGAATGCGTAGATCCATTGATCCCACCATGTGAATGCACAGATTTAAGTCTGCTTTAAAGTTAAACTTGTCTAACTGCTTTGTAGGGAAGGCCTAAATGTTAAGCTTAAGGAGTTACCTGAGGTGGTGGTAAACACAAATCAGAGAGAAAACCACTCAGGCTGCTTCTGGGAGACAGAAAAAGGACAGATTAAAAAACTACTCAAGTATTTAAATTAATAATTGTCCTTAAGGTAACACTCAAGGTTCTGCTTAGAAAGAGTTTATCTCTCTTTCAGCCTATAAAGAAATAAAGTACCAGAGACCAGTTGGGGCCATCTATGCCATTTGGTGTTTACAACTTATTTTATCCAGCCTATAAATCAGTAATCAATGAGGGATTCTAAAAATGGAGCTTTAATATTAAATATAACAAAAAATCCCACAGCTAAAACCTGACATCCATCCATTTCTACCAACCAAAGTCCAGCCCTGAGCTGGTCAGGATTAATCTATGAGTTAAGGTTGTGAATAATTGCTGAATTAGCAAACCCAGAGGTAAATGGATGCAGGATTTATTACATCCCACATCCCTTTCTTTGTGGGATTTCTACCTGCACATCAACACAAACATAATTGCATTCATACTCCACAGCTGTTAAATTTAAGTGCCCAGTAAAGCAGGACTGGGCAGTGACACAACAAGAAGGAACAAGGTTTGCTAGGCCAGGTCTTGGTAACTGTTGAACTCTTTGGGCCACGGATGCAAATTCCAGCTGAAATATTTAAATTGATGCAAGCTGGGGAGCACATGCTTTGGAAAGGATCCAGGTACACGCAGCCTGATATCCAAATTAACGTTCCCACAGTGCTGACAGACAGATGTGGCCAAAAAGTCAACAGGAGGCTCCCAGAGAGGCTTCTTGCCTGGACTGAGGCAGGGGGAGATGGATAATGCCCTGTGCCACGGGCTGGGAGCCAGGGATAGGTGAGCTGGGCATGGAATTGAGGATTTATTTACTTACTTACCAAACTTAGGCATCTGAAAATGCTGCTGGAGAGAGAACAGCAAAAGCAGAAGGCTAGCAGTCAGTATGTGCAGGCCCCTTTCCAAAGCCCATGAACTCTGAATTTCCCCACCCATAACATGTGGAAAGCATCCCCTCGATATATAAAAATAATAATATGTATTATAGAATTCTATATCTATATTTAGAGGATGATCTTCTTCTTCTTCTTCTTCTCCTTCTCCTTCTCCTTCTCCTTCTCCTTCTCCTTCTCCTTCTCCTTCTCCTTCTCCTTCTCCTTCTCCTTCTCCTTCTCCTTCTCCTTCTCCTTCTCCTTCTCCTTCTTATTATTATTTACCAGCCCCTCAGAGCATGCCAGTCTCCTTAATGGCAGCAATGAAAATCGAGATTAGAGCTTCCATATACCTTAACCACAGCAGTATTTCAGCCTGGATCAACACCAGTCCAAACAGGAGCATCCAGGCAATCTTCAGCCTCAGATTTGCATTCCCGTTATTCCAGCAGTTTACAGGGAAAGGGTTTTTTTTTTCCAAAAATGTATTTTAGGAGGATTTGCTCCCTGTGAGGGTGGGGAGGGGCTGGGATGGAATTCCCAGAGGAGCTGTGGCTGCCCCTGGATCCCTGGTAGTGCCCAAGGCTGGGCTGGAGCAGCCTGGGACAGTGGGAGGTGTCCCTGCCCATGGCAGGGGTGGCACTGATGGGATTTCAGGTCCCTCCCAACCCAAACCATTCCAGGATCCTGGAGTTCAGCACTAAAATCCCCTCTGCAGTTCTCACGTTTGAATTGCAGTGAGTCCTTTTTCCAAAGGCCACTTGTACTCACCAGGCTGATGATCGTTATTAATTACACCCATTAAAGGTGCCCATCACCAGATCATCTGGGTGCTCCCCATCTTTGATTATTTATTTATTAAAAAAAATTCTCCAACCTTGTGACAATTTTAATCAAGTGTTTCGGTTGATAATTGCGAGCTGTCAAGGTTAATACAATAAGGCTCATCTCTAATTCTTTTTCCATTTCCCTCCAAGAGAAAAGAAAAAAAAAATAAAAGACAAAAAAAAAAAAAAGACCCTCTGGGATAATGACTGGTGGTTGCTATATTCCCAACTCATCAGGGAGTGTCCTGCATTGAACCACCTTTATTGAAAAGTTACATCGATTCAATATATAGTAATACAGGCAAAAATAATTACAGCTTTGCTAGCAGTGTAAGACCTTAATCCAAACCTCCCAAACATTCAATAAAAAGCGATCCAGACTGGGAATAGGCTTTTGACAGTGCAGCCCCAGCGGGGGGTGGAGGTGGGGTGGAAATGGGCAGAGCAGGGTGTGTGGAGAGAGAGAGAGAGAAGCCTTGAGATGAGCTGGGGAAAACCAGGTGAGGATTCAGCCAATATTCCTCCTCTGCCTCGTTCTTTGTTGCAGGAGGGGGTGAGGCTGAGAGTGAAACGCCACTGGCACAGATGGGGCTTTGTTGTGTTTGCTGTGTTACAGAATTTGCTGCTTCAGGTCGTGGAATGACAAAATCTCAGGGTGGTTTGGGTTGGGAGGGACATTAAAACCCATCCAGTTCCCATCCCTGACATGGGCAGGGACACCTTCCACTGTCCCAGGCTGCTCCAAAGCCTGTCCAACCTTGGGACACTTCCAGGGATCCAGGGGCAGCCACAGCTTCTCTGGAAACCTGTTCCATTCCAATACGTATATTATTTTATTAATAATATCTCTAATCCTACACTAAAAAATGGTATTTTCATGTAAAGTTAAGAAACTTTCCAAAATGATGCAGCTGCAAGTTTTCTCAAAATATTTTTGAAGAGACATGGCAGAAACTCAGGTTTGAACTTTGCTTTGCTTTGCTTTGCTGGAAGTTTTCCTTGATTTAAAAAAAAAAAAAAAAAAAAAAAAAAGGTGAAAATACTGTTAATAAAAATAGTATCACAAAAAATGCATTTATGCCATTAAGGGCAGAGATTTCTTGGCAGAAACCCAAGGCATAGTCAAATTTCCATTTCTAAGGACAGAAAGGCAGCCATGGGGTCAATACCCAGCCCTCCATGTCACTCTGGGATGCCAGCATTTGGATTTTTTGGGGATTTGGGGGTGAGGAGGAGGAATGGAGCAGCACCCTTGGTGTTATCAGAAAATCTCTCTTCTAATGCATGCACAAAACAGGCACAAAAGTGTTTACCTGCTTTATTTAGGGTTGAAAACATGAGGAACAACAGCAGATTCCAAAGCAATGACAAAAAGTATCTGTTTGACTTTGGGCTGCTGGGTTTCACTTTCTCTTTCAGCTCTGCTAAAATTGGCAGGGACTTTAGCCCCAGTCAGTAAGAAAATATGAAAATATTTATTTTCCTATTGTATGAAAGAACAGGCCATACCCACAAGTTGTCTAAAAACACAGCTCTAGTAACAGGCTCGTGTTAGCTCAGGGACTTGCCCCAAAGCACTTTTTCCAAACCCTCTCAAAGACAGGGTGAGGGGAATTCTTGAAGCACTCCCCCCTGCCCCCCTGGGTTCCTGTGCTGGCTCAGTTTCTGGGGAGCTTTTGGGGAGAGTGCAACAGGGATGGGGTAAAAGATTCAAAAGAGGCTCCTACCTCAGGGTGATGTTCCAAGGTTTTATTCTTGAAGGAGTCCCGAGGCCAAAGGGGCCGAAAGAGGAAGAGCATGGATTTTTATCTGGTCTCTGTCTGGGATAGATAGCTGGCACCGAGCCAATAGGTCAGAGATAAGGGGAGAACAGGGTCAAACTAACAGGTACAGACATCAGGGGGTCTTCTGGGGAAAAAACATTTTCCCCAGAGGAATACAACAAATTCTCAGGGGGGACGGGGCTTTAAACACACCAACGATCCCCCAAATCTCAGGGAACGTAAATCTTTGCAGGATTGGGACCTTGCACTGCCCCTTTGAGAACGTGACTCACTCCTTTGTTATATAAAAACATCCAAACCCAACTTACCCCTCAAAACCTCAGGGAGCAGCACCGGTTCCAGGCAGCTGCTGAGGAGTGGAGCTGCAATTAAAGGCAGGAGAGTGACTGATAAATAATTTACAGAAACCCAGCGTTCTGGGAGGGTGCCAGGTGGGGCTGCAGTGACTCAGACACGTGGGGGGAACCCAAGTGAGGGGAGTGAGGCTGTTTCCACTGGAACCAGACTGGCAAAACCCAGCCCTGGGTCTTGGCCTTGGAATTCCCTGGGTCGGGCTTGTCAGCAGCACAGGGATTGCAAATTCCCTTTGCTCCCACACCTTTCCTTGCCCCCAGCCCTTCCAGGGAGGAGCAGGGTGGGTAGGGAGCAGAGAGCCTGCTCAGTTTGGGGTTTTGAGGATGGTTTTGAGTGCTCAGCTTGAGAAAGTCTGAATTTGTTGGGACGGTTCTGAGCAATGTCCATCTCCAAGGACTTCTCTCCAGAGATAAGCACGCAAAAGTGGGAAGGTTTTTCTGTGAATGCACATGAATTGAATTAATCCTCTCTCTTTTTTATCCATTTAAGAACCCTGGTGGGCCTTGGCTTTTCACAGAATCAGAAATCCATGGGGTGGTTTGGGAAGGGACCTGAAATCCCACCAAGTGCCACCCCTGCTATGGCAGGGACACCTCCCACTGTCCCCAGGCTGCTCCAGCCTGGCCTTGGGCACTGCCAGGGATCCAGGGGCAGCCACAGCTGCTCTGGGAATTCCATCCCAGCCCCTCTCCACCCTCACAGGAAGAAATTGATTCCTTTTTACCCTGGATTAGCCCTTTGCCCATTGCCTCTGTCACGGTCAGTCCCCACAGTTCTCAGGACAGCACCAAAAGATTTAAAGACACTAAACCACAAATTTAACCTCAGATCAGGCCCTTCCTGTGATTCCTGGCTGCTCACAGGAGGGCGAAGGGCTCGAGTATATTTTGTTCCATGACATTTTGCCACAATTTCATCTTTTTCACTTTTCTTTTTCAGCCATGACTGGTCTTGTCGTTCCCCCGATGTAAGGAAGGAGCAGCTTCGCTGCTCTCCCTCTTCCCTTTTTTCCTCCTTTTTTTTTTTTTCCATTTTTCTTTTACAGCACAAAACTACTTATTGTGATGGACCACTAAAAAGAAAAAAAAAATAGCACTACAAGCTCCTTTTTTGGGGGAAAGCCAGGCCCAGGAAAAAAAAAAAAAAGGAACATTTTTTTATGGATTGGATGAGATAAAAGTCTGCATCATTTACCTGTTTCATGTTTCTGACACAACCACATCAACTCCTCAAACATTGGGAACGAAGAATCAGCGAGAGCCAGGACGAAGAAGAGTTGGCAGAACGGAATTAGAAATGCAAAGTCTTTCCTGGAAGACACGAAAACCTTCCTGAGATTTGTAAAAATATTCGAAGGAAAAAAAAAGAAAAAAAAAAAAGAAATTGGCAAAAACGATTCAAGCTTGATATTTTGGATACAATTTGTTTTACTTTGTAGGGGTAAAAAAAAAAAAAAGTTGAAGTTTCTATTTTCTATGGAGCCTTTCAGATATCGATTTAGTTTATGCAGAAAAACAATTCAACAAAACAGGGTACCAGCATGAAAGAATTTCTAGGACAAACTGACATGAATGATGGAACTTTGGTGTATGTGTGTATTTGCTTATAGTTTAACCTCTTTAAAAAAAAATGTAAGATGTTTTACAATTATTTAAATAAATAAACTTGTAACTTATTGTATGTAGAGGTAGAAATTAAAACCCTTTTTTGGAATTTTTTTTTTTTCCCCTCCAGTTGTACAATGAAGAAAGATGATGCAAAAACGTAGTGATAAGTTTGAGATATATTATTACTGCTGCAATTTGCTCCTCACTTTCCCCCCCCCCTCTCTTACTGAATTCATGTGCAAGGATGTATAGGATTCCTCCTGATTAACAAAACCCTCAGAAACCTTTACCTACATTGTGGTAAACAGGTCCTGTAGGAGTTTTTTTTTTTCACCCTCCTCATCTCACCCCCTTTCCATTTTTGTTTTTTTTTTTTTTTTTTGCTTCAATTAAAATATTCAGGTACTAAGATTAACTGCTAAGTCTCAAAGATCCAGCTGACGAGTGAGTGGCACTTAGGGATTTGAGTGAATCGGATTTTTCATGAGGTACTGAGTTTATTTTATAGATTCGATGTATGAATTAGGAGGGGAAGGGTTCTCTGGGGTTTTCCATGTAGTTAGAACACCTCGAGTTCAGTTATGCTTCATATTAAGGGTGCATTTATAAAGGGGTGAACGTGTATTTTGAATGGTTTATGCACTTTTATCCTGAGTCGTTAAAAATGGTAAGTATTTGCCAGTTATATGTTGAAGTTCATAGAGGTAATCGATTGCTTTGAATTTTTCTGCATTTTAGCCTCAAAAAAAAAAAAAAAAGAGTTTAGTTCTCCTTTGCGTCTCCTTTCCTGAAATTGGAAGGGTGAAGACAAGCCTGACAAAATAAATCACGAATTATCCAACTAAACCAGAGAACACTCCAAAGAATTTGGTTGTTGGAAAGCCATTTTTAGTGGGGAAAAAAAATAAAAATCAGCTATGCTCCGGAGACCCCTCTAAAATCCAGACAATTAATGGCTGCATGGACAGTTGTTCCTATGGAAACACCTCGTTGTTAACCAATAAAGCCTAAACAAGGCCCCAGCATCTGAACTTATCCATTTGCCCAGTAGTTTTATGGATGGGTAAGGAAAATCGTGCTTCTGGTGATCTTTAGGGTGGTAGGAGTTGAGCTGGGCTCGGGATGGTGGAACTGGGACAACGTTCATGGCTGAGCTCGTTTGGAGCTGTTGTGGAGCTAATTGGGATTGGGAAGAGCCAAAAAATCCTCCCTGCAGCTCGATGGTGAGGGGGGATGAGCTGAGGGACCCTCACCTCAAAGACAGGCTGTGGGCACAGGGCAGGAGAGCAGGGCATGGAATCAGAAACGCCTGGAATGCTTTGGGTTGGAAGGGACCTTAAAGCCCCACCCAGTGCCACCACGGGCAGGGACACCTCCTGCTGTCCCAGGGTGCCCCAAGCCACCTCCAACCTGTCCCTGGGCACTTCCAGGGGTTGGGCAACACTTCCAAGGGTGGGACAAGGTGCTCCCAGCTCCCTTTCCTGGTGTGGTGCTCAGTTCAGCTGATGGGATGAATCCGTTCACCTGGAGAGTTAAAGGAGACCTCAGAGGGAGGGCAGACACCAACTGGGCTGCTCTGGCCCTTCCTAAAGGAAGCCCCACTTGTTGGGAAGGGGATTTTTGCATTCCTGACTGTGCTGTGAGGTTTGGCAGGGTCTTCATTTGGTGCCTGCTCAACGCCAGTGAGTCCCATCTTAAAAAGGTCGAGGAGGGGGTTAATCTCTTCTAAAATCCAAGGCCCGACTTCCATCAGCAAAAACGACAATTTAAAGAGAGATTTGGTGGGAATAACGTGGGTTTAAGAAACGTGGATATAATTAATATTTCAGAGTCAGGCTACTGAAACTGAGTTCCACAAAAAAAAAAAAGAAATAAAATGAATCCCTGTTAATTACAGCTGCAGATTGATTGTCCTTACGGGTTCTCTGCGTGCCCCTCGTGCCACCAAGGGTGTGGCAGTCACTGGAGGTCAAGCAGCACCCCCTGAAACCTCTGAAATAGCAAAGAATCGTAGATGTTAAAAAGCCTGGAGTTGTCAGTGTGCCCCTGTGCTCAGGGGTCTGGCCTGGGCATTCCAAACAGCAAAACAGCAACAAGAAAACCCCCCCAGATATATCCTGTACTCACAGGTGCTGATAGCCCAGCAGGGCTGAGGAGGGGGTCCAAATTCATCTTTGGAATTTTGTGTTCATCCAGGGGTAAAAATGGATTGAGGACTGGAAGAGCTGGGATTAAAACTTCCATAAATGTCAGTGAAAACATGTTGAGTCCTCATTCCAAAAGTTATCTTGGTGGAGCAGGCTCATTCTGCCAAATCCCTTCCTCCATTCCCACCTGCTAAAATCCCCAAACAGCCCCAAAGCACGAAGATGGTGAATATTCCCCCTGCCCTTCTCTGTTCTAAAACTGATCATCAAACAGACTCAACATTCTCTCTGGCAAATATTCCAGATCAATAGGAATTTCTAGACCACCTGCTGGAGAGCAGCAGTTTGCCTCCTTAAATCCTTTCCTATTTTTTTAACAAATGGGGTTTTCATTACAAAATCTCAGTCAGGAAAGTTTCCAATTTAAAAAAAAATTGAGATATTTCATGTAAAAATCTGGGTTTTGTCCATCCTTCTGTTTTATTTTTGCTCAGTCAGCACAGGCAAATGAAAAAAAAAGATCTACCGCATCACTGAAATCTTGGGAAGATTCAGGGGGAAAAATGACAGTCTGGCAATAAGAAATAAAAAATAAAAATACAAAAGGAAAGTTTCTGGCAATAAGAAATAAAAAATAAAAATACAAAAAGAAAGGAACATTCCTTTCACCCTTCAGTTGTTTTTATCAGCTCTGTCCAGTTGCCCAGTTGCCACGAGTCCAAGTGGAAAAGAGAAACCTCCCTAAAAAGCTGCTCTGAGCACTTGCAGAAGAGGAGCTGCCTGTGTCGAGGCAAACATGAAAAAAATCTGGTTTGCTTTGAGCCAAAAAAAGACGAAAACAAATTAAACCCAGGAATTACTTAGAAGAACATGGATTTTGCTCATGCAGGGAAATCATGGCAGTGGAGATGAGTGTAGAATTAATTGAGGAAAACACCTGTAAATAAACACCATCAGAAACCCTTGGCCATGAAGGGCTTTGTGTCAAAACACTCGACAAAAAGGGAAAAGATGATTTCAGGGTTGACGTGCGAGGATTTTTTTTCAGTCTCACAAGCAGACCTGTCCTCTCTGAGTCGACAATTCCCTGAGAGTTTCCCCCTTTGCCCCTGGGGAGATGAATGCAATGGGTAAATAACAAATTTCATCATCACTTTGAAGGAGCTGGGTTGATCTCCTCACTTGTCTTGGTGGAGCGTCTTCCTCTCCCTCTTTCTTTGCACACTTCCAACATGCATGGTTTCTCCAAACCCTTTCCTCCCTCCTGTATAGTAAATTAAGGCCTCATTTCTCCCTCCTGTATAGTTTTGGGGTTTGTTTGGGGTTGGCTGGTTGGTTTTTTTTGGGTTTTTTAAAATCTTTTTTTTTTGTTTTTTTGCTTTGTCAGTTATATACAGTACGAAGTTGCTATGCACAGAGCTTTTGTAAAGATAGCTTTTTGGGTTTTTTTGTTTACTGTTTTTAATGGTCCTACTTATGGAAGAATATCTTGTTTGTAAAATGAATATGTCTACTTCGGTTTTAAACTTTAAATTATCCTAACAAGCAAAAAAAAATAAAATTTTTGTACTGTAAATAAGGGGGGAATTATCTTAATTTCAGAGTGTTCAATCTGCTTCTTTATTGTCTTTATGGGTCACTCAGGGTAACAATAGCACTTAAAAAAAGGTATAAAATGTTATGTGAGAGTTTTTAAATCAAGATTTGAAGATCTGCCTGTAAAACATGCAACCACAACTTGGGAGAGCCAGGTTGAGATTATGCTGGGCATGGAATAAGAGGGTAATTAATGGTCTTTTCTGACCATTCCTTAATTACAAATAGACAACATCTGTGTGAGAGTTCACTCCTTTTTTGCGGGGGAAAGGACTCGAAGGGTAGGACAGGGGGATGTCCTTTTTGGAAACTTCCCCTTTTTATTATGAGTATGCAGTTGGTCAAAGAACAAAATCAAAATTTAAAACTGGGGCTGACTGATTCTGCCCTTTCCCTGGACTAAATTTGGGGCTGGTCCTGTTTTTGTGCAAAACTCTGAGCAAACAAGGAACTGGTGCTGCAGAGGTGAACCAGATTGGCTTCCCCAAAATAATCTGGATATATTTCCTCCCTCTTGTGCACGTCTCAGCCACAGGGATGGACAAAGCAGAGTGCTGAAAACTCCTTGGAAAACGGTAATTGGCCATTTGAACCAGGAATATTCCATTTTCTTCAATGAAAATGACTGGAAAGGTTCAAAACAAATGAAAATTTTAATGATGAAGGTCACTTTTACTGACATCCTTGACAGAATGTGAGTCAGTGTTTAAATTACTGCCAGATGTCAGTGAAAGCATCTGAAAACTTGAGGCACTAACAGCCCAAAACTGAGGAGAAAACAGAGGTTTTTGGTAACCTGCACCAATTCCCCCTTTCAAGATAACCTGCAATCAGCAGATGACCTTCATCCCAGCACTGAAACCCAGCTTGTCCACTCTCCTGACGAAATATCCTTCATCTCCTCTTGAACAGAGGCCCATTCTCCTGAAAATCTGATTCAGCTCCTTTTTCTTCCCCCCCCTTAAGAAATCCCAGCAGTGTTTTAAGCGATGATTTTGGTGATAAAACTCCCGCTTCCCGTGAAAGAAATCCCCAGTCTTTAACAGGGCCCTACTGTTGTTGTTCCAGGGAGGAAGTGTGTTGGGCAGATGAAAGCTGGAGATCTGCTGCTCCACTCCTGCTTTTCTTGCCTCTGTTAAGGAGCTGATGATGGACAGATGCAAACACCAGCCTGGGATGTGTCACCCCCTCCGAGCTGGAGCCTGAGCAGCTTCCAAACAAAACGCTGAGGGAGGGAAGAAAGAGACCTATGACAGTTTCAGCCCCCAAAAAATCAAGTCCTTGACTCAATAAGCACATGAACGACTCCCCCCAAGCCCAAACAGCTCGGATTACCAAGGATTATCTGCACAGAAATGTCTTTAAAAACAACAAAAAAACCCTATGGGATCATTGTCATGAACATATTTCATTATCAGTCTTACTGACATTATCATTCTTAAAAAACAGGGTGAAAAGAGGTTTTTTGGTCAATTAAGACCATTGGTCAATTAAGACCATTAAAGGCTTGAAACCTCCCCCCCATGGCAAATCCTTGGCTCTCAGGGGTTCTACAGGAAGATCAGATCTTCAACCTTCCCTCCAAGGTGGCTGCCAAGCTCTGGGAAGAGTTGGATGATTTTGGTCACATCACAGACAAGGAAAGTGGCCCTTTTCTAAAGGCAAAGTGTCTGGGTGGCTGTGAATTTGTAGAGTGTCAGGAAGAGCAAAGGAATGTTCCCCCTAAGAGCAGGGATAATGGGAATGCTAGGAGTGGTCAGTGACCGTGCAGGTTGGGGACAGCCCCACCTGGGCATGGCCACATTGCTCTGCCTTGGCTCAGAAAGGACTTTCAGAACAGCACATCCTCTCCCACCCTATTTCCTTCCTTCCTTCCTTCCTTCCTTCCTTCCTTCCTTCCTTCCTTCCTTCCTTCCTTCCTTCCTTCCTTCCTTCCTTCCTTCCTTCCTCTTTCTTTGTATTTTCTAGACGGAAAAAAAATCCGAATTTCATGTCGATAAACGGTGAAACAAAAGCCACTCCTTCAGCCACTCGTGCAGGGCAGGCAGGGAATTGCCAGCCCAGTTAAAATATTTATCTCCCTGACAACACACAGCTGCTGAGGTGCAGAGAGCCCAGCTCCAGTGGCACGGCGTTATTTAGGCAGGAATGTCTCATTAACTCCCTGCTCAGGACTGGCTGAGCCCGCAGCTGGGGACGGGGCTGGGGGTGCCCACAGAGCGGCAGAACAAACACCAGTGCAGATAAGGGAAGGGGAAACCCGACACTTCTCCATCCTCGGGGGAAAGCAGCAAAAAAAAAATGTCCCATGGAGGGGGGAGAAGAGCTCTGGGGGAAGCACAGCGGGGAAGGGAAATGGGATCTGCTGTCCTGTGTTGGGTCTGGGTCTGTCCTCCCCCTTGGCATTTTTCAGTCAGCAAATTTCATCTCAGAGTTTGCACACAGATGCACAAGGCACTGTGAGCTCTCGGTCAGGCTTTGAGAATCCTCCCCAAATCCGTTTCCCACACCTACCCAACTCACCCACTGCTCCTGCATCTCCAGTTACAACAGGAGGAAACACAAGCCTGGCCCTTGGCACCTCCTTTTTCCACGGGGAGACGTGGATGCAAACCTCCAGCACCTCCTGAAGTCACTTTCTGGCCTATCCACTGGCAAGGGGAGCTCCTTGGGAACACAGTGCAGCTTTTCAGAGAGGCCTTTTGCACCGCCTTCACAATGGTGCTTACTCCTAATTTAAGTTGTGGTTTTTAAGGCACGGCTCAGTTATTTCTAAGAGTAATAGAGAAAAAAAAAAAAATTTCCAACAGCAAGCAGCCTTTGGAGAATGCCTTGGATCAGTTTTAAGAGTGCAACTAACCCGGATGAGAAATTCAAGCACGGCTTCTTTCCTCAAGGCTCCCTGGTTTAAGTGGTGGCAGCAAAAACACATTGAGTCCTCATTCCCAAAATTATCTTGGTGGACCAGGCTCGTTCTATCAACTCCCTTACTCCATTCCCACCTGCTAAAATCCCCAAACAGCTCCAAAGCATGGAGATGGTGAATATTCCCAGCACACCACAGCAGAGAGGGGTTTGTGTGGGGTTGGGGTGGAGAAGGACTTCTCCCAACACCTCCCTGCCATTGCAGGGACTTGATTGGAATTTACCAGCAGGGTCCCTCTGACACTGAAATTGCTGCAGTCATTTCTTTGTCTTTAAAACGCCATATAATTGCTAATGTAATTAGTGATGTATACAGAGGGGGCCCGCGCAATTACCAAGTCCTAAGATCAAGTAATTAATGTTCTGTCAACAAAACAGCAACTGTTTCATTAACAACTGTCTGGGTTTGAAAACAGATCAAACTCAGAACGTACCCACTTGGCTGAGTTTGGCAAGAGCAGTGAATTCCAGCCCCAAACACACCAGCCTAGTTCAGCTGGGTGTGGGAAAAGGGATTGTGCCATCCTCACCTCCAGCTCCCAGCAATTCCTGCCCCAGGAAGATGAGGATTCACCAACACTGCCCACAGGGACGGGGCTCACAGCTGCAGGTCCCACTTTTAGGGATAATCTCAGGTTTTAAAAAATCTGCAGAGGATGTTTCTAGGACCTGCAAAGATTTTATGGGGTTGCAGGGCTTGGAATTTTGGTGAGGTCTGTGATTTTGCTGACCTCTGAATTTGCTTTCTGTTCCCAAGGTTTTCTCTGCTACCATGACCCTGAGCACGTCCCTCAAAGGGACAGCAGTGGGGTGCCCACCCTGGTCTGATTTTTCACTCACCTTCCTTTACCAATCTGAGCTTTACAAAGAGGTTTTTAACCACGTTCTCACCTTGTCCTTTTCCTCATAGCTCTTTTTCAGAGCTCACATCCCTCCAAGTGTTACCCAGACCCCCTTTGGTGCCTCTTGCCCCTCTCCTTGTCCCAGTGCTTCCATCCAGAGCCCCTTTTTAAGGGTGAGACTCTGAAAGGTGAAGCCTGGGAGGAGCTGTGCTGGTCCTACCTGTTGGATTATTTCTTTTTCTGACCCAGAGACGTCTTCTCTGTTCTTTCTATTCCTGAGGCCTGCTTTCACAGCTTCTGAAAATCTTACTTTCACTACTTCCCACATTTGCTGGGCCTTCAAGCCAGGATGAGCTCGGTGCTCCACCTCGTGCCCTCAGAGGATGGAATTCCCAATCCTCCAGACTCCACCCCGTGATGGTTTTGGCTTTTTCTCCTCTGCCAAAGTTGGGATGAATACACAGGAATCACCATTTGTGTTTGCACTCAGTGTTTATTGTTTCTTATCTCACCAGCCCTGAGCTCTCACTAGCAGGGCAGAAAATGGAGGTAAAATGGATGTCTCTGACTCTTTCCAAGGTTATTTAATTGATAATCACCCAATAACGAGGTGACACCTCTATTATTTATACTTTTGACCCAATAAGGACCACCCAAGGCCCGCAGTGCAGACTTTTTACACCCAATTACAGAAAACCACCCAGACCCACGAAGAAGAAGGGAAGAAGAAGGTGAAGAAGAAGGAAGAAGAAGGTGAAGAAGAAGGACTCAGACAACGCCCCAAATCCTCCATATTCCTTCACACATATTACTACACACTAAACCCCCAAATTCTCGGTTTCCAGAATAATTCCAACACATCCCTGTTCTCCCTGCCCACTTTTCCTGTGCCTCAGCCAGCACAGGACACAGTTAACACAGCACAGGAGCTGTGGCGGGGTGGAATTAAGCAGCAGGAGCAAGAGGGATCAACGAGGATTTCCGGGGAGATTTGAAACACAAACAAGCACGAGGAGCTCTAAAAGCACACAATTTTTTTTTTCCCCTCCCGCTCCGTGCATGTCATTTTATTACAGGGTAATTAAAGAACACTTTAAATTTGTGATTAATGGGCTTTTTAGCTTCAGAGAAATCGCATCTTTGATGTCAGTCGCTTAAACATTCCGTTTACTTTGCCATTGAGGGATGGAAATAAATAAAGGACACTGAGGATGCTTTTTTCCCCCCTTTCCTGCTTTCTGCAGGGAAGGTTTGTAACAGTCACGTGGATAAAAATGGGATTTGTGCAAGAATAAAATGAAAAAAATTCACTCCCATTCTGAGTGAATGAAACCCTGGTCACAAGGACCAGCTCTGGTCACACTCGGTGTCACAGTGTGACTCCAGCAGCAGTTGGTGTTCACACAGAATTTAGAGGTTCCCTCTTCTAGGGAGCTCCAGGCAGCAGCAATAATTCAGATTATTGGATTTTAAAGGGGGTGGAACGGTGGTGATGCAGATCCCAAAGCAACACCAGGCACCTTCACAGCCCCTTCCCTGGGAAACAGACACTTCCCTGGATGGGGGGAAGGAGCTGTTCCTGATCTCTCCAGCAGCACCAGCAAATCTCAGGTGCCCAAAGCCTGGCTTGCTGCTTAGCTTGAGGCACTGATTGGAGCAATGCCTCTCCAGGGTGCTTGTTTTTATTCCATTGGACTATTTTTAACCACGGGTGAATTTGCACAGGGGGGAGAGTTAAGAATAAGATCAGTTCTCATTGCCCTTGTTTTTCCTTCCATTTGAGATCTGGGCTCCACCACCACCCACAAACCCACGACAGCCTGAACCCCACACTTCTTATCATGCAGGTTATGGAGGTGCTCAGTCCCATAACAGTAATTTCAGCCCCCCTGGCAGCCTATTTAGCCAATATTTTTTCTTAAAGATCAATTTTCACCCTTTTCCCTCCATTTCTCCTTTCTCGGCCTTTCCCTTTACATCCGTAACTAGAGAAAAAGTAAAAAGGGAAGGTTTTGGAGTTTGAGGAGATAAATCAATCAGCTTATATTCAAGCAAAGTTTTCTTAAAATATTTTTAAAGCTTGATTAGACTTCCTTGAAATATTTTTGAAGCTTTATTATCAGTGGGGGTTTTTTTGCATAAATCCTGCCCCACACACAGACATACACACACACACACTCTTCCTCCCAAATATCCACCTCTAGGCAGATTAAAATCATTCACTATAGAAAAAGTAGAAAGGGAAGGTTTTGGAGTTTGAGCAGATAAATCAATCAGTTAGCTTATTTTTAAGCAAAGGTTTCTTAAAACATTTTTGATGCTTCATTGGAGTTCCTTGAAATATTTTTGAAGCTTTATTATAAGTGGGGGTTTTTTGCGTAAATCCTGCCCCACACACACACAGACACACACACACACACACTCTTCCTTCCAAATATCCACCTCTAGGCAGATTAAAATTAAGGATGCTTTTCCTTCAGCTGCTTTTGGAAGAAAAAGGGAGGAAAGGAAAGAGGGGAGGGGGGGAAAAAGAGGCAACTTTAATGCTCTACAGTAGCACAACCCCCCTGGGCATAAAGCAGTGCTCAGGTAGACACATCTGGTGAAATGCATCACATCAAATTAGTATCAAGGGTATTGAGATTCTGAGACGCCTGGCAGACAATTCCCCTTCTAATGTACTGCTTTGGAGCTTGTTGAGGAAACTTGAATCCCAAATCTCCAGTGAAATGAGTGATACTAAACATGCCTGCTCAAATACTGAAAGTGAAGATCAAAGAGGCGGTGTCCAAATTGGCTTTGCAAACAAAGCCAGCCCGGGGATCCCCAGGAGGACGTGGTGCTAATTTTATCAGATCTCCTTGACTTCTTCCTCCCGACAGTTTGTCATTTAAGAAAAAAAAATAATAAAAAATAATGTTAATAATAGTAGTAATAGTAATAGTAATAGTAATAATAATAGTAATAATAATAGTAATAGTAATAGTAATAGTAATAGTAATAGTAATAATAATGATGATGATGATGATGATGATGATGATGATGATGATGATGATGATGAGAATGCATTTCTGGCTGGCTGGTTGTGACACAAACAAATTCAGTGCCTCTTTAAGGGTGTGCTTCGCAAGGCACCTTAATCCAGTTAAAGTGAAAAAAATGAGAATATTTCCCTCTGAAACCTGCCCACGCCTCGGTCCCCAAACCACACATAGACAAACACACAGGGCCATGAATATTTCAGCACGACTCAGCCCCTCAGATCAATACAGGCAACTCTCAAGTTCTATTGATTTTCAGAGGTTTGGCTCACAGGGGTGATAAAATATTTCTCAAGTTATGAAACCCGAGCTGGGGAGCTTTTGCTGACGCCTCAGCATTTACCAGACACATCCCCTCTGCCCTCCGTGTGGATTTATGACTAAGCAATAAGTCCTGGAAAGGTGGGCACTGCCATCCCACAGGGCCCACTTAAGGTCAAAAAGAGAAAATCGGGGCAGCCCTTCAGGTCTGCCAAACTTGTGTTTTCTGAGGTAATCACTTCTTCTTTCCCCCCCCCTGCAAGCCCTTATTCCAAGATTCATTAGGCAGCGAGTGAAACTCCCTTTCAGCGTCCCCTGTAAGCTGTCAGAGAGAAAGGGACACCAAAGCAGACACCAAATAAAGCAACTCCCTGCTGAGGCAAGGGACTTAATCCTCTCCATATGGGAAGGAAACGCACTTAATTATGTATTTATGCGTGTCATTGCAGGCTTATATCTTGTTTCACTTTCATCCACGATGATCCAAACCTATTTTCAATGTAATGAGTAAACATTTCTGGGTTTACAATAACAGGAGCACACGCTCCCCTCACCACGGCCCAACCTTCAGTTCAGTTTTTATTTGTCCTGGAGCAGCACCCAGGGAATGCTGTGCTGGACTGCGAGGGGTTTACAATCACAAAACCCAGAAGAGCTGGCCCCAAAGAGCTTAAACTGAGCTGGAAAAGGATTTTGAAAGAGGAGAGGGAATCTGTGGATGCTGCTTGCAATATTCCAGTTATTCCCTCCCAATAACCAAAAATTACCTTTTTAATCCCGTCCAACACAGTCTGTCAGGGACTGAGGTCGTTTGTTGGCCCCACCAAGAGACCTGGTGGATGTGAATTGTGGATCCTGAGTTGCTTTTTGGTAGTTCAGGAGGAGAATCCTCTTTGTTTCTTTGTTTAAAGCTGTTTTGATTATTATTTATATATATATATGTATTTTTTTTTTCTTTTTTTACCCAGAAGCACCAAGGAGCTTTAAGGGCCAGGGACACCCTGTGCTCTCCTCAGGTGGCAGGACAATGTCCCAAACAGCCCCTGCCACTTACAGAGAAGGTTTCAAGGGGAATAAATAGCAGAGAAAAGAGAGCTGTCCATATCCACAGGGCAGGGCAAGGGGGGAACCTTAGAGACATTCCCAGAGCTGCAGTCTGCGATTTAAAAAGGCAACAGAAAGGACATTTTCCAAGTGATTCACAAAAAAAAGAGGATTTGTGTGCATGGGCAAAGACCCACTGGCACAGTTCACTGCCCTGATCTGTGCATGAGCTCGGGAGGGCTGAATTGCACTGAGACACCCAGAAAATCTCATTTACAGACCCTTCCCCAGGTGCCAGAGCTTGGCATGGGGGGTCCAGCTTGCCCAATTCCCACTCTTCCCCTGTGTGATGGCCTTTTATGGCTCTCAGGAAGCCAAACACAAAAAAACCCAAACCCTTCATTTCACTTCTTCAAACCAAATTTGGCTTTCACCCCTCTCTTCCTGCAAAGAGAATCCATCATCCCCCTCATTTAAACTCGTTCCAGTGGGCTCTGCAGCCCAGCCTGGAGAAACCCTGCTGCTGCATCCCAGGCTGGCACTTCAGAAATGCCAGTTCACATCATCCCACCCCCATCCAGCCCTCCCCTGGCAGCAATACCTGGGAAGAAAAGTGAAAACCCACCTCAAACCCCCACATTGGCCATCTCCTGTCAAATTGCACTCCTCAAGCTGTTCTCTCCCCAAACCCCCCCTCAAATGCTTCCCAATATTTTTCCCACAACTGGTGTTAAGCTGTAATTGTTCTCTGCATCTCCTTTGCCCCTCTTGGATAATTGGTGTTAGATTTGCCACTTTATAGTCCTTTGGAATGTGACCTGCCATGATAAAGCTTCCAAAAATTTCTCTGTGAACGCTTCCCAATTTTTTTTCTCTCCTTTATTTCCTCCTGCAGCAAATGGATGTGCCCTCCCTGGACCAGATATCTGATCTGCCTTTGGAGCATTAAAAAAAAAAACAAACCAACTTTCAGCAATAATTTTTGCAGTCATTTATGCAGTAACACCTCTAACATGCCTGGGAATAGAGAGTCAGGTCTTTAAAAGGATGCAAACTGGCAGAGCTCCACTGATTTTAATGGTTACCTTGGTCTGCACCACTTGGAGGGTTCACTGAGAAATTTTTTTTGCACATTTACAAGCTCAGGCAAGCTCATTTCTCGTTGTTTAGAAGGCTCAGCTTGAAAACCAGCATAGAAAAATCAAACTCAAGCGATCAGAGCAGCAGTTATTACACAGGAGATCTCCAGGCCAAGTGGGGACTGTAGCTCAGCTCGTGCCTAATGGAATAGTCTATTGAACCTATCAATATCCTCAATTATCTCCTTGAACTGGACCTATAATTTATATATAATAATCATTGTGTAATATAATCTTGTATTTATACTTAAATCTTTATATTATTTATATTATAAAATTTATACTTTATCTTATTTATACTTAAACCTAAAATATTTATACTATATATTTATATTATATAGTTATATTATATCTTTATATTATATCTATAATATATAATATATAATATATAATATATAATATATTATATATTATATTATATAATACATAATATATTATATATTACATATTATAATAATATATAATATATAATATATAATATATAATATATAATATATTATATATTATATATTATATATTATATGTTATATGTTATATGTTATATGTTATATGTTATATGTTATATATTATACATAATATATTATATATTATATATTATATATTATATATATTTATATATCAAATATTTTAGGTTTAAGTATAAATATAAGCTTATACTACACAATGAGTTATTGTCTATAAATTAAAAAATGCAGTGAGTTTGCACACTCACTCTCCAAGCCCCAATGTCCAAGAACACTGAAATATAAAATATTTATATTATATATTCATATTATATATATATTATATATTTATATATAATATTTTAGGTATCAGTATAAATATAAGATTATATTACACAATGGGTTATTATCTGTAAATCATATAACTCAATGAGTTTGCACACTCACTCTCCAAGCCCCAACGCCCAAGAACACTCCAATATAAAACATTTTAAGCACATCTCTTGACCAAGGATTGCCCAAACTCTGGATAAAACGGATGGAATTCCTCAGCAACCCTGGGCTTGTCCATCCCTCCGTCCCTGCCTGCTCCAGCCCAGCCTCAGAGCTCCCAGCTCGGGGAGGGAGGGGGAAGGCAGCTGGGCTCTGGCATTGTTGCTCCAGTTCCACAGTAGCCTGACCCCCTGGCCTCCTCTAGCAATCCCTAATTCCCGGCGTTACACGATTCCTAATGGCGCTCTTTTGGCGCTGGACAGGGCAGAGGTCAAGGTCTGGAATGTCACCGGAGCTGCTACTTAACGGGGACAGACAATTTGGGGATTGTCTGCGAGCCGGGTGTGATAAGCTGCAATCAGCCCTGGGAGGTGATAAGAACAAGCTGCCGAGCCACTGGGCTTCCCTTTCCAGCCTCCCGCTTCTTTTCTGGCATCCTTGGACTTCTCTCCAGCCTTCTCCTTCTTTTCTGGCATCCTTGGAGTTCCCTCCAGCTTCCTCCTTCTTTTCTGGCATCCCTGGAGTCCCTTCCAGCCTTCTCCTTCTTTTCTGGCATCTCTGGAGTTCCCTTCCAGCCTCCTCTCTCTTTTCTGGCATCCTTGGACTTCTCTCCAGCATTCTCCTTTTCTGGCACCCCTGGAGTTCCCTCCAGCCTCCCGCTACTTTTCTGGCATCTCTGGAGTCCCTTCCAGCCTTCTCTTTCTTTTCTGGCACCCCTGGAGTTCCTTCCAGCTTCCTCCTTCTTTTCTGGCATCCCTGGACTTCTCTCCAGCCTTCTCCTTCTTTTCTGGCATCCCTGGAGTTCCCTCCAGGCTTCTTCTTCTTCTTTTCTGGCATCATTGGAGTTCCATCCAGCCTCCTCTTTCTTTTCTGGCATCCCTGGAGTCCCTTTCAGCCTTCTCCTTCTTTTCTGGCATCCTTGGACTTCTCTCCAGCCTTCTCCTTCTTTTCTGGCATCCCTGGAGTCCCTTCCAGCCTCCTCTTTCTTTTCTGGCATCCTTGGAGTTCCCTTCCAGCCTCCTCTTTCTTTTCTGGCATCCCTGGAGTCCCTTCCAGCCTTCTCCTTCTTTTCTGGCATCCCTGGAGTTCCCTCCAGCCTCCTCCTTCTTTTCTGGCATCCCCGGAGTTCCCTCCAGCCTCCTCCTTCTTTTCTGGCATCCCTGGAGTTCCCTCCAGCCTCCTCTTTCTTTTCTGGCATCCTTGGAGTTCCCTTCCAGCCTTCTCCTTCTTTTCTGGCATCCCTGGAGTCCCTTCCAGCCTTCTCCTTCTTTTCTGGCATCCCTGGAGTTCCTTTCCAGCCTTCTCCTTCTTTTCTGGTATCCCTGGAGCTCCCCTCCAGCCTTCTGCTTCTTTTCTGGCATCTCTGGAGCTCCTTTCCAGCCTTCTCCTTCTTTTCTGGCATCCCCGGAGTTCACTCCAGCCTTCTCCTTCTTTTCTGGCACCCCTGGAGTTCCCTGCCCTGTGCTGCTCCCCAGGCCAGCTGTGGGCATCCACAAACCCCTTCACCACCCTGCAGCCAAAGGACTGAGCCTGGGCCATTTGCAGGCGTTATTTAGACTGATTATTGTGCTCTTTATACAAATACAGAACTCTTAATCCCAGACTAACACCCAATCCCTGACAGACACACACACACCCCCCAGAACCACTCGCAGAAAGGAGCTGGAACTGCATTCCCAAAGCCCAGAAAAGCACATTAAGCCACTGAGTTACTGCATTTTAAATAATAAAAACTAACCCGAAATAACCAGGCAAACCATTATTCCCGAGCATCTCAGGCTGTTTGTCACATCTAAATTATATGTTTAAGATGTCTTAAGATATGTTTATTTGTTATCTAAATTATATGTTTAGGATGACCCAACCCCATTTATTCCTGGTTGGAGGTAGGGAATAAATATCATCATGGGGTTTTTTTTTGGTTTGGTTTGGTTTGGTTTGGTTGTTGTTTTTTTTTTTTTTCTTTTTTTTTCTTTTTTTGTGGTTTTTTTTTTGGTTTTTGTTTTGTTTTTTTGTTTTGGTTTTGGTTTTGTTTTTGTTTGTGTTTGTGTTTTTGTTTGTGTTTTGTTTTGTTTTGAATATAAATACTGATAATGACATTAAAGTTCTCTAACACCTCTAATTCCAACATCTCCCAGTATTTTATTGTGGCCCTGGTTCACCAAAAAAAATGTAATCACAGAATTAAAATCCCATTTACTCCAGCAGAATGTACTCAAGTGCTTTGCTGAACTGGGGGACTAAACTATTAAAATTTACATGCCCACAAGGCAGGAATTCTCTCTCCTGGTTCACAGAGGAGAGGAAATGAGGCTTGCAGAGAAACCTGTGATCCAAGGTGTGTCCAAACCAAACACAGGGATGCACGAGGATCCAAAAACAACAGACTGGAGGCAGAGCCTGCTTTGAAGGGTTTGATGTGCTCATCTCTGAGCCACAGAGACCAGGCTTGAGTGGAGAAGAAACAAGACCAGATGGGGGGGATGAGTCCACGGGCGCTGAACATCAATAGTCTGGAGGAATTACATTTAATTGCTCCTCTCCCTCAGAACGGGCAGCCAGGTCTTGCTTCAGACCTGGCAAAGCAGCATTAACTCAGCATCTGAAATCCCAGCCTTGCCTCTGGCTTCACAGAAGGGTTTATGGAAATCTGAGCCTTTGCAAGCTCCAGAGGCAGCAGGAGAAGCCTGGTGGGTGTGTGTCTTACCCAGAGCTGCTGCACAGCACCTTCTCAAGCAACACACACAATGTCCTGGGAATCCTTCCCTCCAGTTTGGGACCTGGGGAGAAATGCATCTCCTGAGGATCCTCCTCGTGTTTTACACCAAACCCACACGTGGAGGGAGGGACTTTTCAGCCCCTGTGCTGTGTGGGCACAGCCCATAAACCCCAGAGCTCCCTCCCTCCCCATCCCTGCTCCCTGCCTGGCCTTACAGAGCTCCCAACAACCTGGGACAGAGCAGCAAACTCCACACAAAGTCAACATCAGGCAAGGGCAAGTTCTGTCTTACATAAGCCAAAGTTAAGAGAACATCCAGGACGTGTTTTATTTACATTCCTCAAATGAGGCACTTGGGGCTTTGGGGGATTTTTTTTGTCTTCCCTTCCCTTCCCTTCCCTTCCCTTCCCTTCCCTTCCCTTCCCTTCCCTTCCCTTCCCTTCCCTTCCCTTCCCTTCCCTTCCCTTCCCTTCCCTTCCCTTCCCTTCCCTTCCCTTCCCTTCCCTTCCCTTCCCTTCCCTTCCCTTCCCTTCCCTTCCCTTCCCTTCCCTTCCCTTCCCTTCCCTTCCCTTCCCTTCCCTTCCCTTCCCTTCCCTTCCCTTCCCTTCCCTTCCCTTCCCTTCCCTTCCCTTCCCTTCCCTTCCCTTCCCCCGTTCCCCTTTCCCCTTTTCCCCTTTTCCCCTTTTCCCCTTCTCCCTTCTCCCTTCTCCCTTTCCCCTTTCCCCTTTTCCCCTTTTCCCCTTTTCCCCTTTTCCCCTTTTCCCCTTTTCCCCTTTTCCCCTTTTCCCCTTTTTTCCTTTTCCCCTTTTTCCTTTTTCCTTTTTTTTTTTTGCCTTATTTTCTTTTTTCTTTTTTCTTTTTTCTTTTTTCTTTTTTTTCTTTTTTTCTTTTTTCTTTTTTCTTTTTTCTTTTCATTTCAAACCAACTTTTGTCGGACCAGTTTGTCTGAAATTTTCTTGTAAAGCCCTGGACAAGTTCTGCTGAGCAAATCCAGGCCTGCATTTACAGTCCTCCAGCTTCCAAGGCACCTTCCTGCACCATAAATGCACCGTCATGGAGCAGCGAGGGGAGGGAAAAAAAAAGGAGGGAAATGAATCAGGACTGGTCATATCCCAACTGTTAAATGTAAAACTTCTGTTTGTGAGCCTCAGAGGCTTCTTAAAGCGTGGGGAACGTCATCAGCCCGACCCTGCTGGGGGGCTGGGGGTTGTTTAAAGCTTGCTGTAGCACAGTTTCCTTGAGGTTCAGACCCACTGACGTGAAGTGAGAGGTTCTATAAAAACTGGGGAGGAATGGCTCGCTTGGAAAACATCTGCTCCAATGTTCTTTTGTCATCTGGACCCCGTGGCAGACCCAGATCCAGAGGAGCCCAAGCAGCGCTAATGAAAGGCTTGCTAAGGGCTGGGAGAATGGAGGTGTGGAAGTTGTTATCCCCCCAGCTACAGCTCTGTCTGGCCCAAATGCTGGAAGGATTCCTTCACAAAAAGGGGTGTTAAACATTGGAAGGAGCTGCCCAGGGAGGTTTGGAGTGCCCATCCCTGGAGGTGTCCAAGGAAGGCCTGGATGTGGCACTCAGAGCTCTGGCCTGGGGACATGTTGAGCACAGATGGATGCCCTTGGAGGGCTTTTCCAACCTCATTTCTTTCCATGATCCTCTGAAACGACTCTGGGAGTCAAAAGATCAAGTCAGAGCCTGTTGTCTGGGTTTTTGCCTTCCTCCTCTGTCCCCTTTAAGGAGTTTGGAAAAGTCTTATTTTTAGCCATCTGTGTTTTGGAGTCAGATACACTTTTGTATAAATAACCATTTTGTTATTGTAAAATCCAGCAATGTTTACATTGTTCTCATGAGGAGGAGGCTGCTGATGGACTGTTGGGTTGTCCAGTGTGGTTGGAGAAGAAGATTTTGTTCCTCCAATCCATGGTCACTGCTGGAGTTCGATAAATGTTGAATCTGTAAATAAACTGCCTCTTTTCTGCCTCGGACATCTCAAGGTGTGGGTGTGAGTTCTTTATGTTCAGAGCAACAAGAGCCTGCCTTTCCTTCCCTGAAACGCCTGATGCAGTAGGAACCCACCCCATGACAATTCCCACTGCATTTTAAACAATGAAAGACGAGTGTTTGTGCAGCCTGGGCAGAATTTCGAGCTACACTGGGCACAAACATTCAGCTTCTCTTGCTGCTCCTGTGCTGGGTGTTAAATCAGCTGCCACGGGTACAACTCCCCTTCCTCCTCCCTCCACATAATTTGACCCCCAGGGCATCAGAGCTTTCTCCTCTGCAGCTCTTGCCCATCAGTGCATCTCCTTTGCATCTCTTTTCCCCTTCAACTCATTCACACTCCCTTCCAAACTCAGCTGGAAGCATCTCTTTTCCCCCTTGCCCGTGACTCTTAATTTCTCTCTCCCTTGGCAGTTATTTAACTCATTAACTGAATTAATTTTAACCCTCAAGCACTTTGGGTGAATAGATTTTATGAAGGATCTGATGCGAAATGAGGTCTTGGGGGCCTTTTTTTTTTTTTGGCACTGGAGGCGCACAAAGAAGCCTCAGTGTGCCTGAGAAGCAGACCCTCATTTCCCAGTTTCTGCGTGGGGTTGACTCCCAGGTTCCATTTAATGACAAAGTGGCTCTTTGATTGATAAAAGTCCCAGGCCTCTGATGCAGACTAAATAGCCAAGCATCCTGAACAGTGGAAAAATTATTCTTGGATCTGCATGAAATGAGCTTCTCTGTCATTTTCCCACACTTGCTCCTTAGGAAAAAAAAAAAAAATAAAATAAAATTCCTTCTCATTTTAAAATGCTGTTTTATTAGGAAATGTTAAGAGCAGAGGAGACTCCAACACGGTGGTTTTGCCTTTTGCTCTGAGGGGCGGCTGTTTGGCTGGGGAAAAAAAAAAAAACAAACCCAGAAAGTCAACAGAGAAATAACATGGAAGTTGCCCTGCAGATTGTTTATTTTGCTTAGGTGCACTGGTGGCTTTGGAAAGCAGTTTAGTTTCTCTTTCAGGTCAATAACACATTTGTTCACCAAAATTGCACTGGAGACAAGAGTCTACCAACAGGAGGTATTGACTGGAGGCTGCCAGCACCCAAAAAGGAGCATTTTTCAGCTGGCTGGGCAGAAGTGGTTTCTGAGGCTACAATTTTTCCACAGAAATGCTGGGATGAGGAGGAAGGGAGCCTGCAGGAGTGTGAGGGGAAGGGAAGGGAATTGGGGCTGCTCAGCACCATTTCCACAGACATTCCACATATTCCATGGGCAGGAGCACAGCTCCTGACTGGCAGCTCTGTGGGATTCAGACCATCTGAGCTCAGATATATCCGAATTTATACATTTCTATATCATGGCCTATATTCTAAAATGATGATTATTGTCCACCCTGCTCTTTGGGATGGAGAAATTCATCACAGCCAGACCATCCCTTCCAGCAGCAGCCAATTTCCCCTGCAATTTTCACTGCTCAGGTCTAGCACAAATCTCTTTGAAGATTTATTTAAAGACCATCTACTTACTTACATTTATTTACTTTAAAGAGCAGTCTCTTCACCAATAAAACAATTAGAGAACAGCAGAACTAAGAGTGGCCCATAAAATCACCCCCTGTTTCCCATCCCTGCCACAAGAAAATCGTTTCCCAAATCCCTTTTTTATTCCCAAACCCTTCCCTGCTCCGAGCAGCAGCTGCTGGGGACAGGGACCCTGGGTGTGAGGGGCGAGCAGGTTTAATGCCACGATGGCTCTGCAGCTCCAGAACGTTCCCACACAAACACCGATCCACAAAGTGACTGGAACGTGCCTGTTATAGATGATATGAATGATTTAGGTAATTAAATCATTAAAGGATTAATGAAGAGGAGAGGCTTCATCCACCAACCACCCTGAGAGGGCAGGAGACCCCAGACTCCCAGAATTAAAAGACCCAACTGTGACCAAATATGGGAAAACACGGACTGGGGAGGGACCAAGGAGTGTGTGTAACCAAAAAGTTATAAAAATAAGAAATTGTGGGGAAAACTTTGAGAGCTGTGCGTGGAGTACGAGCTGAGACTTGTGCTCTCTGGCTTTCCCAGCACTGCTCGCTTCGGCTTCTCGCTTTAATAAAGTTTATTTAATTGGCAATCAATTATTGGATCCTTTCTATTTAACATGCCCCATCCCTGTGGGTGTCCAGGGCCAGGTTGGATGGGGCTTTTGGAGCAAGGTGGGATAGTGGAAGGTGTCCCTGACTGTGGCAGAATGAAATCTTTAAGGTCTCTTCCAACCCAAATCATTCTGTGATTTACGATACAAATAATGGAAAAAAAAAAAAAAATAAAGGTCCTGGTTGGCTGTGACCCTGTTATCCTGAAAGAAAAATCAGCACCTATTTGAAGAGCAGTCTGGCAAACAAAAGCTTCAGCCCATTTTTTTTTATTATTATTTTAACATTTTTATTTCAGTGTGTTTGAAAGCTTCATCAGCCTCTGCAGTTTCCAGGAAAAGGGATAAAAGTAGCAGGAAACTTGGGAAAAAAAAGGGGAAAAGGAGGAGCAGGGGGAGAGGAAAGGATCCTGTCTGCAGCTGCTGCTGTTTTCTCCCTCACAGCCTCTCACACACCTCAGCCACAGGCACTGGAGACCCTGCTCTGATTCTCTCAGCACTCTTGCCACTCTCTCCTCACCTGTAATTCCTGGATTTCAGCTCATTTCAGAGGCTGCTGCCAAACGAGCCCTGCTCAGAGCTCCGAGCCAAAGAGGAGCCCCTGCACCCCGGGCACGTCCCTCTGTCCCCGAGACACGCAGTGAATTGACCCCAAAGCAGCCCTGGAGCTGCTGGTGCTTTTCCCTGGAAGCAGCGAAATAAGGAGCAGGGCTGAGGAGCTGAGGCAGAGTAATTTGGGCAGTTATTCTTCGCCTGAAAGGCGATCCTGGACGTTTATCCCCTCCTCGTTAGTGGCATCATTCAATCAGGACGACTCGGCCTCGGAGTGAAGGGATTGCAGCCACCCAGGGAATTCCCTCGCTCCAGCCAGGAAATGTGGGGTTTGTTAGTTCAAGCAGCATCTGCAGGAAGCTGGTAAACAACATCTGAGACGGTGAAAGATCACATCAGCTCCTTGCTTTGAAGTAAAAGATATTAAAACCACGAGTGCAGGAGTTCTTATTCTGGCTTAGCACCCCCCCTGCCTGCTGATCCCCCAGAAGCTGGCACGGCCCTGGCTGCTGGATAATAAAAATCCATAAAAATATCGAGACCCTTCCAAGTGACATGAAAAAGAGAGAGGGGGCCAGTTCCTGGTGATGCTGCCATTAAAGGCAATTTGTTACTCGAGGCCTGGAATGAAATCAAACATCCTTCCAGGCCCACAGTGACAGTTCCAGTCTCAAAAATTTGGGATGTGGCGTCACCTGGATGGGCACATTATGGATATTCAGAGGCAGAGCAATCAGCATCAGCTGTGCACAGAGTCAGCACCAAGGGCAAGGACAGGGGGTCACATTTTAACAGACTCCTGAGGCACTGAGCTGTGAATTCTCCCATTTGCAAAGCCAGGTAGGTTTTTGTTATTAATTATGAAGGTGCAAAAACAGGTTTAGGAGCCTCTGTAGGGCTGCAATGGGCTCGATGACCCTGTGGGTCCCTTCCAGCTCAGCTTGTTCTGTGATCCCCTAAAGCTGCTGGAAAAGCCGTGGGCACAGTTGCTCCTGGAAGTTCTCTCCAGCTCCCTGGGCACCACCTGGGATGCAGAGCACACATCCCTCTCAGCCCCTGTCATTTCAGCCTATCCAACCACACCAGATACCCAAAATCTGCTTCTCCCACTTCTCCTAAATCCTCTCAGCCTCTGGTTCTGTGCTTCCCTCCCCAAACTATACCCTCCCCAAAGCACACCATCCCACTGGGAGATGCTCCATCCAGTGGGAGGAACCAACCATTCCCACCTGGATAAAAACTGAGACACAGGAGCACCAGGGATCTGGTTCCACTGGATTCCCGGAGGGAGAGCGGGACCTTCTCACCATCCCTGGACCCTTCTCACCATCCCTGGACCCTTCTCACCATCCCTGGGCCCTTCTCACCATCCCTGGACCCTTTTCTCTCAGGATCATCTCTGCCCCAACAGAACCACATCTGCCACTCCAGGAGGACTCACTGTGGGCTGCTCCCAACAGCCTGACCAACAGGGTGTCAGGTTGGAGCTCTGACTCTGTCAGGGTTTCTAGGATTGCTGTTTGTTTGTTTGCTTGTTTGATTGTGTAGTTTTGTTTTTACTACATTTGTACTGTTAATATTCCCAGTAAAGAACTGTTATTCCTATTCCCAAATCTTTTCCTGAAAGCCCTGAATTGCAAAATTATAATTTGGAGGGGGTGAGGGGTTTGAATTCTCCATTCCAAGGGAAACTCCAGCTTTCCCTGGCAGACACCTGTCTTTCCAAACCAAGACACCTCCTCTCCACCTCGGTTTTCCCTCTGAGCTGATTCACCCCATCACGTTTTTTACCCTTGAAAGAAATGGCATCTCCAGAACCCTGGCCTGGGATGGTGGGGGCCCCTTGATTCCAGGTCTCCTGCAGCCCTTTCCCTCTCTCAGCCATTAAAGCCAGGAGAACAATTTACATCTTCATTTGCAAAACGCTTCGAGATCTCGATGTGCAAAGAGCCAAACAGCAAGGATGAATAATAGATGAGAGCTACAGGACAAGAGACGGGTTTATTCCTGGTCCTGACATGCCAAGTGCAATGTTTTTATCTATGTAAATATTTTTCCACAATAAATTATTGTTAGAAACTGCCTTTTTCCTTTTTTTGTTTTGTTTTGTGCTGGGGTTTTTTTTTTGGGGTTTGTCTTTTGTGGGTTTTTTTTTGTTATTTTGTTTTGGTTTTTGTTTGTTTTGTTTTTTTGGGGTTTTTTTTTGTTTGGTTTTTTTTGTTGTTGTTGTTTTTTGTTTTGTTTTGGGTTTTTTTGGGTTTTTTGGGTTTTTTTTGTTTGTTTATTTGTTTTGTTTTGTTTTTTGGGTTTTGGGTTTTGGGTTTTGGGTTTTGGGTTTGGGGTTTTTTTTGAAGCCTTCAAAATTTTTGAAGCTTTCAAAATTGTCTGGTCAGGGAGATGTCTGAAAAATATAACCCTGATGAGGTGGAGTCTCTTTCTAGTACTACTGTACAGCCCCTTGTCCCCCAGAAAAAGGACCCTAAATTGTGTATTTAACACATATCCAGGCATCATTACAAGGGTGGAATAAGCACAAAAAAGTCAAATTCAAACTACTCCTGTCCATTTGTCAGGAGATGCCTGAAAGCTGAAATACTCAGAGAGGGATTTTGCCACCTGATTTGTTTGATGAGATGATTTTCAGCACATTGAAATATATTTATTTATTGTGCTATGAAGCTTTACAGAGAAAAACAAAGCACTTTAGGGTTCAGCACATCCAGATTCCACAGAAAACAAAAATCTCAAGCCCTGACCCCACAATAAACCCCAAACCAGCAGCTCTGGCCCTTCAGTAGAGCTGGGTTTGTGACTCTAAAAATCTTAAATTTAACTGTTGCTCCCAAATGGAGGAGGGATAAAGGATGTGGACAGAGGGGCTTGGAGCAGCCTGGGACAGTGGGAGGTGTCCCAGCCCATGGCAGGGGTGGCCCTGGGTGGGATTTAAGGTGCATTCCAACCCAAACCATCCCATGGTTCTGTAATTCTGTGGAGAGCAGATGTTCCAGAGGCTCCTGACAGCCTCCAAGGAGCGTCATTCCTCTGGTTTTATAGGGAATATTGTGGTGAGAGGCTGCAGGACCCCCAGTGGGAAGCCCCAGAATGGATGGGAGCTGCAGCCAGCAGCCCCTGTGACGCCTGGAGTTTGAGCTCTGGTGTTTTTCAGGTTCTGTGCTGCCCAGGGTGCAGCTCTGAGCCCACATTCGGGGTCACTCAGCTCCGCACAGAGCAGGGACACAAAACAAATCCTGGTCCTGCTGCACACCAAGGACAACTTTCAGCCCAACAGCACAAACAAGGGGGGCTGGAGGGAGGGACAGGAAGGATGGGACCTCCCAGCCTGGAGCTGGAATTGGACAATTCAACCCCAATGTGCAAATGGACCCAAACTGATCAAAGTGTGAGACCTCGTGACTGTTTGTCCATTTTGTGTCCATTTTGTATCCATTTGGGGTCCATTTTGTGTCCATTTTGTGACCATTTTGGGTCCATTTTGTGCCCATTTTGGGCACCATTTTGTGCCATTTTGTGACCATTTTGTGCCAATTTTGGGCCTACCATGGGTGCAGCCCTGGCCAGGCTCTTGTCCTGCCCAAGGTGTACCCTAAAACCCTTTCAATCAATCTCTGCTTTATTCTCCAGCTCTGCCCAGTCTCTGCTCCAGCTCAGCCCTCCCAAGGCATCACCTGCTCCCCTTCCCCTGTGTCCCCTGTGTCCCCAAGCACCCCAAGTGCCTGAGCATGGACAGGAGCCCAGCCTGGCCCCAGGTGATGGCTCATTAATTATTAATTACTGGCGATGCACTCCACAGCCTCCCCTCAGCTCCCACCCCAGGCTGGACACTGAGGCACTTTCCCTGCTCCAACTGCAGCAAAAGGCTGAGCACCAACAGGGCCAGGATTTGCAGGGGCTGGAAAAACAGGGCTCAGCTCGGGGTAATCCTGTCCCAAACACTGCTGCTCTTCTCTGGATGTCTCTTTTTTTTTTTTTTTCCCCCAGCACTGGGTATGATTCCATCAGCCTGGTAAAGGCAGGATGTGGAAACAAACCTGCTCAGGTTCCTCCTCTCTGCTTGCAAGACTTAGCACCTCTGCAGTGAGGGAGAGCAGCTCTGCAAATGAATTAATTAGACCTCAGGAAGGAATGGTGTGGGCTTGGGGGAGAGTCTGAGCCAGCAGTTTGCAAAGTAATAGTGGGTGAAAAAAATTAAATTGCGTTCCCCAGCGCCCTGAACAGGACAGATCAGGACAGCCAGGGCAGAGGGAAGGGTGCTGGGTGATGCTCTGGTCACCAGGGATCTCTTTGAGATGATTGTGGGCTGTCAGAACATGCTGGGCTCCACTCGCCCCCTTCTCCAAGCCAAAGGTATCTGCCTGCATTATGGGGCTGCAAGTAATGCCATAAAAAAAGAAAATTCCAGTTTCATTTGACTCCTGTTGCTCTGTACACCAGGGCTGCCTGCTTTACAAGTCTACCAGAGTGAAATAAAAAGTAAGACTTCCTGCATGTCTGCTCCACTTCTCAGGTTATGAGGCAGAGAAAAAAAAAAAAATCATCAGTAACTGCTTTACATATAAATGTGAAAACAATTTTAGAACTCCCTGGCCCTGCATCAACATTCATGTGCCTTTTACCAGCCCTGAACTGGGTATTCTCCCAACTTTAGAGCAATGATAAAGGAAATGGTTCTGCTCCACAGCTCTAGGTTAACCAGTTCACATCCAGGTATTTGCAGAATTACTCTTTTTTTCCCCTGGAGGTGCTGCTGGGGGTGCTGAGGGCTCTGCAGTTTGTTTCATTTGGTGAGGGGTAACAACATAAAGACCTGGGATCATCTCCCTTGGCCGTGATCCACCCCAAAGCTGTGCAGAGGAGCGAGAGGAGGAATCCAAAATGTGAATTACAGTGGCCACAAGTGTGGACATAACGTGGGTGTGTGGTGCTGCTATGGTTTATATCAGTGCAAAAGTACAGTCTAAAAAGAGGAAGAGGCTCAGTTGTGTGCATTTCATTAAATCCATCGTGGAAAGCCAAATTCTGTGTGGCTCAAAGGCAGGAAAACTCGCCCCAAAAAGAACTGGATGGGTCCAAACCCCAGTACAATTTTATTATTTCAGAGCTGATCCAGCCCTCACGTTCTGCTGCATCCACCAGCAGCAGAGCACACGCCGCACCGAGGGGAAGAGAAAATCAATACCATGCAATTAAAAATATTCCTTCTAAGTAGCAGCAACCTGTCTTTTCCTTTGGCAAAGACAGCCAAAAAGCTTGTACAGCACAAACACAACAGAAGTAAAGCCAGTGGACATTCTCCTTCAGCATCCCTGAGCGAACCCCAGGGAGCTGAGTGCCACTCGAGGGAGGAACAAAGCACTTACCTCAGTGTAATGCACTGCCAGAAACCATTAAAAATAAAAACCCAGCGGCCTCCAGCAGCCCAGACACTGCAGCTCCGGGCCCTGCAGCCCAGCTCCTGCTCTGGGAGCTCCAGTTAAAGCACTCCAGTCCAGTCAGAGCCTTTGAAAAGAGGAACCAAACTCAGGAGTTGGATTAATTGACGCTGTTAAAGATCACAACGACACACTCTGACTTCAGAAGGCTGACAGTGACTCATTCTGGTTTATTTCTGGTTTATTTCTGGTTATTTCTGGTTATTTCTTCCCTTTTATGCTATTTTACAGAGAACAACCCAATGGGTGGAAGAAAGACAAACTCCTTCGATCACATTGGTCAACCCAGAGGGACATCAAGGAGAAGTCCCTCCTAGGGAAAGGAATGCAAACAAAGGTCACAGTCAGGAAAACGTGTCTCTGGTTGGCAGAAGACTCTCTGGGAAAAGAGTTTCAGAGAAACCAAAACATCTCAGGCACCAACCAGGGCTACAATTAATTAATGCATTGACCAGTGCAGGTTAGGCTGTGGAGGAGGTCCTGGTGGCCAGACCTGGTGTTTGGTGGCCAGGCCTTGTGCAAACCCATTGTTATTATTTGGGATCTGCAGAACTCCTCCCGTGGGCCCAGCAGCCTGTGGGATGATGTAGCCTGTGCTGGGTTTGAGGGCCAGCAGTGCCATCATTCAGCTCCCTCTCCTGTGCAGCACAGGCTGGAGAATTCTCCCAACACCCTGGGCTCAGCAGCTCCTGCTGCTCTCCAAGAAGTCACTCAGTCAAACAGTGACTTCTTGGAAAGAAGAGGAGAGGGGAGGAAAGAGAAACAGGAAACAGAGAAGAGGAAAGCCTGAGATTCCATCACAGTCATTGTCCCAGGGGCAAAGGCTGAGTTTAAATATGGGACAAATTAAACTTCAGCCAAAGTAATTCTGTCCAAAAAAAGATTTTTTCCCCTCTGCCCTCTATGCCCCTACAACATTTCCCCCCAAAAAATCCTCCCCCAAGCCAACTATTCTTTTTCAGGTTAAAAGAAATGAAGAATTAGAAAGGTGGACACAGGATACGCGTGGAACAAAACCACATGAGGTATTTGTAACAAGCTGCAGTTTGATCTTCTCCTGCCCTTTCACTCTGGGCTTTCATTTCTAAAGGGAACAAACCCCAGATCCCACTCCATGAGCACAGCAGGGTCCTCCTGTCCCTGGATGTGGCTGGTTAGAGGTGCAGTCAGTAATATTTGCACACACCCAAGTGATTTTCTCCCCCTTCCTCACCCTCCCCTTCATTTTTTAACTCTTCTACTCTTTATGCCATGTCTAAAATCAAACCAAAAATGCACAGTGACGAATTTAAGTGTCTGATACAAAGGCAAGGAAAGGCTTCCCTGAAGGTGTCTTTAGTCCTGTGGAGCCACCAGCAGAGGATTTCACAGTTTGTGTGTAAACTCTGGAGGGGCAGATGTTAAACCCCCCATCTTGAGGAGATGGTGGGAAATGGGGAGTGCTTCGTGCCTGAGGAGAGCAAAGGATCAACAGTAAAACCAAGCTGGGCTTGGACCTGAGCCATCAGGACCCAGCCTGAACCCTGCCCAGGATGTTCAAGGCTCTGATTTAGTGCCCAAAGAAATCAATTATTGATTTCCACAGGAACTGGAAGACGTCTTCTGTGAGTTGCCCAAAGGGACGCAGGAAGTTTATGGCAGAGCTGGGAATCGGCTCCCCAGACCTCCCCTGTAACCATATGTCCATGTGTCCTTTCAGATTTCCCTGCCTGGTTTTCAGAAGCCTTTTCCCCCCAGCTCTGCCCCCCTGCTCTGCTGGGAGGGAGGAGATGGCACTTTCCCTCTCCAGCCGCGCTCTGGCAGCTCCCTCTGCCACTTGGGATGTGCTGTCGCTTCCATGGAAACAGGATCGTGAATCTTTTTTCCCAGGAAAGGCCTCCAAACTGCCTTTATTTTATTTTGTTGTTCTTCCTAGACCAGTCTGCTGCGTGTGCACGCTGAGGCTGTAGGACCTCTGCTGTTACTCAATGTAGAAATGTCCTTTTGGGGAACCAAACTGGGTGCAACGTTAATTTAAGTGGAAAATATTCTTCTTTTTCCAAGGATTTCCTCTCTTCTGCCCGGGGCTCCTTTGCCAATGCTGGCCTTGCAGTTTGGTGGCACGTGGGTGTTAAAACATTCACTGATTTCCCTGCATCTGGCATGGTCAGGAGAAAGGAGAATCACAGAATTATGGAATATCCTGAGCCAGAACCACGGGGATCATCCAGCCCAGCTGCTGGCCCCTGCTCAGACACCCCAAAACCCACCCTGGGCACCCCTGGGAGTGGTGTTCAAAAGCTCCTGGAGCTCTGGAATTCCCTGGGGAGCCTGGGCAGTGCCAGCACCCTCAGGGATAATCCCAAGGATCTCTCCAGGTACAACCCTGGAGCTCACCCTGAACTCTCCCACCAACACGAGGATGATTCTCCATGGCCTTGAGGATGATTTTTATGGCCTTGAGGATGATTTTCCATGGCCTCGTCAAGGGCTGGGAAGGATGTGGAGCTGCTGGAGAGAGTCCAGAGGAGGGAACAAGGACAGGCAGCACCTGAGCATAAGAAGTGCTCCTGTTTTGGGAAGCAGCCAGGAGTTCCAGGTTAATCCTAGAAGGAGGCACATGGATTCAGCAGAATTTCCAAACTCACTGTGATACCAGTGCTGAGAGCAGACTCCTGGCCTGAAACCATTACACAGAATTTTCATGGGATCCTGGAGTGGTTTGGGTTGGGAAGGGACCTGAAATCCCACCAAGTGCCACCCCTGCCCTGGCAGGGACACCTCCCACTGTCCCCAGGCTGCTCCAGCCTGGCCTTGGGCACTGCCAGGGATCCAGGGGCAGCCACAGCTTCTCTGGGAATTCCATCCCAGCCCCTCCCCACCCTCACAGGGAAGAATTTCCTCCCAATATCCCACCTAACCCTGCCCTCTGGCAGTGGAAAGCCATTCCCCCTTGTCCTGGCACTTCAGGCCCTTGGAAAAACTCCCTCTCCATCTTTCTTTTAGGTTCCCTCATGTCCTGGAAGGCCACAACGAGGCCACCCCAATCCAGTCTGAACAATCCCAATTCCCTGAGCGTTTCCTCCCTGCAGAGCTGCTCCACTCCTCAGAGAAAAGAGAAACCAGGGTAGGGACAGGAGTGACCCAGGTGACACAAACCCCTGTGGGAGCAGTTGGTGGAGCCAGCTCAGCTCTGAGGAGGTTGAACTGTTGGAATCACGGAATTGTTAAGGCTGGAAAAGACCTCTAAGACCATCAAATCCAACCTTCAACCCAACACCACCACATCCACTGCCAAACCACATCTCCCGGTGCCACATCCCCAGGTTTTTTGAACACTTCCAGGGGAAAGAGAAGCTGTAGGAAAGGAGGAGACTTTGCTTTCTCGTGCCCTTGGACCAACTTTCCACGCACAACAAACGATTTTGGCTGCCAAGGAGAATTCTCCCAGCGCTCCATCTGCATCCACAGAACCCACAGCGTTGGTTTCACGTCTCACAACAGCCTGGGGGAAAACTTTACTCCTTCCTTCCTTCCTTCCTTCCTTCCTTCCTTCCTTCCTTCCTTCCTTCCTTCCTTCCTTCCTTCCTTCCTTCCTTCCTTCCTTCCTTCCTTCCTTCCTTCCTTCCTTCCTTCCTTCCTTCCTTCCTTCCTTCCTTCCTTCCTTCCTTCCTTCCTTCCTTCCTTCCTTCCTTCTCTTTCTTTCTTTCTTTCTTTCTTTCTTTCTTTCTTTCTTTCTTTCTTTCTTTCTTTCTTTCTTTCTTTCTTTCTTTCTTTCTTTCTTATTCCATTCCTATCTCTTCCTATTTTCCCTCCATCTCGCAGGCAATTAATTATAACACTACACCTAAATTATAAATCACCAACTTTTTTGGGGGGGCACCAAAGGAAAAAAAAAAAGGGAGACTTAAAAATTCTGAAAGGCTGAGATGTCAAGGCTGGGGAGAAGCAGCTGTTTTGGAAATGTTGCCTTTTTCTTTGTTCCGAATGCTATTTAAACATTGGCAGGGGGCCTCATTAAAGATGAATCGATGAATTAGTAAGTAGTGTTGTAGCCAGAAGAGACAGCATGTGCTCCTGTGGTGAAAACAGATTTACACAAAAGAAAGGAAGGAGGGAGGGGGGGCAGAAAATACCCCCCTCCCTCAACGTGCAACAAAGTCGGTGTTTTACAATCTTCTGTCTGCCAATCCCGGGCTGGACCCATCAGAATTTCCAATCTAAATTCATATTTGGGGGCTTAGAAGTTGGAACCGGCTGGGAAGTTTCCTCTGGGCTAAAATGGAATAGATAAGTTTGGAGCCGCGGAGCGTTTTGGTTACCAAAATGTTATGAAGTGTGAAATCATAATAATTAGGGGGGCACGGCATGGGAATCGCACACCAGATACGATCCAGCTGCAGAAGCAAAGAGAGATATCAGCTCAGCCAGCACCACTGATGTCTGCAGGCACAGGAATATGGAAATGGCACCTCACTTTTGGCACCAGGCTTCGAGGGAAGTCCTGGAAAAAAAGGATCAGCCTCAGCCCTGGGACTGCAGGGGGGACCCACAGGGTCCAGGGTGACGAGGGGAGGAACATCAAGGGACAGAGCCCCAGTGGAGCTGCTTGTCTGGAATGCAAAGAAGTCCAGGGCAAAAGGTCTGCCACAGCTTCTGCCCCCAGCACGGGACTTCTTCTGGCCTTCCCATCCTGCTCCAGCCCCAGGAGATGTAAAACAGGAGCCAAGTGGAATCCCCACACGAGAGCAATGGGAATGGAGCTCCCAACCTGCCTGTGATGCCATCTGCACGTCCCCACCTGGCCCTGGGGGTGGCATCGGACACCTGGGCACCAAGCTCCTCATCCCTGGGCCACCAGACACCTCCTTTGGTGCCACCAGACACCCTCCCATGTCCCACCTTCCCACACGGCCTCCCCGAGTGCCCCAGACACCTCCCCAAGTGTCCCCAGACACCTCCCCAAGTGTCCCCAGACACCTCCCCAAGTGTCCCCAGACCTCTCGTTATCAGCTCAACACCAAGCTGAGAGCAGCCAGAACCTGACCTCTAATTTTGGTAGCACAAACCAGCTCCAAGGACCACCTGAATATTTTTTTTTTTTTTCCAAAAGCCCCAAGATATTCCTGAGGAGCATTTCAAAGGAAAACATGAGGCTCTTCCAGTATTTTGCCATTCAAAACCAAACCACGACAATTCCAAAGTCACCAGGAGTTGCACCAGTGTTTCAAAGCAATGGAGAAGAAGGAGCTTGGACAGAACCACACAACCCCAATCCCATATTGATCCATGAGACTTCATTTCTTCAATAATAAATTGACCTCTGCCAATTAAGAGAGACCTGAATTTTTATTTTTTTTTTCTGGAAAATTATAGGAGAAACTATAGGAGAAACAATCCATTCTTTATCAATAATTAATTACTGATAATCCATTATTATCACCTGCATGCTGCTAATTCCTCTCCCCCTGTGCTGGGCACAACAGGCAGAGGATAAATGAAACATTTACATGGCCCAGTGTTCTGACTCTGTCAGTGTTTTCTTTTTTTGTTTGCTTGCTTTTTTTGTACTACTACATTTTTATTTTTAATTTTCCTAGGAAGAAACTGTTCTTCCTATTCCCACACCTTTGCCTGAGAGCCCCTTAACTTTAAAATGATAACAATTCAGAGGGGAGAGGGTTTACATTCCCCATTCCATGGGAACTATTCCCATTCCGTTCCTATTCCACACCTTTGCCTGAGAGCCCCTTAATTTCAAAATGATAACAATTCAGAGAGGAGAGGGTTTACATTCTCCATTCCATGGGAACTATTCCCATTCCATTCCTATTCCACACCTTTGCCTGAGAGCCCCTTAACTTTAAAATGATAACAATTCAGAGGGGAGGGGGTTTACATTCTCCATTCCATGGGAGGCTGCTGCCTTCCTTAGCAGACACCTGTCTTTCCAAACCAGGATGGATGTCCAGGAGATTGGGAATTCCCTTTCAGAGGGAGGACCCTGATCCCACCCTCAGGTGCTCCCAGCTCTCACCCCGTGCCGGAGGTGGAGTGTGAGCAGCTCCATTTCCCCTCCACACCAACAGCTGAGACCTTGCTGTCGTTTTACCTTCCTTATCAGGGACACCAAGAGCAGATTTTTTTTTTCTTTTTTTTTAATTAACTTTCTGTCCCCTGCCTCCTCCCCAGGTGCTCCACACACATCATTATTGCCTCCCTGTGACCGTGACCCAGATTGGAGCTGGGACCATCCAGGAGGAGCAGGATCAGCTCACCTTGGGCACACCTGACTTGATGGCTTAAGTTAGAGCAGCCCAGAGGGCCCTTTAGGACACCTTCAGGCTGATTGGACCCCACAGCACAGGAAAATCAGGTGCCACCAGGATTTTTTTTTCTGTTTTATAACCCACATCTCTGCAGGAACACGTTAATTTAGAGCCTCCCTCCATTAACGCTCACCACTGGCAGGTGAATTCCCCTCACGCTGCACCAGCCTGGGAAAAGCAAACTGGCAAAAAAGATGGGAAAGTTTGGGGAGCAAATGGAATTTCACTCCTTAAAGATCAAGAGAATTGCCTCCAAAATAAAATATCACTCAGCAGAAATGGAGGGGAGGATATTTAGGCCATAAGCCACACCCTGATTTCAATGAATTACTGAAAAAAAAATATATATATATATATATATATAGGGGATGGGGAAAATTCTCCAGCAGGTTGTTTTCTAGCTCAGATTGGCAAAGCACCAAGAGAAATGCCAAAGGTAAGATGAAATCTGAATTATTTAAATCAAAACGCTCAAAAAAAGGCTGAGAGAGAACAGTGAGAGAAAGGAATATAAAATAATAGCAAAAAAAAAAAATTGGTTGAGAAACAATTGGGGTTTTAATGTCTGAGAAATACTAAGGCTGTGGCCCTGAAACTGTTAAAAATTCCTTCAGCAGAACATGCCTTAAAAATAATTGAATTAATAAATGAATAAATCTCAGCTCTCTCTTCTCCTACACCACCATGGCCCCCACTCAAACTGTTTGCTCCATCCCAGGGCTGCTCCTCTGCCTTCACTGCACTTTCCTGAGGTTGGGTCATAAAAAAAAAAAAATTAAAAAAAAATTGTACCTTAAGAAAAAAAGAGGGAAAAAATAGAAGTACTTGGATCTGAGAAATATTAAGGCTACAGCCCTGAAACCGTTAAAAATTCCTTCAGCAGAACATGCCTTAAAAATAATTAAATTAATAAATGAATAAATCTCAGCGCTCTCTTCTGTTTGCTCCATCCCAGGGCTGCTCCTCTGCCTTCACTGCACTTTCCTGAGGTTGGGTCATAAAAAAAAACCAAAAAAAACCAAAAAAAACAACAACAAAAAAATTGTACCTTAAAAAAAAAAAAAAGAAAGAAAAGAGGAAAAAAATAGAAGTACTTGGATCTATTGATTTGTGCTGTAGCAAAGCCCCTGACATTCCAGCACGATGAAGATATTGCTCTGGACCCTGTGTGCCTCCTCATACTTCTCCTCTGCTTATGAGGGTCTCCAAGGATGGTATTAAAGATATTGTAGTTCCCACTTTCCGACTCTGGGATATCAGCAAGATTCTCCTGTGTAAAGAATAATTATCAGCACTGCTGTTACCTCTAGTAAGTGTGTAATTACATGCTCTGTTTTGTGAGCTGTAGGCTGTGCAATTTTAAATTATACAGTAAGGACAAATTCTCCCTTTTTCGCCACCTTCTTCCAAATAATAATAATAATCATCATCATCATCATCATTATCAACGTCATGATGAAAGAAAGAAAAGCTTCTTCACTGGTAGCATTAGGAGTTTGATTGTGGAATTTTTTTAAGGCTGAAAGGAGCCTTGAAATCTAAAATTTTTTTGCTGAAAAAATAGAGGCAGGTTGATCTGGGGAAAAGGGGAATGAATAAAAGCACAGAAAAAAACCTGAACAAGGGAACGAGAGCAGGCCTGGAGTTACATCTGATCCCTCTCAGACGAGCACAGAACCTGCCCTGCTTTTGTTGGGAGGGCTGGGCAATGCCAGGGGCTGGCAGGGTGTCCCCAGGAAGGAAAATTCCCCAGCCCCAAACGGAGATTTCCCTGGGGAGAAGCAGCTCTGGGAGAGGGGAACCAGCCCGGGGGTGCCCCTGGCTCAGGGATCAGCTGTCACCCCCAGCATCGCCCCAACCACGGCTTCCCCATCATCCCTGTGAGGGTTTGTCCTGCTTTAGGGCAAATTTGGGAGGAATTGGGGGTGCAAACATCAGAAAGCCACCCCAGGATGGGGCTCCACATCAAAACAAGGCCACAGGCAATGTCCAGGCATGGCTGGGAGCCACCACAACCCTGCCCTGTGCCCACACACAGAAAGGAGATGGATTCATTGGGACTGCTCAGAAAACAAGGGGTGAACCCCAAATTCATTTGGAATACTCAGAAAACAAGGATGAACCCCAAATTCATTGAGACTACTCAAAAAACAAGGGACGAACCCCAAATTCATTGGGACTGCTCAGAAAACAAGGGATGAACCCCAAATTCATTGGGAATACCCAGAAAACAAGGGATGAACCCCAAATTCATTGGGGCTACACAGAAAACAAGGGATGAACCCCAAATTCATTGGGAATACCCAGAACAAAAGGGATGAACCCCAAATTCATTGGGACTGCTCAGAAAACAAGGGATGAACCCCAAATTCATTGGGGCTGCTCAGAAAACAAGGGATGAACCCCAAATTCATTGGGGATACTCAGAAAATGAGGGATGAACCCCAAATTCATTGGGAATACTCAGAAAACAAGGGATGAACCCCAAATTCTTTGGGACTGCTCAGAAAACAAGGCATGAACCCCAAATTCATTGGGGATACTCAGAAAATGAGGGATGAACCCCAAATTCATTGGAACTGCTCAGAAAACAAGGCATGAACCCCAAATTCGTTTGCAGCTCTGCAAAAGCAGCTCAGAAAAGGAGAGAAACATTTTTTTTTTTTCCCTGAACTGAGAAGCAGCTCTCCAGCTGCTTTATTCATCTTGAAGAGAGTTAAAAGAGTTGGTATTTGCTGCAAATTTGGTTCACGGCTCTATTTTTATTTTCCTGCTCCCACCAAGGTTTACATATATTCATGTTCCCTTCAGGGAAAGTTTTATAGTGATTACTGGGGAGAGAGCCAAAAGGGACCTCTATAAATACACCTCCAAACACTCCAGGATTTAAATCAGATCGTTTCTGTGGGTTATTTCAAGGATGGGGCTCGCAGGGTGTCCTGGGGAATGCAGTGGTTTGGATCCAACCCTCAATGAAAATCCATAGGAATGTCACAAAATGGGAAACTCACGATGCCATGATTTACTAATTGGGATTTTTCTTTTGTTGGTTTCCAGCAGCTTTCACTCCCAACATGAGAAGCTGTAATTGCAGCACCGCCCACAAGTAAATATCCACAGGAGAACACCAGGTAGGGTCAGGTCCTGAGGGCACCCAGGGGCTTGGGGAGCATTCTCTCAGGTTAATCTTGCCTACGACAGGGACAAATAGATTAATAATTTGGGATTTGGGCTTGCAAGCTGCTCTTTGGGAAGGTAAACTGGTGGTTTTATTTGCAGAGCAATTACAGGAGATTATCTGGAAGCCGAGGCCTGTGTTTTATGACTCAGGCAGTAAATAACTCCAAAGGGATGGGAACAACTTGGGCTTTACTTCTCCTTCATTCCCAATATCCTGCTAGGAATCAATTTTCCCACTGCAGCCAAATTCTGAGGCTCTGACCAGGCAATGTCCCAGGGCTTGGAACGAGCTGGACTTTGAGCTCCCTCCCCAAATCCTTCTGGGATTCTGGAAAGAAACAAAGAGCAAGAGAGGTGACTGAAGTGCAGAGAGTGGGGAAAGCACCCTCCCAGGCTCACGAGGGATTTGGGGATGGGACCAGCCCTGGAATTTGAGATTCCCAGCTCCATGGCCTGGAGGGATTGAGCTGCCTCAGGTTTTCCTGCTGCCAGTGGAAGGACAAACCTGCCTGGGCACTGCTGCAGCCAGAGGCACTTGGGGTGTGGGAAAATATTTGTAATTTTTAAACTGTTTCAGGTCACCTCTGAGGCAGGAAGAGTTTAACAGATGAGGCCAATTCATTGAATTTTTGATCCATTTGTGACTAGATCCTGCCTCTCCAAGGCCTGGATTAACCCTGCTGTGGATTTACAACTCAGCAGGCACAGTGCAGGGCAGGAGCTGACTGCCAGGGCCAAAGGCAATGATGGGATGCGTGTAACTGCTGTGGAAGTGCTTATCCAGAACCAGAAATCTGGGGTCACATTTCTGCTGGTTGGTAGACCAGTTCTCTCCTCATTCAGGCCTGTTTGCAGTGAGCGGGAGAAAAAACGTTATCATTGTTTGTCTTGGGTTATGGAACCAAAAATGTGTATTCTATTCCATCTGTTGAAAGCAGCTGGGAGATGTTTTTTCTTTATCTCTTGTAACTCTGGGGGGAGGGGGGCGGTGCCTTCTGATAAGGGCCCAGCTGTTCAAACCAAGTGGGGCAGTGTTCCTTATCTCTGTCACCACCCGGCCTCCTTCCAGGGGATATCTGCTGCTGATGGGCCATGAAGGCTCAGCAGGGACAGGACACATTCCATCATCCCTTGGGAGATGCTCCACCCAGTGGGAGGAACCAACCATTCCCACCTGGATAAAAACTGAGACACAGGAACACCAGGGATCTGGTTCCACTGGATTCCCAGAGGGAGAGTGGGACCTTCTCACCATCCCTGGGCCCTTCTCACCATCCCTGGACCCTTCTCACCATCCCTGGGCCCTTCTCACCACCCCTGGACCCTTCTCACCATCCCTGGACCCTTTTCTCTCAGGATCATCTCTGCCCCAACAGATCCACATCTGCAACTCCAGGAGGACTCACTGTGGGCTGCTCCCAACAGCCTGACCAACAGGGTGTCAGGTTGGAGCTCTGACTCTGTCAGGGGTTCTAGGATTGTTTGTTTGCTTGTTTGTTTGTTTTACTACTACATTTGTTAATATTCCTAGTAAAGAACTGTTATTCCTATTCCCAAATCATTCTCTGAAAGCCCTTAATTGCAAAATTATAATTTGGAGGGGGTGAGGGTTTTACATTCTCCATTCCAGGGGAAACTCCAGCTTTCCCTGGCAGACACCTGTCTTTCCAAACCAAGACATTGTATAATTCTATTTTTATTTAACAGAAAATAGTGGGAAATCATCTCCTTTTCCACTATTTCAGCGTGTGGGATTTAATAAAAGATCCAAAAAGGTTCCAAGCAGTGCTGAGTTTTCTCATCCTGTTTTACAGCTCTTTCAGCCCCTGTGCCACGGCTCTGATGTGGGAAGCAGGGAGGGCAGCTGGGATTCAGCTCCCTCTGGAATCCAGAGAGATTTGGGGACCAGCTCACCTTGGAAAAATCCTCTCTGCTCAGCCTGAGGGAGTTGAGGCTGGAGGGTGTTCCTGGAGCAGCCTCCAAAGACAAGAATCAAGAACAAGGTGAGGGAGAGGCACGGCTGGGACGTGAGAAATAGGGATGAAGTCAAGCATGCAAAATTGTCATTAAAATTTACCAGGCCAGGGACTAAATATCTGCCTCTCCCTTACAAAGCCTGATGGAGAGAATCTTATAAAAATTAATAGGCACTGAGTCAACAGCAGTCTATAGGAATAAAGCAGGATGCCATGGAAATTACTCCAAAATCTTCAAGGACAGGTGAAGTTTTAGATACGTTTTCTTCTCTCATATGCTCATATCAACAGCAGGAAAAGCTTAAAAGTCTGGAAGAGGAAATAATTCTGAAATAATTCTGAAATTCATGAAATGCTGTGAATATGCAGAGGGAAACACACTATTGTGTCTTGAAATAAAAAAACTACTTGTCCAGAGCTGAATTTTGCTCCTGTGTTACATCTCAGGTGAATCTGAATGGTTTTTACTGGACTTGAGAAGTGTTTGAGGAAGTTCATGTGAATGGTATCTTTAATCTGTGGGGGTTTTTTGTGTTATTTGGTTTATTTTGTTCTGGGATACAGGAAAGGCTCTGCCCACACTTAACAGCAGGTACCTCACAACAAGAAAAAGCAAATTCTTCATCAGTCAAGGGAGGAGATGTAAATCAGGGAGTGAGGCAAAGGGCTGAGATGCTGACTGAGGTAATAAGGAAATAAAAATAGAAATTTGGGCTAAAAAAAAAAAAAAAAACAAAAAAAAAACCACCAACCAAAACCAAACAACAAACAACAAAATAACCACCAAAACAAAACAAAAAACCCAAAACAACAATAACAAAAACCCCCAAACAAAAATACACCAAAAAACCCAAAAAAACCAAAATAAAACCCCAACGCCCCCTCGCAAAAACCCCACCACCAAACAACCCAAATCTACAACTGCAAAAACACCTCAAAACAAACCAACACCCCCGAAAATCCCCCCAAAAAACCCCAAACACTTTGCCTGGTGCTTCAATTCCTCTTTTCTCCCAACCTACCCCCGTACATCCCACTTCTAGGAGGACCAGTGATTTGTTTCCCTGACTCCATCCACAAAAACTTCAGTATCCTCTGGTGAAAGATGCCTCATAACTGCTAAAATTCATTAATAAACACCTTCTCTACACATGTGAGAGCTTGAAGCCCTTTTTTTAACCCTTCAAAAATAGCAGGTGGTTGCTCTCCTGTGACTTCCACCACAAATCCATATAAATGTTAAGTGCAGGGGTGTTTTTTTTTCCTCTGGCAGCTCTTTCAAATTTGTTAGGACAGATTTGGTTCCTCTGTTTCAGCTCAGCGGGGAAAAAAATGTTGTAAAATTTCAGCTTTGGATGATTTTTAATTTTTTTTCCTCTCTGAGATAGAGAGAACCCAATCTCATTTCTTTGTTACTTACAAAGACAGTTTTGAAAAGCATCCTCAGGGCTCCCCATCCCTCTTCTCAGGGCTCGCATTTGGGATTTTTGAAGGGATCTCCTCTCCCGGCCCCTAATTGACAGTGAAAAGCTGATTTCTGGAGCCAAGGTAAGGTGCTGAAGGTAAGTGATCAAAACACTGCCCCTGTAATAAATCACTGGAGCCCAGGTCAGGGGCTGGAGTGTGAATGCAGCGTTCAATAAAGAAACACTCTGCACCTCTCAGCTCCAAACTGACCCAGCTAATTGACCTCGTTGTGCTCCCCCCATTAATCATCCTGGCACGGGGGGCAAGAGGCAGCTCCACTGCACAGGGGTGGGGGTGGGAGTGGGTGGTGAGATGGAATCCTGGACAATTCTTCCTTAATTAACTCACTGGATTGCCTGGGCTGGGAGGTGCTGCTGGTTTGCTGATGGAATATCAGAAACAAGATGGTTTGTGGTCATTCAGCCCATGGGTGCCCCAACACAGCAGATTTAGGGGAATGTGAGTGTCACACACGACCTAAAGAAATGACACCCACACATTGAGATGTCCAAGGCAGAAAAGAGGCAGTTTATTTACAAACTTCAACATTTATAGAATTCCAGCAGTGACCGTGGATTGGAGGAAGAAAATCTTCCTCTTCAACCACACTGGACAACCCAACAGCCCATCAGCAGTCTCCTCCTTGTGAGAAGAATGTAAATTCTTACACTCTGAGATGTTTAAGGCAGAAAAGAGGCAGTTTATTTACAAATTTTAACGTTTACAGAATTCTAGCAGTGACCATGGATTGTTTGGAGGCAGTTTATTTACAAACTTTAACATTTATAGAATTCCAGCAGTGACCGTGGATTGGAGGAAGAAAATCTTCCTCTCCAACTACATTGGGCAACCCAACAGTCCATCAACAGTCTCCTCCTTATGAAAAGAATGTAAACATTGTTAGATTTTACAATAACAAAAGGTTGTTTATATAAAATTGTATCTGACTCCATTACAAAAGGTAAACACAGAAGGCTAAAAACAAGACTTTGGAAAACTCCTTAAAGGGATAGAGGAGAACAGCAAAGACCCAGACAACATGTGAACAATTGTCTGGGTGCAAAATCACCCAATCTGCTCAGCTGGGAGGGACCCACAAGAATCACCAAGTCCAACATTTCCAGTGCAAATCAAACTCTCCATCCATCAAAACTTCCCATATTCACAAAAATCCCGTGCATGCAAATATCCCTGAGTCATTTACACAACACCAGAGCAAATGGAATTGCTGCTACACCTGCCCGGGGTTTCCTGCATGGATTTTTTTCCATAAGAAAGTTGTTCAAGGAGATGTTGGAGCACCACAAAGCCAGTCCTGCATCCCTTCACTTGCTATCACTCTTCATTGAAGATGTGAAACCACAGTTTGGCACCTCCAAGTCATCAGCTCAAAGTTTATCTGTTTATCTGATAATTTAGAGCCACCGCCCAGAGATTGTGGAGGAATTTCAGGGGAGGAATTTCAATAATTTAATTGAAGGAAATCACCTCATTAAATGTGGAGTTAAGGTCTGTGTGTAGACTGGGAGTCTGTGTTCCATTTTCCAAAGAAAATGATTTTTTGTGTTCCAAAATAGTCAAGTTATCATTGTTGTTCAAAAATTGGGGAAAAAAAAAACCCAAACAGTGAGAGACAATGGAATTTAATCTCCAAAATCTCTGTTGAAACAGGAGCACGTGAGAACTTCCAAATTTCCACCCATTTGAGGTTTGTGCCTGATTTATTTTCCTTTGGTCTAAATCTGTTTATTGGCTGTGAGCAACATGATCTAACCCAAAAGTGGCCCAGCTTGGAGTGGGGGACTGCAGCCATGACCTCCACACATCCCTTCAACCCAAATTATCCTATAACTCCATTAGAAAAAGGTTAAGGATGGACCAAAATCAGCCTTTTAAACACTGAAACGGCAGTGATCTTAACAGGAACATATAATTATTTGTCCAATCAGCAGGAATTTCTGGCGAAACAACCACCACAAAGCTGAGATTTTCAAACCCTGAAGGATTTACAGGAAACCAAGGATTTGGAGTGAATGAAGAGCTCAGAACCCATGGCTGCCTTCACAAATATTACCCATATTCACAAATCACTGGAAATTTGGGAAGGGGATAAAATATTTAGCCCTGTCTTCGTACAATATCACACTGAACCTGCTCATCTAAACAAGGAATTTCACAGCAGAGTGTCCCACGAACACTCCAGCTCAAAGAATTGCTTCTGGCACCAGGAAACCCCACGATTTACAGAGAGTGCTCGATTTACAGAGCATCTAAACTGAGTTCCTGGAAACAGAGCATCCCTATTCCTGCAAAGCCTCACATCTCTGCAGCCACACTCCAACCTTCCCTGAAACCCTCTCCTCTCCTTCCCCATTTTTCTCCATTTACGGGCACTGAATGCTTGAATGCTTCCCCGCCAGCAATTCCAAGGCAAGGACAATCCCCTTGGAGCACGAGACACAGAACCTATTAATAAGCAAATGGAAAGAGCTGGCATATATTTCTCCTTGTTTAATTCAGCAGCCACCAGAGGAGCCTGAGCGCTCCTCTCGGGGGGCTCAGCCAGGCACAGGCAGCCTGGGAGGATGACTCGATGCTAAATTCCAGCAAACAGCCCCAAAACTCATCCCACAGCCCAGGGGATGGAACTTTTGGACAGCCAGGTTTGGGTTTGCAGGGGAAGGAGGTTTTGATCTCCCCTGTGCTGCCCACACTGTGCTGTGGTGTCTGGGTTTTTGCCGTTCTCCTCTGTCCCCTTTAAGGAGTTTGGAAAAGTTTTATTTTTAGCTTTTTGTGTTTTGGAGTCAGATACACTTTTGTATAAACAAGCTACTTGTTATTGTAAAATCTAGCAATGTTTACATTCTTTTCATAAGGAGGAGACTGCTGATGGACTGTTGGGTTGTCCAGTGTGGTTGGAGAGGAAGATTTTCTCCCTCCAATCCACAGTCACTGCTGGAGTTTGATAAATGTTGATTCTGTAAGTGTTGATTCTTTTTTTCTGCCTTGGACATGGCAAGGTGTGGGTGTGAATTCTTTATGTCGAGTGCTGGGTTTGGTTTTGGGGGTGGGAAGGATGAGGAGCTTTGGGGGAGGGAGTGACAGGCTCTGCAGAGCTGAGGGGCTGTGGGAAAGGGGAGCAAGCCCTTATTCTGGAAAACCATCCTTCAGCCCGTGCTTCTGGGGCTGCCTTAACCCTCTCCTCCCCCAGATCCCATCCTCCCCTCCTGCACTCCTGGGCAGCCTGAAGAGAATCCAAATCACCCTCTCTTCCTATCTACCTTTCCTTCCTTTGCTTTCCCTTTTGTATTACATCAGGATTTGCTGAATTATTTCCATTATTAAACAAAAAAAGAGATTTTTTTTTTCCAGTTATCGTGGAGTTTTTTTCCCCTCGTACACCCCAGATTTTGAACAACCACTCCAAGGATCAGCACAAACATTCCCTGGGAAGGGACTGCTGGGTTCTAAGCCAGGCTCAAGGGGAAGGAGACAACGTAGATTGTCCTCAGCAAGTCCTGCCCTTCTCCATCCTAAAAAGCATTTTCACCTCTGCTGCTCTGTGTGAAAGGATGTTGTTCTGCCAAGTGACAGGAAATATCAACTCTGATACAACAAAATACAAGAATCCACTTTTTTTTTCCTTTAAACTGAGCACATACAATTGCTGGGCCTAACAACACGTTGGATTTTCTGCCCCAGGCTCATCTTCTCCTGCCCAGGCTGAATTCTGCAGCTTCAGTCCCTGCAAGTGTCTGCAAGGTGCACACAACACGCCCAATTTGCTTGCAGATACACCAGAAATGTCCTGTGAGGAGAAAAAAAGCCAAAAATCGTCAACACCCTCTGCCCCAAAACCCCCCAAATCCCCAAACCCAACCAGCTCTGGGTAATGACCCTGGTGAAACACCTCACCCACCTCTGTTGTGGTATGACAGAAAGGAACAACACTCACACCCCAAGATGTTTAAGGTAAAAAAAGGGAAGTTTATTTACAGACCTTGACATTTATACAATTCCAACAGTATCCATGGATTGGAAGAAGAAAATCTTCTCCAAATCCAACCACGCTGGTCAAACTTAACAGTTTATTAACAGTCTCCTCCTTGTGAGAAGAATGTAAATATGAAAAGACAGTTATAAAAATAGGTTGTTTAAGTGAAAATTGTGAGAGACTCCATGACAAAAAATAAACAATCAGAAGGCTGAAATATGACACTGTTAAAGACCACAAGGGCACAGACTCTGACTTCAGAAGGCTGACAATGACTATATTTATTTTTGGGAATGTCTTCCCTTTTATATTGTTCTACACAGAACAATTTGATTGGTGAAACAAAGACAAACTTCTTCAATCATTGACTGACTTCATTGGTCAGACCAGAGGGACATCAAGGAGAAGTCCCTCCCAGGGAAAGGAATGCAAACAAAGGTCACAGTTAGGAAAACGTGTCTCTGGTTGACAGAAAACTCTCTGGGAAAAGAGTTTCAGAAAAACCAAAACATCTCAGGCACCAACCAGGGCTGCAGAAACAGAACTTTAGAAAAACTTTTAAAAAACCAGGAAAAAAACCCAGGCAGCACACCTCCACTTCCCTAAAACTCCTCTCCTGGCCCTTCCCAGCCTGACACCTGCTGTGTGTTTGAATTCCAGGCCGTGTGACAACCCTGCTGGGCATTTCCTGCGCTCAGATCATTGACTTGTCTCTCACCCTGACACTTCCTCCAGTGCAGCCCCATCACGGTGACATGTGGAATACAGAGCAGGCATTTCTAATGCTGGGAGCAGCCCCGTCACACCTTTCATCCTCCTTCCACCTTGCTGCCTCTGCTCTTGCTGCTGGGTGGCCAAGGGAATGACAATAATCTCGGGTCTGGTGAGCCACTTCTCATCCCCCCTGGGTTGCTGAGGGATTTCCAGGTTTGCACTTGTGATTTGCTGCCCCAGGACCTCGTGGAGCTTCAGCACCATGGGAAATCACAGGGTGGGTGTCAGAAGGGGAAAAAAAAAAAGGGAATAACCCCGATGGAAAAATATGTCCAAATGGCTCTGAGGAAAAGGTGTTGATTTATTTCAAATCCCAGTTGCTAAGGGCTGTTTATGGTTTAGTGTCTTGGATGTGCCTGTTTTGCCTCTTTGCTCTGTCCACATGCACAGGCCCTCAAAAGGAATCATTTAATCAAAACTCTTATAGTTTATCAAAACCCTTATGATTTATCAAAACTCTTATCAAAACTTTATCATTTCAAGGTCAAGCCTTCACAGCAGACCCTGCGAAGTAAAGCTGCCCTGTTTCACTGCTGCTCTGATTTCTTAGAATATTAAAAAAAAATAAACTCTTCCTTATGAAATCAGCTCCACACTTGACTCTGCTTGGAGGCACTGATGCTGTGCAGGGTGACCAGTATGGGCAATTCCCAGCCTCAGAGATGGGCATCTTACTGGAAATCCCAGCTCCCAGCTGGGAAGCAGAGCTCTGCAAATGTAAATGTTGTAAATGCTCTGTAAGATCCAGCTCCATGGAGCACTCTGACTCCAGAGCTCCTGAACAAGAGCAGATCAGACCCAGCCTCTGCTGGTGGGTGGTCACTGCTGGGATTCACCCAAAAAAGCAACTCCTGGTAATGAATAAAAGATGTGTTTTGATATGAAACCACGCTGTCACACACACAGATGGGCTCCCGTGCCCAAAGAGTGAGAAATTCCAACTGAACACATTATTTTCCTGAAGTTCCATGAGGAACTGAGCCCAAATCTCATTTCCCTGGAGCAGGGAGAGCTTCACCCTGCTGGGGGAGACCAGCCTGGGCAGGACACAGTGACAAAGGAGCTCTTGATGCCCTTCAGGTTTCCTGGGTGATCTCCCCACGCTGGCTCCAGAAACGTTGGGACCTGGAATATTTTCCAAGTCGTTTCCACGTCCCTGGTCAACCAAAAAAACCAGAGGAGTAATGAATGGCAGCACTGCCCTTCGCAGGACCAAAGTTATTATCCTAATGCACGGGGAGGAATGATGCATGGAGGCATTAAAGAATCAAAACAATCACATTAATGCCTGACAGCATAAGCAGGAAACAAAAGATGAGAGCTGTAATCCAAACCATATGGCTTAATAACTAATCTCTCGTTTAAGCATCGTTATTAAAACACCTCCTGGATGTTTGGGCCTTACCAGGACATCTCAGCGTTGTTATTTTACATATTCAGGGTTTTTTTCTCTCTTCTCCCTGCTCTTTCCCTCTCTAAAAGTGTTTTGTTGTGGGGTTTTTTTGTTTTTTTTTTTGAGAGGTGGGAAATATTTTCAAACTGGTTCTCCTTTCGTGAAGTCCAAGCCCTACGTCAACACAATTAAGCCTCCACAGCCATAACAAATGAGGGTTGTCACTTAGGCTCACTTGAGACACAAACTGCAGCTAATATTACTCAATATGCAGATGTTTTCTGTCTCTTCCCGTTGGAAAAAAATAAAAAAAAAAAAAAAGAATTGTTCCAATGGATTAATGATGAATCGCTGTTAATCTGAAGAGGATGTGCTGCAGGATGACACAAGGTTGAAGAAATGTCAAGTGCAGGAGGTGTGTGTGAACAGTGGAGTCCTCTCCATGTGCTGGTGGGTTTTAATAATTCTTGAATTGTTGTGGTGCTGGACAAACAAACGACAACAACAAAAATCCCCAAACAAACAAAAATACACAAAAAAACCCCAAAACAAAAAAAACCCCAAACAAACAAAAAACCCCCACAAAAAAAAAACCACAAAAAAGCCCCCAAACCAAAACAACCAAACAAAAAACAAACAAACAAACAAACAAAAAAAGAAACAAAATCCCCCCCAAACAAACCCACAAAATAAAACCCCAACACCCCCTCCAAAAAAACCCCATCACCAAACAACTCAAATCTACAACTGCAAAAACACCTCAAAATAAATCAACACCCCCCAAAATCCCCCCAAAAAACACTTTGCCTGGTGCTTCAATTCCTCTTTTCCCCCACCCTAGCTCTCCCTCAACAAAACACCCCAAAATGGGTCACATTCAAATGTTTGGCCCTCAAATGATGCTCAAACAGACCCAGCTGGAGATGTCACAGAGAGAATTCCCAGTCAAGCCACTGGGATTATTTTCAACTCTTAAGAGAAGTTCTGGGAGTCAGGAGCCCTTTAAGTGTCCCAAAATCAGGTTACACCTGACCCTGCAGGGCAAAGTTACTCCCAGACTACACCCAGTGCCTGCAGCCTCAATGCCTTCATAAACTGATGAAAAATTGTCTCCAACCTGCTTTAAAAGATAATAATTCCCAATATTATCAATACCAATGTGAAGCATCAAAAGTTATTTAAATGTCTCAAGGATAAAAAAACCCCAACGCAGCATCTGTTTTACTCAGCCCCTGTAAAGCTTTCTGTGAATTTGTTTGAAAGAAGGGAAATTTCGGTCAGATAGATGGAAAAAAATTCCTCCCTGGGAGGTGGGGAGGGGCTGGAATGGAATTCCCAGAGAAGCTGGGGCTGCTTGTCTTGGGTTATGGAATCAAAAATGTGTATTCTATTTCATCTGTTGAAAGCAGTTGGGGAGATTATTTTTCTTTATCTCTTGTAACTCTGGGGGAGGGGGGCGGTGCCTTCTGATAAGGGGCAGCTGTTCAAACCAGGTGGGGCAGTGTTCCTTATCTCTGTCACAATGGGCCATTAAGACTCCCAAAGATGTTCTTATCCCCAAGCTTGTCACAAGTTGTCCCATTGGGAGATGCTCCACCCAGTAGGAGGAGCCAACCATTCCCACCTGGATAAAAACTGAGACACAGGAACACCAGGGATCTGGTTCCACTGGATTCCCGGAGGGAGAGCGGGACCTTCTCACCATCCCTGGACCCTTCTCACCATCCCTGGGCCCTTCTCACCATCCCTGGGCCCTTCTCACCATCTCTGGACCCTTCTCACCATCCCTGGACCCTTCTCACCATCTCTGGACCCTTCTCACCATCCCTGGGCCCTTCTCACCATCTCTGGACCCTTCTCACCATCCCTGGACCCTTCTCACCATCTCTGGACCCTTCTCACCATCCCTGGGCCCTTCTCACCATCTCTGGACCCTTCTCACCATCCCTGGACCCTTCTCACCATCACTGGACCCTTTTCTCTCAGGATCATCTCTGCCCCAACAGAACCACATCTGCCACTCCAGGAGGACTCACTGTGGGCTGCTCCCAACAGCCTGACCAACAGGGTGTCAGGTTGGAGCTCTGACTCTGTCAGGGTTCTCCAGGGTTGTTGTTTTGTTTGCTTGTTTGGTTGGGTGGTTTTGTTTTCTACTACATTTGTATTGTTAATATTCCTAGTACAGAACTGTTATTCCCATTCCCAAATCTGTGCCTGAAAGCCCCGAATTGCAAAATTATAATTTGGAGGGGGTGAGGGGTTTACATTCTCCATTCTGAGGGAAACTCCAGCTTTCCCTGGCAGACACCTGTCTTTCCAAACCAAGACACTGCTCCATCCCTGGAAGTGCCCAAGGCCAGGCTGGAGCAGCCTGGGACAGTGGGAGGTGTTGGGGTTGGAGCTGGATGATCTTTAAGGTCCCTTCACCCCAAACCATTCCAGGATTCCCTGATTCTTTTCTTTTCGTGCCACTCTTTCTACAGCTTCCAATATTTTTTATGTATTTATTTCACCAATGGCAGAAAAAAATAAAAAAATAGAAGCTGAATTTGAAGCGTTTCAAAGCTTGGGAAAGCTTCAAATCCTGAGCCAAGGGCTGATCCTTAAAATGATGTTTGAACAACAGGTGCAGAAAGGAGTTACCCAAGTGGAGGTGTGGGGAAAGGCTTCCAAAAAATCTCCTAACGCAGCATCTTGAGTTTATTTTTGATTGAAGAAAGGGCTTTTTGGAGGAACTGCAAGGAGGTAGGGAGAAGAAATAAAAACTGTTCTGTATTGCACCAGAACGCAGGGTTAGGGCTTAACACAAACACTTCACAGCCCTGTGAGTTTTCCAGAAAAAAAGAAAATAAAAAGAGAATAAAGAAGTACATGGAGAGTTTTTCCTCCTTGAGCACCAGCAGCTGCACTTTGTGCTCCAGCAGACACAAATTCCTCCTGAGCTGCTAAATAAATGCTAATGATCAGGATCATTCTTTTCTTTGGGTTTTTTTTCCCCTCTCTCCTTTAAAGATTTCTGTGGAGTAACTGAATGCTCTGATTTATCTCCATTAGAGCACACTGTTTTCATTCAGGAATAGTTTACTGGAAAACATCCAGAGTTGGAAATGTTGATGATGGGTGGGTTTTTTTCCTCTTTCTTTATTTCTTTTTTTTTTTCCTTCCCTGTTTTATTCTGCTTTGTTTTCAAAGCAGTTTAACAGAGGGTGAAATGCTATAGAAAAAAATCAAAGTTGCAATAAAAATGAGCATGTGAATAACTTCCAGATTTAACCAGCCTTTAGCCTGAAAGCAGGTATGTCATGTCAAAGCAGAAATTCCAGTTAGTTCTACATTACAGAAAATAATATTTTTATTAAAAAAAACCAAAAACAAAACAACAAAACCTTTATTTCTACAAGTCAAATTGTTTTGGATGAGATTACAGGAACGACCTTGGGCTGATACTCCTATGGCTGAGCTGGGATTTGTGAGAGGGAAATCAGGAATTACCAGAGCTGCTGCAGATCCTCTGATCTCTGAATTAGATGTCAGCAGACACAAGTGAAAATCAGCAAATTTTTATTTAATTTTTTTTTTTTTTTTACGTTCCACCTGCTCTTCAGTGTATTTACAACCCACACATTTGTTGCTACAATAAATAATCTGTCTTTTGAGATCTTAGACCTCTTCTGTGGGTTGGAATGCAGATATTGGCTGAGCAGGAACATGAACACTCTTTGATGCTGTAAAAACGAGACACTGTAAATCTGACCGTGATCTTGAGTTGCAACAACATCAATTATCAGTTTCAGGAGTGTAAATTAATTTACTTCAGGCACAGAGACGAAGGGGGATCAAGTCCTGCAGCAGAAGAATTTGATGTTTATCCACTGGCTCATGGACTTTTCCACCACTGAGCATCACCTGTGCCCTGGAAATCCAAACAACCAAACTCCCCCTCTGCTTTCTGCACTTGTTGTTCACAGGAAGAGGCAAGAAAACAACAAAAAAACCCCAAAAAAACAAAACAAAACAAAACAAAAAAAAAAAAAGAAAAAAACACAACCCCCCCCAAAAAAACCAAAAAAAACACAAACAAAAAAAAAAAAACCCCAAAAAAACCAAACAAAAAACCCGCCAAAAAACAAAACACAAAACAAAACAAAAAACAAAACAAAAACCAAAACAACAACAAAAAACCCACAAAAAACCCAAACCAACAAACAAAAAAAAAAAAAAACACAAAAAAAACCCCAAACCAACAAAAAAAACCAAACCACAAAAAAACTCCAAAGCACAGAGGAATTACAGTTCCAGGCTGCAGGAGAGAAGGCAGAGAAGTTTGGGGGGATTTTATTTAATTTTTTATTCCCTCGTTTTGCATCCTCTGCTTGGAAGGAGCTGGCAAAGTGTGTCAGCTTCCTGCCTTAATTGGAGTCTGTGTCTACTGAGATCCAGAGTAAGTAATAAATAGATTCTCACCTCCCTGCTTTCCAAAGCTATTCAAAGCCCACCTGGGCTACTGATGTTCCTGCTTACAATGGAGAATAGAGCAGGAGCTGAAGGATTTGACACTGCCTGAAACAGACACTTAATAAATAGTGTTCTCTTGGAATGATTAAAACCAGCTGGCCACGGAGAAGCGGTGTAGAATTTAACTCGGGAGAGTGAAATAAAGATAAAGTCAGAATAAATTCGTCCTCTGCTTCCCAGCCTCGCTTTGCTCAGCTCCCCTCCCTTCCCCCAAGGCAGCAAACCTGGTTTTCATAACTGCAAGGAGAAGAAGAGGGAGGGGGAAATCCAAGAATTCCTGCTCAAGGAGATCGGCCAAGTGTAAACTGGTCCAAAAAACATGAAAATCATTTGAAAATCTTCCGTGTCTCCGAGAGACCAGTAACTCCCAACATTTGGCTGCTCAGCTTCAGAAATTGAGAGGGAGGGGAGGGAAAAAAAAAAGAAAAAGAAGGGGAAAGGAAAATTTAAAACACAGGAACAAGATTTCCAGTCAGGAGTAATGATTTTCAGGGACCCAGAGTGAAATCCAGTGAAAAACACCTGCCTTGCTGATAAGTGATTCCCTTTCAGATAAGTCAAACTGGACAGCCCTGGAACAGATTCACCTCCAGACAGATTTTTCACTTTGGAAATAAAACTTAGCTCCCAGATTTGCCATTAATACAACATCAATCTTGGGGTTTTTTTTTTTTCCTCCCTAATGGAGTCACGAAGTGTTTCAGAGGGAACTTCAGCGCTGGGCTGAAGTTCAGCCCTGGGGTGAAGCCACAGCAAAACTGCACAAACACAGAGCAGCTCAGGGCGTCCCAGCCAAAGGGAAGGGCAGGGCAGATCCAAAATCCTTTGCCCAGCAGGTCAGGAAAAATCCAAAACCCTTTGCCCAGCAAGACAGGTCCAGCGTCCACAGCCAGGAAAAGGTTCAGAAGTTCCCCAGTGCCCGCATGGTTGGTGATTCCTGAATTCCAGTGAGGCACTGCTGCACTTACAGGGAGCAGTTCCTGCCCTGGGAGGGTGGAGAGGGGCTGGGCTGGAATTCCCAGGGGAGCTGTGGCTGCCCCTGGATCCCTGGAAGTGTCCGAGGCCAGGCTGGAGCAGCCTGGGGACAGTGGGAGGTGTCCCTGCCATGGCAGGGGTGGCACTGATGGGATTTGAGGTCCCATCCCACCCAAACCATTCCAGAATTCCCTGGAGAGGGGCTGGGGACAAGGGCTGGAGGGACAGGACACAGGGAATGGCTTCAGACTGACCAAGGGCAGGGATGGAGGGGATACTGGGAAGGAATTCCTGGCTGGGAGGGTGAGGAGGGGCTGGGATGGAATTCCCAGAGCATCTGTGGCTGCCCCTGAATCCCTGGAAATCTCCAAGGCCAGGCTGGAGCAGCCTGGGGACAGTGGGAGGTGTTGGGGTTGGATCTGGATGAGTTTTAAGGTCCCTTCCAACCCAAACCATCCCGTGACCCCATGAACTCTTCCAGAGCTGGAAGGACACAGCCCATGGTGCAAACCCAACTGGGACACCCCACTCCAGGGTCCTGCAGGACACGGACACCCAGACAAACACCAAACACTCCAGCTGCTCCTTGCCTGACCCCCCTCATCCCTCTCCTGAGCCCTCCCACCTGGGATGTGCCTCTGCCACCAGCTGCCCTGCCCATGGAAGGCTTTATCCCAGGAAAATTTTCAGATTTATCCCAGGAAAATCTCCCGTTTTATCCCAGGAAAATTTCCAGCTTTATCCCAGGAAAATTTCCAGCTTTATCCCAGGAAATCCCTGCTGGCAGTGCAAGAACGAGCATCTTCTTTTCCGTTCATGTTTACAGCCAGCTATGGTAGCACAAGGAGAAATAACCTCAAATTGAACAAGGAGAGGTTCAGGTTGGACATCAGGAGGAATTTCTTCATGGAAAAGGGTTGGTAAACATTGGAAGGTGCTGCCCATGGAGGTTTGGAGTCTCCATCCCTGGAGGTGTCCAAGGAACACCTGGACGTGGCACTTCCCAAAGTGATCCCGTGGTGGGATTTGGTGAAGGCTGAATGGCTCAAATTGGAGGTCTTTCCCAACCTTAATCATACAATATAATATAATATAATATAATATAATATAATATAATATAATATAATATAATATAATATAATATAATATGCTAATTATAAAAATTTTTATAATATAAATAATCAATATTATTTCTTGATCATTTAATTATTCTATAAATAATCAATAAACCATTCCCCTTTAGAATCAGCAGCTCGAAAGGTGCATCAGAGGTGAAATGACACCCAAAGGCCACTGCAGCCTGAAGGATTTTCTCTGCCTCAGCTTTCTGTCCAAGACTGAGAGGCACTGAGTTGTTTTTTCAGCCAGAGCAGAGTAAAAAAAGAAGACAAATAATATTCTTAGAAGTTTCAGTGCTCCAGAAGCTCATTTGTCATGTGACACATGATAAGTGACTTGAAGAAACGCAGGCACTGGCTTGAAAAAAAGAGGAGAAAATCATTAATTTCTGAGTTTGTGTTCAGAGGTCACAAGCCTGAGGCTGAAAGTTACTGGAAGAACATTAACAGGGAGGGAAGAGCCTGATCCTTCTTACAGGGACAAATCCAGACGGATTCCTATGATAATTCAGCAGGCATGTGATGTCATATGTTTAACATGGATCTCTTCAGGAAAGTCACTTCAAAGCATTCAGAAGTTGCAACCACACCTTGAAAACACCTCATGCACAGGACATGAATTTGGGGAGGTATTGTGGGGTTTTTTTGGTGTTTTTTTGTTGTTGTTGTTGTTGTTGTTGTTATTGTGGTTGGTTGGTTGGTTGGTTGGTTGGTTGGTTTTTTGGTGGTTTTTTGTTTGTTTGTTTGTTTTGTTTTGTTTTTTCCAAGACACCAGAGAAAATTATTTACCAAATTCTACAGCTGAAAGAAGCAGATCTGGGATGGAAATTCCTCCCGGTCTGAGGGGGAAAAAAATGATTGTGTTCACCATTTTAAAGCATGTTTTGTTTGTTTCCTAACCAGTCTGACTCACTCAGGCTGAAACACTTTAACAGGCTTATCCCAAACACAGGAATGGAACCTCCCAGTGAGTTCTCCCATCCCCACTCTTCCCACTCACAAAATTCAATGCAATTCTTGCAATAGATAGAAAAATCTTTTTTTTTTTTTTCCAAGTGTCCCAGGCCAGGTTGGACGGGGCTTGGAGCAGCCTGGGACAGTGAGAGGTGTCCCTGGGCATGGCAGGGGTGGCACTGGAGGAGCTTTAAGGTCCCTCCCAACTCAAACCATTCCAGGATTCCACAATAACCAGGAATTACAATGTATTATCCTACTTAATTTTGAATGAATAGGGAATGAATTTTCCCTATTTTTTCCAAAACACGGGGGTACTCTCTGCTGGGACACTGTGCTGTATAGAAAATCTAATAAAAAAAAAAAAAATTGGTTTCTCTTTTTAATACAAAAGCTCTTTTAAGATACTTTCCTGAAGAGAAAACTTCACTTTTTCTCCCCAGCCCACAGTTGTTGGGGAAGGCTTGGGTGTTGTTCAGTATCACAATACTTGGTTTGCTTTAAACCCAGAAAACCTCTCAGGAACCGGGGAGTTTATTTGAACAAAGGGCCCTGCTCAGCTCCTTTACACCACGTCCCAGTTCAGCAGAGTTGTTATCTAACAAGACCAAGCCCCCAACACCAATTTTTACTGCAGCCACCAGGGTTTTTAGATTCCAGTTGCCTCCATTTTATGGGGAACTGGCTGATCAAACCCCCTGGGACGTCCTGAAAGCAGCTTTTTTATTTTTTTTTTTTCACTGAATTAAAACCAGAATAAAAATCCCAGTTGGTGCAAGTAAAATCCTTGTAAAGGCCCTGTCACCTCCTCAGCTGCTGCAGGGCTTGGCTGGGGGGATCTTTGGGAGGTGAAAAGACACCTCCAGCACAGGCTCACCCAGGGCCCTGCTGCTGCCCCAGCCCCCTGCTCTGGTGGCCACCTGCTCCACGGATTTCTCTTCAAAATCCTCAGATTTGGTCATTTAGGTAAATTTATGACCTATTCTGCACCGTTTTGTCAGCTTAAGGCAAACAGGCACAGAATTAAGTCACAAGACAGATCCAAATCAGGTCTTAAACATCTCTGTTCTCGTTTGATTGGAATAAAATGATGCTCAGCTCTGGCACCAATCTCCTTGTTCTGGGCATTTTGGAACAGTGGTTGGGACAGAGGTCCTGTCTCTGTGTCAGAGATAGAGGAAATGATCCCAAGTCAGGCCAGGGAAGGTTTAGATTGGATAGTGAGAATTCTTTTTGTCACGAAAATTGTCCTAAAACATTGGAATGGGGTGCCCTGGGCAGTGGTGGAGTCACCAACCCTGGGAGTGGCACTCGAGGATGTGTTTTAATGGTGACCATGGTGCTCCCAGTTGGACTTGATGATCTTAAAGGTCTTTGCCAACCTTGCCAATTCCATGATTCCATAAAATGGAGGCCCAGAGTTGCCCAAGGTCGTGTGTGAAGGGTGTAAAAGAAGCAGGAGCAGATCCTGAGAGATCCCTGTTCCAGCTCTCTGCAGCAGCTCAGGTGTCACACACGACACAAAGAACTCACACCCACACCTTGCAATGTCCGAGGCAGAAAAGAGAAGGATTTATTTCCAGATTCAACATTTATCAAATTCCAGCAGTGACCATGGATTCGAGGAAGAAAATCTTCCGCTCCAACCACCCCGGGCAACCCAACAGTCCATCAACAGTCTCCTCCTTGTGAGAAGAATGTAAACATTGCTAGATTTTACAGTAACAAAAAGGTTATTTATATAAAAGTGTATCTGACTCCAAAACACAGAAGGCTAAAAATAAGACTTTACCAAACTCCTTAAAGGGAACAGAGGAGAACGGCAAAAACCCAGACAACACTCAGGCAGGAGCCAGCAGTGTTTAAAGGATCTGGAAACCAGCAACACACACAGAAGTGGGGGCATCAAGAACTGGACAAGCACTGGGAGGGAGTGTCCTTGTCCTGGGAAACAGGGGGGAAAGGGAGAGATTTTTTTCCCTGGTTTTGATCTGTCTTGTGACTTAATTCTGTGCCTGTTGGCTTCAAACTGACAAAACGGCACAGAATAGGTCATAAATTGAACTAAAAATTACCAAATCTGAGGATTTTGGCAAATCAGAGAATTCATCAGCAGAGGATTTGGAAGAGAACTCATGGAATCAAGAGATGGTTTGGGTTGGAAGGGACCTTAAATCCCACCCAGTGGTTTGTAGGGTCCCTTCCAACCCAAACCAGCACCCATAATTATATAATAATTAGCACCGAGGCTCTAATTGCCTTCAGCAGGCTTTGAACCTGGCTGAGTGGGTTGAGAACCATCAGCTCCTCAGCTCCCAATCCCAGAGTGGGTCCTGTGAGGTGGATTCCCATTGTGGAGTGCAAATCCTGCCTGTGGGGGAAGCATCTTCAACCTTCTTGCCCTTCCCACGTGTTCTGCCTCTTCACCCAGGGGCCTGAGAAGCACCACTGGGCTTTCCATCTTCAGAGGAGCCCTCCAAGCTGCCCATCTCTGCTCCAGAAGGATAATTCCTGTCACGCAGACAGCACAGATTTGTTGAAGTGAGAGAGGATTCTCAGTCTAATTTTAGGGATCTGAACAGAAGGTGACACTCCAGCTGGGAGAAAAAGATTTCCACCGAAAACAGTTTTTTGATGCAAACCAGGGGGTGAGGGGAGAAGGGAGGGAGGGGGGGGAGTTTCACAACACGATTTCCCTGCTTTTCCTAAACCTGCTCGGTGGAATCCACATGGGACCTTCCTTGGTAACAGCCATTAGCACCGAGGGAGCTGTGATGGGCCCTGCACAGGCTGCCAGCAGAAGCAGGGACCTTCTGGAAGGAGCAGAGATCCCTCCCAAGGAGCTTCACCGTGGGATGGGTGGTGGAGCGAGGCAGGGGATGCTTGGTGAGCTGTAGCCCTGGTTGGTGCTGTGATGTTTGGGTTCTCTGAACCTTCTCCCAGAGAGTTTTCTGCCAACAAGAGACACGTTTTCCTAACTGTGACCTTTGTTTACATTCCTTTCCCTAGGAGAGACTTTTTCCTGATGTCCCTCTGCTCTGACCAATGTGATTGAAGAAGTTTGCCTTTCTCCCACCCCTTGGGTGGTTCTTTGTAAAACAGTATAAAGGGAAAAAATTCCGGGGTAATAAAGTTTGGAGTCATTTCAGCCTTCTGACCTCGGAGTCGGTGTCGTTGTGATCTTGAACAGCGTCAGTGAGCTGTTCACATGAGTGGCCTCAAAGAAGGGAACTCTTTGGGACACTGGAGAGGATCCCTCAACAATTCCTTTCGTACCTGGGCACTGGGAGTTGCAAAAAAAGCTCCTCAACCTGCAGAAATGGTCATCCTTCCCTTCCTCCAAAGGAGCCAGACTCGGAGAATCTACCTGAGATTTCTAGCTGGTGTTTTTTTTGGTGGAGTTTTGGCTTTTTTAAGGGAAGGCAGAGATTTTAACTCAGTCAAACCAGCAATTTTCTGAGAAAGGTTGATTAAAACCACCCTGCTTTTAAACTCTCTGTTCCAATTCACCTGTCCCACAAGTAATGCAAAATTTCCTCCCTTTAAGGACAACAAAAAGGTAGGAAATGTTCTAGCCAAGGCAGGACATTTATTCATATAAAAACACACAAGTCAGATCTTGCCAAAACACGCATTTAAACTAGATACAAAAACCATTCAGAACTCAGGGTCACCCTTGGAATAACTGAACGAGCAGGGAATGCTCAGAGGAGAGGCTGGCCAGACTCTCCTTCCCTGCCAGACACTGCTCCAACACTCCTTGTCCTGCTCTCCCTCTCCTTGGGATGCTCTGGGAAGGAACGAGACCACAGACCCGGGGCTGACATCCCCTGGTGCCCATCCAGCTCTGCTCCAGCTCAAAGAAAACCCCCCTCAAGTTGTTCAAGAAACCCAAGCAAGTATTTATAACTTCCTGGCAGCCTGCACTGCCCAGAGCTTTAAGACCCCAGTGAAGTCTGTCTCCCCTCCTCTCTCTCCCGACGATAAAACCCGTGGCCCTTCGGGGTGAGCAATTTCTCCCCCAGATGCAATCCTGGGGACACCCTCGCTATCAACACCACCCTTCCAGCACCTCCAGCTGCCAAATCTCCCTTCCCATCCCACCACCAGTGCTCCTTGACCAAGAATCTTTCCAGAAATCCTTCCTGATTTCGAAGATAATGGAAGGCACCAGAGGAAAATCCTCCAAGTGGCAGGTTGAAGTGATAGAACAAGCAGGAATCCTGGCAAAACCCACAGTGGGACTGCCAAGAAATTCTATATGATGCAGGTGCAAAGAGGGGGTTTTTTTGTTGTTGTTGGGTTTTTTAAATTTTTTTTTACTCTGACTCATTAAAATATGTATTTTGCGAAATGAATTAAATTAAAACATCTGGGAGCGAGGAGGAAAGGCAAGGGCTGGACAGCAGAGCAGGGTTGGTCTACACACACGCACGATTACTTTGTTCCCAGTGAAAAGAAAAAAAAAAAAGTGGATTTGAAGGCCCAGGACTTCATCAGGACCCATAATTGTGGGAAAGTAACCTGAAGATGCCAAACAACAGGAAATTACCAGAAGAATCTGTCAGCACAATCAGCTGCTATTTTCATTGTTCTTTGGCAAATTTATACACAGTCGGGAACACCTGGGCTGGCACCCGGCCCGGCCCTGACTAATTGCCAGGGGAGAGGAGCAGTCATTTGTCTTCAGTGGGGTTTCCTACGCTCGCTCCTCCGAACATGTGGTTTCACTTTTCCCCCCTCTCTCTGCAGGAAATGGCAGGACAGTGAAACGCAGAATAAATGAGCTCGATTCCAAGAGGTTGTCTCCTCAGAGGCCACTCCAAAAATAACTGTCTTGCGAGAGGCTGTTAATAACCGAGATTCTCCGCACTGTCTGCAGCCAGCAGCCTTTCAAAGGCACGGGGCTCCTCTGCTTCCCCAGCCCCTGCACGCTTTAAAAACGTCGTGGGGAGGAAGAAAAGGAAGGGAGGGAGAGGAGGAAGAGTTGTGAACCCGGTGTGTTATGGTGGGGAGCTCACACTCGCTCCAAAGCGCACCCCGAAGGAGTTGGTTGAGTTTTCCTTCAGCAGGACGCTGCTCATTCCAGGGTTGAGGGGAGGATTTGTTGAGCAGCTCTGTGGTGGCTCCTCAAGGGCATTTCTCTCTCTCCATCTCACACCTCCATCCCCTCGGAACACCTGATCCCAGTGGGATCACAGCCACTTACAGCAGACAAAGGCTCCTTCCCAAGAAATCCAGGACCAGTCCCCCCAGCAGTTGGTGCTTTGATCCCCCTCACCCACAGGGACATCCCAAGGTGTGTGAAAGCAAGGCCCTGCTGTCTGTGCTTCACATTCCCAGGGTTCATTTCTATTTCAAGCAGGTATTTGCTGCATGTGTCTTATATTAAATAAATAAAAAAAAAAAAGCAAGTGCCTCTCTGAATGCAAGTTCTGAATGGGGTTTTAAAGCCCTGTGACAGACACCAGAAGAGTCCCAGCACTCACCTGTGTTACAGCTTTATCTCTGCCCAGACTCTGACATGCTAAGAGTGCACTTTAAAAGATCACCTCTTTACAAGAACCACCTGTCTAAAGCGACAGCTTTTTCCTTTAACCTCACAACAGATTTTTAAGGTTAGCATACCACTTAAAAATAAAAAAAAAATGCTCCCTCCTCCCGTTACCACCAATTCTCAGCAAATCCAGGCTGTGATGTCCCCTCTGTGCAGCAAAAAGACATTTTGTGTATTTTATGTGTTTTTCTTTTAAACCTGGGGTGCTTTTAATTTAAACGGCTCTGTATTTACCATTTGGGATGGTCCCAGCAGCAGCATGTTTGATATCGACGTGCACAGCCACATTTGGGATATTTTCACCTGCCCCTACAATGATTTACCATCTTGGCACTCTGACAGCAAAGAATCGCTCAAACAAAGCAAAACAAGAACTACCCAAACAGCAAAAACCATTTAAGACATACAGCAGATGATCATTAGGGTGGGTGAAGGAGCTGAAGGAACATTTGGGTTTCATTTGGCTTCAGCTGCAGCCTCCTGAGCAGGGCAGAACTGGACCGTAATTCTCAACTGACCCAACTTTTCTTCCCTTCCTCCCCCCACCAAAAATAAAAAAGGTGGAAAACCTGATGGAACATTTCACAACACGCAGAACAGTCGGTTACGCTGCAGCGCTGAGAGGGCTCAGACTTGGCTTATCTTCTGGAGGACTGAGATGTTTTGACATGTTTATTTGTTTAATTTGTTTATTTTGACTAGCTCTGATTGTAATTGGCAGCAGTGAGCAGCATTAACATTAGGCAGTGTCTTAGACTTGTCGGTTATAATAATGCAAAAGGCATTTGAAGCCAAATTCTCCAAAGGAGTGACAAGAGCTGGAGTTGGGTTCAGCAAAAAGCAGGGAGAACAAATGGGGGCTGGAATTTCATCTCCCCACTGATGGCAACAACACAGGACCAGCCTCTTGAGCAAAATTAAAAACTATTATTATGTTTAAAATTGTGAAATCTGTAGCCTTTAAATCACTGGATTTTTGATCAAAATATTGTCTGTATTATCTATATTCTATATCTATATATCTATGTATCTATCTATATATCTATCTATATATCTTATATCTATATATCTATATATCTATATAGATATATATCTATATATCTATACAGATATATATCTATATTATCTATATCTATATCTATCTATATCTGTAGAAAATATACATTATCTATATATTATCTATATTATAGTATTTGCAAAGTGCCTTTGCCCTCAGATGCACTCCTTTGGTGCCACGGGCAGTGCAGAAAGAGCTCCTGATCCCTCACAACCAGACTCCTCGTTTATTCCTCGGAGCTCATTCAGGCAATGAAGGCTCTCATTGACTTCTCTTCCCCAAAAACTTCATTTATTTTCTTGCACTGTTCTCTAGGCCAACAAACTTTCCTGCGTTTCTCTTGGGGTTTTCTTTTTTGTTAATTGCAACCACAGAAACACAACACGAGTTGGGAGGAGGAGGAGGGGAATCTCTCCAAGACATGCACCGCAGAGCATTTCTATATTATCATTATTTTTCCCCCCACCAATCCAAATGTTTTGCCTCCAACAGCCTGTATTTAAACCGACAAAACCAGGGATATTTTCTGAGCTGCTGCCTCCCTCACACAGGCTACCGTGCTGTGATATTGCAGCCCATATGTTCCACGACCTCACACTTCCCAGCGCTACCTGGGCGACGCCAACAACTCCCCGTCTGTGCCTGGAGACCCAGCAGAGGGTGGGGGAGAAATCTGCACCCAACTGCCAGAGCTGCCTTTCTGTAGCTGATGGTGCTCTGGGCACCTTGTTCCCTGGTTTTTTTCCCCCCACCCCAAAAACACAGTTCTGGGCCTCAAGCCACAGCCAGGTTTTAGCACCCCCAAGTTTTCAAATGAAAACTCTGCCAGGACGTTGCTCCATTATTGAGCAAATAAAACTCCCCCTGAACTGCTGAACCTTCAAGCACCATCCTCAGCCTCTACCAGTTAAAGATCAAGACCAAATGCTCAATCCAAATCTTTCCCAGGATTAAAAAATAAAAAAAAATCCCCTTACGGGGTCCAGCTGCGAAGTGCAGATTCTGCTGCACAGTTCCAAGAGCCTGACAGCTTTAATTCAAGGATCCGAGCATCTCTGCAGAGCAGTGGAGATTCAGGCCAGATGTCAACAGCATCCTCCTTCCCGAAGGAACACTCAGACCATCAGAGAGAAACTTCGGACTCTTCACCAGAGAGCTACGAAGGGAAGGGAAAATAAAACCACAGCAGGTTTTCGAGATGAGAATCTGAGGCACAAAGGGAAAAAATAGTGATGTCAAACATAAGAAAGAAGCATAGGATTTAACTGCACTCGGTTTTTGGTATTGTTTTCCTTTTCCTGGAGATTATTTACCAGGGATGGAGTGACAGGAAGAGGGGAGAAGGCTTTAAACTGAAGGAGAGTAGGTTTAGATGGGATACTGGGAAGAAATTCCTCCCTGTGAGGGAGGAAGGGGCTGGGATGGAATTCCCAGAGAAGCTATGGCTGCTCCATCCTTGGAAGTGTCCAAGGCCAGGTTGGATGGGGCTTAGAGCAGCCTGGGACAGTGGGAGGTGTTCACACCAAACACTGCAGAGTTCACCACCCCAATGGGTTGGGGTTGGATGCCTTTGCTTCCTTGTTTTGCACCTTTAAATGATTTTAAAGTGATTTGAAAACACATTCCCTCCACCAGGCCCCGTGTTCAGTTCTGAGGCCTCTCCAAAATTGGTTAAAATACCTGGAACTGCCCAGGACCTCCCTGCACAAGGTGAGCAGCTTTGGGCCTCGTGGTGGAGAGCAAGCTCACCAGCTGTGTGCATTCACTTTAAATATTCAGCCCATCTTTCAGTGAAGATTCATTTGTGGTGTCCCTGGGCACTCTCCAGTCTCATTATTGAAGGCTCCTCACTCCCCTCCCCACCCCAGAGCCTGTTGGCTTTAAAGTGATAACACACAGCTCAATCCACACAGGGGAAAGGCACAAGGTCCCCTCAGCTGCAAAAATATTTGTGGGAATGGTCAGAATTTCCCATTTCTAGCCCGGGTTTATGTCGATCAAGGGATGAGAGGTGATGGTGTCAGGCCTACACTGGAAATGCTCAAGTCCAGCAGAAGGAAACACTGAAAATACCCCCTTGGCTCGTGTGGTAGAACATCTTGGAAGGTGTTTGTGCCTCAGTAGAGGAATTCCTGCCAGGGCAGCCATGGGGAAGGTGCTGCTCACACTGCTTTGGGTTCTCAGGGATGCACAAGTCTTGAGTATTTTGCCACTCCCCAGCATCTTTCAGCAAACCAGGCCTCTAAGTCCCCTTCACACAACTTTCCCAAACACAAAGCAATCAGGGCCTCCCCAGCACGGGCTCAGCAGCCTGCCTCACACAGCAACATCGTGGAACCACAGAATCGTGGAATTGGTGAGGTTGGAAAAGCCCTCCCAGACCACTGAGCCCAACCTGTGCCTGACCCCCACCTTCTCACTGAGTGCCACCTCCAGGTGTTCCTTGGACACCTCCAGGGATGGGGATCCAACCCTCCCTGGGCAGTTCCAAGGCCTGAGCTCCCTTTCCATGGGGAAATTCCTGCTCCTGCCCACCCTGAGCCTCCCCTGGCCCAGCCTGGGGCCGTTCCCTCTCCTTCTTCCTTTCCTCTTGGGGTTTTCAGGGTAAATCGCTGCTGGATTTGCATTTAAAAGGGAGCAGTGGCACCGCTGTTCTCACTGTGTTCTTTGGCCAGCTCCAGCCTGGACAATTCAGCACATTTTGGCACATCAGGCTGGGAGAGAGCTCCAGGATCAGCAAGTGCAGGCTGTGCCTGATCCCCACCTTGTCCCCAGCCCGGAGCGCTGAGTGTCACCTCCAGGTGTTCCTTGGACACCTCCAGGGATGGGGACTCCAACCCTCCCTGGGCAATCCCTTCCTATATTTAACAGCCCTTTCCAGGAAGAAATTCCTGCTGCTGTCCCAGCTGAGCCTCCCCTGGCCCAGCCTGGGGCCGTTCCCTCTGCTCCTGTCCCTGTGCCCTGGGATCAGATCCCAAATCCCCCCAGCTGTTCCCTCCTGGCAGGAGCTGTGCAGAGCCACAAGGGCCCCCCTGAGCCTCCTTTTCTCCAGGCTGAGCCCCTTCCCCAGCTCCCTCAGCCCCTCCTGGTGCTTTCCCAGCTCCCTCAGACCCTTCCCAGCTCTGGTCCCTTCCCTGGACATCCAATCCTCCCTCACCATTTGACAAAAAGGAATTTTGAGCACCCCGGGTTTTTTTACAGGTGGGAAATTGAGGCTGGGGCACCCCCAAAGCCACATCCTCAACTCAGCTTTTCCCTCAGCATGTGGAACAACGGCCCTTCCCAAGGGCAGGGGGATAAAATGCCTCCCAGAAAATCCGTCCTGCTGCAGATCTTCCCCAGGGGTGGCAGGGACAGACGTCCCAAAACCCCGGCAGGGTCTCCTCAGACAAAGGCAGCATGTCAGACATTTCTCCAAGGCAGCAAAGGTCACACACTCTGTGCTGAACCTTCCCAGAAAGTGCCCGAGATCAAGGAGGGAAGCCCAAACTCCTGCTCTGAGGGCTCTGTCGGTGGCTGCTTGTTGCCATCTTGTGGATAAAAAATATACACCAAAATCCCAGCTCCCGAGCCCCGAATCCCCTCCTCAGCCCAACTCTGCATCTTTCCCTTTTGGATTATCTCCGAACTCCTGTTCCACGGTGTTATCAGCTGCTTGTTGTTTGCTTTTCAGATAAAGGGATTTTTTTTTTTTTTTCTCCTGTTGACTGAGAAATCCAGTGAAAAGGACAGCCTGGGTCAAGTCTAAGTTGCTTTAATTAGGTTGAAGAACTGGCTGGGAGATGAAAGAGGAGGGGAAAGCAGATGAAACTTGTGCCAAATGGCAAAAAAAGGGTTTGCTCTGCAATTTCATGGATCAAGCAGTGGTCAAGGGGTGAAAACCTGAACAGAGACATTTAAAAGGGCACTAAATTAACGTTCATTGGGAAAGAGAAAAGTTTTCTTTTGTGGTGAACAGAGTGATCCAAGTCCCCTCCTGGCCCTTCCTCTCCCAGTTTACCCAGGGATGAAAGTGTTTAATGTCATTTATTCAGTGCCACGCCATGGGACAGTGCTAATTCTGAAAAATGGGAGGTCCTGTGCCCCTTTTTGAGTCCCCAGTTCATAGCAGCGAGAGAGGGAAGCAGGAGCTGGGCCTGGAGGAGTTGTTATTCTCAATCCTGCCCCTGGAGATTTATGGATATTGGGTTAAATCACACATGGGCTCAGTGTCTGCCAATGAAAACAGCCCAGACATTCACATCACCTGCCAGATGACCCCAGAAAGTCCCCTTCCTCAGTTTCCCCACTGAAAAAAAATCGTAACTCATTCTTGGACCTTTTATTATTTATTAATGGGCAATTATTGTTGTATGTTTGTTAATTTGTTGATATTTATTATTATTTATTTTTTATTTTTTATTATTATTCATTTATTAACTCATCCTTGGACCTTCATTTATTATTTATTAATGGACAATTATGGATGCACATTTATTATTTTGTTGTTATTTATTATTATTTTTATTTATTATTATTCATTTATTGACTTACCCTTGGACCTTCTTTCATTTATTATTGAACTTCCCAACTGTCAACTCCTACTAGAATTTGACTATTATTAACATGCTATTTAAAAAAAAAAAAATCTGAATTTTGGTGCCAGCATGAGGACAAAAAGATCACAAAATGACAGCACATATAGAAAAATAAGCACTGAGGAAGATAAAAAGATGTCACGAGTCAAGCATTGATATAAATTCCTACAGAGGTATTAATTCATATTCAGTCAATCAAAATAATAGGAAACCAACCAAAACCAGGGAAAAATCTACATTTAATGAACAAAACACTAAAATAATAACCAATAAAAAAATCCAAAGAAAAAAATCACTTTCAGAAAAAAAAAAACATTTAAAGAAGAAACATTTCAAGGGAAAAAAAAAAAAAAACCAAGAAAAAAGTTTAAAGAAAAAGCTTTTAAAGAAAAACATTTAAAAAGAAAGAAACGTTTAAAGAAAAACCTTAAAAAAAATTTAGAGAAAACATTTAAAGGAAAAAATGTTAAAAAAAATTAAAGAAAATAAACGTTTAAAGGAGAAACATTTAGAGAAGAAGCTTTGCTTGAAGTGACTCAATCAACCCCTGCATCTCCAGAATGAGCACGTTGGTGTCTGACACCATTTATCCTTCAAACAAGGTGTCAGAGAAGTCAATTCATGTCCAATGGACGGTGTTTAAGGAGCAGGAAGATGTTTCCCCATTATTTTCTGGCCCCAGGCAATGGGGATGAATATTTTCCACCCTGCCAGGGAGGGCATCCCACGTGAAATTGTGACAGATGAGTTTGGGGTTATGAGCTTTACTGCTCCCATGTGGTAACTGAAATTCTGTGGTTTGACAGCAAAGCCGATCAGAAACGGTTCTGATAAAGTGACAAAGCTGATAAAATTGGTTCTGAGAAGAAGCTCAGAGAGCAGGGGTGAGGGAGCAGCACTGAGCCTCACAGCGGCTCCCCCAGGACATCCCGGATCTCCTGAGTTCCTTACTCTGCAAAAACCCTCCAGGTTCCCAGGGAGGGCTCGCCAAAGAACAATTAATTCAGTTTAGGCTGGACTTTGGTCACTTTGTCACCAGCCTGGAAACACCTGAAAAAGCCCAAATCTGACACATAAAACACCAGAGCAAAATCCCTGGAACTCTGCTTTTCCCTGCCTTTGCTGTATGATCTTGGGGGCAGAAAAAAAGAAACTCAACATTCTTTGTGCTTCCTGCGTCCTCCCCAACATTTCTTGAGGTGCTGTTTGGGGAAGAAAAGCTTCTTAGTGCGTGCACAAATCGATTTTTCTTCCTCAAACACAGACCCTCCAAGGCAGGGAAGTGGAGAATGGCCTTGCAGCGCTGCAGCTGAACGTGGCTTGGAGAAACCTGGAGAGGTCACCTCACCCCAAATCTTCATTTACAGCCAATTCTCTCCCTGCTGCCACTCTCTGTGGGCTCTGACCCGGGAAAAGAGCTCCTGAGCTCAGCTCCAGCTCTTGGTTTTGGAGATCTCCAAATCCAGAGTTTCTAGCTCATCATATTAAGAATAAGCAGCTCAGATTTTGTATTACCCTCATACCTAAAGGAGGCAGCTTGGAAAGGGAATTATCCCGGCTATTTCAGCTTAAATCCATCACTCTGAATCCTCAGAGGGGACTGGAAGATTCCTGGCACACTGAGCTCCATGGGCTGGAAGTGTCCAGGAACGTTTTCAGCTGGGGAATCAGCAAAGTTGTCCCGTTCCCCCCGAGCTCAGGGAGTTGTGTGAGCCTCTGCCCCAGCTGACACAGGAGCAGGAACCCACCTGCACAGAGCCCCAGGGGAATGGAGCAGGGAAGCTGAAAATCCCCAGGGAAAATGGCTTTTGGTGACCCCAGTGAGTTCCTTGGTGATGATGCATCAGTAGCTGGGCAGCCAGGGTCAAATGTACCACTGGAGCCATCAGCAAAGAGGTCAAATTGCCTTCCCTGCACAGAGATGAGGTGGTGGAAACCCATTTACAGCACCTGCAGCCTTTCAGTCACCCCAGACAGCACTCCAGGGCTGGATGGTGGCACTGAACCCCACCAGCTGATTGCCCATCTGCTGGAAATACAAGAAATCCAACAAACAGGCTGCCAGGGTGAGATCCCCCACTCCATCCCTGCAGATGTCCTGATAAACATCCAAACACTCAGGCAACCCTCCAAACTCGTGCTGAATTACAAACCTTCCCCATTTCATTCTTCCAAATTCCATCCACTCTGGACCACGAGGGACTTGAGAATCTTTTTATTTATTTTATTTTTTTTAAAGTGCAAAGTGAGTGAACAGAAGGGAGAACAAAAAGTCACCAACCCACCCTTGCCCGTTTATTCTGCTTTGTATCACTCAGAAAACGAGCACTTTTTTTTTTAATGTACTGTAATTTCTCAGGAAAACTCTTTGTGAAAAGTGAGCAATATATCCTCGTGGATAAGCCTGGAACCACAGCTTCCCCCCACCATGCAAAACATCTGTGCCCTTGCCCAGAGGTCATCGCTGCAGTGGTGTTTCTCTTTACTCTTAAAGAAATGTCAGGCCATTCTTTATCCCAGACTTATGACAGGGTGCTGTTTATTGTATCACAAAGCCACCATAACTCCAGCACAAGGAAACTGCTATTATTTGGGGAGTATATATCTTCCTGACTAGCAGCAAGGATGAAAATAAGAGAGGTCCTTTTTTTTTTTTTGGAGAGTAAAAGTCAAGAATCTCACCTACTGACACCGACATCTTCTGGAAATTTGGATTTCTGGGCTGCTCAGCCAGAGCTGGGGGTTTCTACCAAGTCACACAGCTCATCTTCCACTGAAAGTGGTGCCAAAGTCACCATTTTTTTTTTTTTTTGAGGGTAAAAGTCAGAGTTTCACCTATTGACACTGACATCTTCGGGAAATTCGGATTTCTGGGCTGCTCAGCCTGCTCAAGACTCACGTTTTAGGCTGGGTGTTTCTATCAAGTCACACAGTTCATCTTCCACTGAAAGTGGTGCCAAAATCACTGTTTTTTGGGGTTTTTTTTGGAGGGTAAAAGTCAGAGTCTCACCTACTGACACCGACGTCTTCTGGAAATTCGGATTTCTGGGCTGCTCGGCCTGCTCAAGGCTCACATTTTGGGCTGGGGGTTTCTATCAAGTCACACAGCTCATCTTCCACTGAAAGTGGTGCCAAAGTCACCAATTTTGAGCTCCCTCACGTAACCATCAGATCATTTTAGCCACCAGACTTCAAATTCCAGCTCCCGCACCATCAAACCCTTTTTTTGTTTCACGGGGAAAAGCGTGGAGGAAAATGTCAAGGACAATTTGGGGCGGAATAAAAACCATTCCCAGTTCCCCTCTGTTTCCTTTTTCACCTCTCTCACGGAAAATTGCTTGTGGTTTTCCTGGTGGCTCTGCTCAGTGCTGGGCAGGCACCAGGCTGTGAGAGCTGCCCCTCCTAAATCAGGATTTGCCTGAGATCCCAGCTCCTTGTGCTCATTGGAGCTCCCCCAGGAGTAACCCCCGTGTCCTGGCCGAATTCCAGCTCGAGTAATTACAATCCACTTTCCCAAACACCTCTCCCTCTCTCTTTTTTCCCCCTGCAGCACTGGCAATTGCACGTGAAATTATTCTATTATCTAATTAGGATGGTGCCCACGGCCTCCTGCCAGGCCTGGGGACTCGCAGGGGCTGCACCCGGAGCTCTCCCCGTCCCCAGCAGCCCAGAACCAGTGCTGGCACTGGGATTGACTGGTCAGACTGGAGCACAGGGGCCACAAATGGAGAAAACAGAAAGGAAAGTGAAGGGAAGTTGAGGGAAGGGAAGCAAAAGCACAGCTGGTGCTTTGGTTCCTCGGTGTTTGGGTGCTGGTGATGTTTGAACAGCAAAACAAAACCCAAAACTGCCCAGGGAACGAATCAGGGGCTGCTCAAAAGGAGGGAGAGGGAGTTGTGATAGGGAGACAGAGACAGGACGAGGGGCAGTGGTTTTAAACTGGCAGAGGGCAGGGGTGGACGGGATACTGGGGAGAAATTCCTCCCTGAGAGGGTGGGGAGGGGCTGGGATGGAATTCCCAGAGCAGCTGTGGCTGCTCCATCCCTGGCAGTGTCCCAGGCCAGGCTGGAGAGGGTTTGGAGCAGCCTGGGACGGTGGAAGGTGTCCCTGCCCGTGGCAGGGGGGGAATGAGATGAGTTTTAGGGTTCCCTCTGAGCCAAACCATTCCATGACTCCACGCTCTCCTCTCCTCTCCCAGCCCAGCTCTGTCCCACCTGAGGTTCCCCAGCTCTGTCCTGCCAGTGTCCACCCTGGCTATAAACCCCTGGCATTCTCCTTCTGATCCAGGGGAATTCTGTGGGGTTTCCTGTACCCCACACACCCCACCCAGCTCAGGTGAGGCCTCTCCCAGGCAGGTAAGAGCCTCTTTTGCCTGTGCCCCAAGCAACCCAAGCATTGCCAGCGCAGCTCCAAGTCAGAGCTCAGAAACGCTGCCAAAAGGCAAAATAAATCAGATTGTTCTCAACCCCTCAGGAGGGCAGCCACCAGCCCAGGTGCTTCACTGAATCAGGGAGCCTTTGATTTCCTGAGGTGGATTGGAAGGAATCACCTCCCTCATTCCATAACAGCAGTGAAGCCACGAAATGGGAAAGACCAGACTTGTGAGGAGCTCCACTCCCACCTAAGCAGCCAGACTTTAAAACCCAAGCAAACACAAATGGAAAAATTCATTAAAAAAATTTAAATATTTTTTCCAGCACATTCAATGAAACCAAGTGCTCAGTTTAAACCCAGATTATTACACAGTTTGAACTCAGAGAGATGAAATTTAGGAGTACTAAATTAAATGGAACATCAATAATTTCCCCTGACCATTTTTGGGGAATGATCTTTGAGCTGTTTAACAGAGAACTGACCACAGAACATTCATTCCCCACAAACTGCATCCCAGCACCCAGCAACAAGGACACCAGAGTGAAATAAAGAAAAACATCATTGTCCCTTCTGAAACATTTATTTGTGGCTTGTTGTCATTAATTGGGGAAAAAAAGATTGATGGTTCTCTGGGAAGAAGAATTTTTTGTTCACTTTTTTTTCTGCCATCCACCACAAGTCTGTATTTAGGTAGCAGCTATGAGGACATCTCACTTTAGGTGGTTGTTGTGTTGTTAAGCTCAATTTTCGATGCTTTTCTTTATCCTGTTATAATCCAAGTCACCAGTTTTAAATGGCAATGGCAGCAGGTGCTGGGCAGTCCTCAGGGGGCAATTATTCATTTCCCAGGGAACACCTTTTCTTGTGGTGACTGGCAGTGGGGGAGTTGTTTGCTTGTTATATTATTATTATTATTATTATTATTATTATTATTATTATTATTATTATTACTCGAGACTTTTATTTAAAGCATTCTCCATCTCTGTATCCCCACACTCCTGCTCTGCCAGGGTTTATCAGGATGTCTGCCCTGGAAATGTCTCCAAAAGAACTTCACTGATCTTCCCCAAAACCCTAAAACCATCATTAAAGGCCAAAGCTGAGGGGCAAATTCCACATTTGGTCCAGGCTGATGTTGTCTGGGTTTTTTGCTGTTCTCCTCTGTCCCTTTAAGGAGTTTTCCAAAGTCTTATTTTTAGCCTTCTGTGTTTACCTTTTGTAATGGAGTCAGATACAATTTTATATAAATAACCTTTTTGTTATTGTAAAATCTAACAATGTTTACATTCTTTTCATAAGGAGCAGACTGTAGATGGACTGTTGGGTTGCCCAGTGTGGTTGGGGAGGAAGATTTTCTTCCTCCAATCCACGGTCACTGCTGGAATTCTATAAATGTTAAAGTTTGTAAATAAACTTCCTCCAAACAATCCATGGTCACTGCTAGAATTCTGTAAAGGTTAAAATTTGTAAATAAACTGCCTCTTTCTGCCTTAAACATCTCAGTATGTAAGAATATTTACATTCTTCTCACAAGGAGGAGGCTGCTGATGGGCTGTTTGGTTGCCCAGTGTGGTTGAAGAGGAAGATTTTCTTCCTCCAATCCACGGTCACTGCTGGAATTCTATAAATGTTGAAGTTGTAAATAAACTTCCTCTTTTCTGCCTTGGACATCTCAACGTGTGGGTGTCATTTCTTTGTGTCCTGTGCAACAGGCTGACAAACGTTGGGCTGGAAAAAGCAAAGGAAAAGCAAATCCACAGCTCTGGAGGAGCTCCCTGTGCCTTAGTCCAGCTTGACGTTTGGAATTCATTCTCCACCTCCAAAATACCCGCAGTGGAGATGGAGTTTTGCTTCTTCCAAAGAGAAATCCCTGAATTCTTTCAGTGGAATACTCAGCAGGTAAAGAAATCACTCGGGTAATACCAAGAGCCAGGCTTAAAACAGAAGGAAACCCCAAGCAAGCGTGTCTGGAATGAAGTGTGAGCAGGTCAGTGACTCCTCAAGATCAAACCTCTGCTCCCCAGAGGGCCACTCCACCTCCTGAAGGCTTCCTGTCCATGGGAAAGGAGAATTCCAAGGAAATTGGGCTCTTTTCTAGGATGAAGCCTCAATTCTGCAAGCAGAGCCATGTGGGTGCATCCTTACATCTATTTAAACGTTATTTTTAACAAACAGCACATCAGACAAAAGAAACCACTTCTGCAGATTCACCCAGATTTTTATTTTTTATAAAGCTGCTCTTGAAAGAGAAACTCCAAAAGGAGATCCAGGCTCAAACACATATTGCAAATATGGGGATAAATTAAAAAAAAAAAACAAACAGGGAGGTTTCTCCGATCCCTGAACTTCTCTCCCAGCTCTGATGTTACAGATTCCAGCCAAAGAATTGGTGGGAATAAAGATTTCCTTCTCCTAATACTTGGACAACTCTTTATTACTTAAAAAAAACTCCCCAATATTCATTAACTGAGTCATTTCTAAGCAGCCTCTTGTCATGCTCGAGGCTGAAGTAGTTACTGAAGAAAGATCAGGGGTTAAGCTGCAAGAATTTAAAAGAAATTATAATAATAATAATAAAAATAAAAAAATAATAATTAAAAAAACCAAACCCAAAAAAAAACCTTCATCCAATTTTTTTTTTTCCCAAATTAAACCAAGAACATTCCTAATTAGTTTTTCCACCAGAGACATCTAGTGGGAAATGAAAGAACTGAAAGAGCCATAAGCTGCCTTGGCCCTTTCATTAATATTTGCTCCCCAATGCAGGTCAAACAAATCTAACTCACAGTTTGAGATGAGCAGCATTAAAACTGACGGATTGCTTTCTGCTCGGGTTTATGCCACCCACTTTGGATAATTACTCCCAGTGCTTTCTCCCTGCTGCATTCAGAGCTTCTTCATAAGAATGAAAACGAAAAGTTGGGGGTCCTTCAGAGCTTCTCCTGCTTTTTTTTTTTAATAACTTTTCATTTCCCCTCCACCCTCAAAGATCGTTTCCAGCTTGGCAGGGTGAGGAGCTGGGTGGTGCTGCCACTCGTTTGGGTGGGTTTGGCTCCACGCCCTGACCAACAGGGTGTCAGGTTGTAGCTCTGGCTCTGTCAGGGTTTCTAGGATTGCTGTTTGTTTGTTTGTGTCTTGGGTTATAGAACCAAAAATGTGTATTCTGTTTCATCTGCTGAAAGCAGCTGGGAGATGTTTTTTCTTTATCTATCTGGGGGAGGGGGGCGGGTGCCTTTTTGATAAGGGGCAGCTGTTCAAACCAGGTGGGGCAGTGTTCCTTATCTCTGTCACCACCCGGCCTCCCTCCAGGGGAGATCTGCTGCTGATGGGCCATGAAGACACCCCTAAAAGCACAGACACCCCCTAACTTACCCTCCCCAAAGCAGAATATCCACATTTCACTGTACCTGGGGTTGTAGCCACCTCTGCTGTGAAAGTGGGGGTTAAAATGGGAATTTTTGAATCTGTTTTGGGTTCGTCAGAGTCATTTAATCACTTCTATTGATTCCTCTGCCAGTGTATATAACATTTTTAAATAGTCCTTGCTCCCTGACTGGTGAATCCACCCCAAAAGAACAGGCCAGCATGTGCCAATGTCCTTTTCCTCAATATTTAACCTTTCAGAAGGTTCTGTCTGCAGAGATTTGCCAGCTGAGGGTGGGTTCACCCTGTACATCCCCAAGAGAAGGCAGGCCCTGGGCACCCCTGGAAATTTAGATTTTATCCTTGTTTATCCCTTTGCTTCCATCCAGGAATTGTGAGGGGAAAACCTGTCCTGGAGAATGAGGAGCTCCAGGATATCTGAAACACTTAAAAAGACAAAATAAAAACTTGCATTTGCTTACTTCTCTGGAGAGATGAGCTGAAGTCTTGCCAGATAATGGGAAAACCTAAAGAGGAGGAGGAGGCTCCATAGAGGGGAGCACTGAAATGTGAATTTTAGGCAGGCAGACAGACTTGTTCCACCTGCTGAAGGGAGGAAATTAAATTAAATCCTCTTTGCTTTCTTTCTCCCCTCACAGCAGAGCTCAGCTCTTGGATTCCCTGTCCTCGCCTGCCCAGAGCAAAACTTGCCCATTTTCTAGGCTGGGTGGTGGAGAAAAGGTTTAAAATGAAAACCCAAGTCAGGGGGTGATGGAGGGAGGGGGAAATTTGAGAAAGGCAGAGCTGTTCAGGCCCAGCTGAAGCCGAGCTTGGGCTGGTGAGAGGAGGATGTGGCACCAGGGCTCAGCCCTGAGGCCAGCTGGCCCTTTGCCACTGGCCACGGCGACAGCTGCCCTGGGGGACAGCAGGAAATTGCACTTTTGCTATTTATAAACTGTGAGAGGGGAAGGAAGATGAAAACTCCGGGTTTTGCCTCTGCCCAGCCCCATCTGGGGAGGTTTGAGTGTCCTATAACCCAAATAATTTGTGTTCCTCACCTCTCACGAGGGCACTTCCCTCCTCCCAGCCCAGAGCACATTTCAGTGACGCTGCACTGCCACTCCAAGTTGGATAAAGGACATTTTGGGGCACAGCTCCAAAGTGCCTCTCCTGAATTCCAGTCTTTTGGAAGAAGGTGGTTTATCTGCACTGGCTTTGTCACAGAGCCCTGACAGAGCTGCACCTCCTTCGCAGGTTTATTTTGTGGAATTATTCGCACTTTGGACCTTCCTGTGGATGAAATTACCAGATAAGACGGCCTCAGGTGAAGTCAGCCTAGCACAGCAAGGATTGATCCCAAATTAATCCAGTTTATACAGTGCCTAATGCAAAAAATGTCTCAGGAAAAGAAATCTACCTGATTTGGACATAAAAAAGGAAAAAAAAAAAAGGCTGCTTCAGCTGTGACTGTGGGGTTTCTGCTCCAGCTAAAGGCTGATAACAAAAATCCCTTCATGCTGCAAACAAACATTAAACTTAGGCCGGTTTTATAGCAAAGTGTATAAAAAGAGATTTTCTGCCTTGTAAAGCACGAGTTCAAGTTACAAGCAAGACTCTTTTATTGTGTATTTATTCCTTTATTCCTGCTCATTGCCCTGTCCCAGCCGAGGCACCTGTGAGAGTTTCCAGGAAAGCACAAACCCACCCCAGTGGGTTGTTCCAGCAGATTATGGTTTGTAATATTTCCCCCAGCAGAGCTCTGTTAATGGGAGATGCTGGTGCTGCACTCACCAGCTGGGAAAAAAATTCAGTTTCTACCAGAGAGTGTGAGGTTCAGCTTTTCAGGGCAGGGAAATTCCCACTGGGATGGGGAAAAGCTACAGCTGATGAGCACATCCATAAAAATAATAAAAGAGGCGCTCGTGATTGTACCGAGATAATGACAGGAAATAAAAAAGATTTTGTGCACTGAACACTCCGGAATATTTAATCAAAAAGCTGCTCCAAAGGGGCCTCCAGAGTGAGAAATGACTGTGGCATTTTGGAGCTGCAGGGATGGGATGGGATGGGATGGATGGGATGGGATGGGATGGGATGGGATGGGATGGGATGGGATGGGATCCCTGCTGTAGGATCATGGAATGTCCTGAGCTGGAAGGGACCCACCAGGATCACTGATCCAGCTCCTGGCCCTGCACAGACACCCCAAAATCCCACCCTGGGCATCCCTGGAGCGCTGCCCAAAGGCTCCTGGAGCTCTGGCAGCCTCAGGGCCGTGCCCATTCCCTGGGCAGTGCCAGCACCTCTGGGGGAAGAGCCTTTCCCCAAAATCCAACCTTTCCCTGCTCTGCAGCCTGACCCTCCCTGGCACAGCTCCAGCCACTCCCCCAGACCCTGTCACGTCTGGAATCAGCTCCAAAACCTGGGAAAGGCTCAGATCCTTCCAAGCAGGGACCTTTTCCTCGTCCAAGGTTCACCCCCAGAGAGCAGCTGGCACAGGGACACTGCAGGATCAGGGGAATGCTGACAGCACCTGGGAACTGCATCTCACCAAACCAGCAAAGAAATGGGCTCTGCCAAGCAAGGGCAGAGACTGCTGCTGCTGCTGCTGCTGCTGCTGCTGCTGCTGCTGCTGCTGCTTAAAGGATTTGTAAACTGAGCTCGGTGTTGGTAACTGGAGTGAAATGGGAGAAAGGGCTGAAGGAAAGGAGGTACAAAAAGGTATCTCATGGCACACAAAGGGAGAGGAAAACTCCTTGTCAGCTGCAGGGTTGAAAATCCAGCCCTGAGAGCGCCCAGAAGTCCCTCAGCAGCTCAGCCCCTCACCTCCTCTCTGTCCTCCCACCCTGAATAAATTCCCCTGAGAGAAGTCCAGAGGTACCTGCAGCCTCTCGCTGCTGGAAAGGTGTCAGTTCCTCTAGACTGGATATTGTGGGGAAATTCTTCCCTGGGAGGGTGGGGAGGGGCTGGGCTGGAATTCCCAGAGCAGCTGTGGCTGCCCCTGGATCCCTGGCAGTGCCCAAGGTGCCCCAGGCCAGGCTGGACGGGGCTTGGAGCAGCCTGGGGCAGTGGGAAGTGTCCCTGGGGGTGGGACTAGATGGGCTTTTTAGGATCCCTCCCAACCCAACTGTTCCACAGGACAAAACTGGCAACACCCAGCTCCAAATTTCACAGCCATTCAGCAGGGGAAAAAAAAAAACCCCAAAAACTCCTTTAATGCCAGGACTCCAAGCTGCCCAGCAGAATGTGCTGGGTCAGACCCGAGTCCAGCAAGGAATGATCCCCTCCCTTCACTTCCACATCAATGCTTGGCTAAGAAAGTGTCCCAGGCATTGGGTTTCAGGCCCGTGTTTGCAGGGATACACGGGTTATTTCCAAGCCCAGCTATTACCAGCGCAGGCGGTGACATTAATATGAGTAAATGCAGGAAAAAGGATGAAATAAAACATATCCTATTGAAGGAAATGAGAGCTCCTTAAGAAAGAAAAACACACATAGGAAAGACGTGGGCATATCAGGATACAAATGGGACACTGGGGAGCTCCAGATTCCACAGGCATGATGTTATTGGAGTGTTTGATACCAGAGCAAGCACCTGCAGATATGAATTACATCCTTGTTCAGGCCACGAGCATCGCGGGCCTGACAGCTCAGGAAGTGCTTATGTTATATTTCAAATCCCCCTGCCAACTGCACAAATATCAAATAAATCAATCACGGGGCTCAGAGACATTATCTTAAGGACTTGCAAGAGCTGAACAAGCCACCTCTCTTAGTTCTAAAAAGAGCCCCAGACCTGAAATCCTCGTGTTTTTGTGGTTTTTTTGTTGGTTTTTTTTTTCTGTGGTTGCACCTGAACAGCAGGGACGGGAGTGCTGTGACTTCACCTCTGCCCCCAGAGACAGGGATGGCACAGCCGTGGCTCAAAGAGCGACAGTGAGAAGAGGTTTTGCACGAGATAAACAGAATTTCTGCTGCCTTCAAGAGGGGACACCTCGTTTTTACACATGGAGGAAGCCAGGCACCAGTGCACAAATGGGTTGTGCAAAGTCAGGAGGGCTCTGGAGTGGTGGGAGCAGAGCAAGGGGAGGACCAGGAGTCCTTGTGATACCATGCAGACTTTCTTTTCAGTGTGTTTCGAGAGAGAAAAACCTAAATTTGGTATTTGTTTCAGTGTATTTTGACCAAGACAGGAAATGCAATCCAGGGATCAAATGTTTTCGTGATAGAAAGACTTTCTGTCACACGGATCAGGTAAAAAATGATTAAAACCAGACCACAGACATAGCCCATCTCATAGAGATTTAACTGAAAACGTTGATTCTGCATTAAAAACTTCAGATCTTCACACTGTAATTTTTTTTTAAAGTTTAAAAGCAACAAATATCAAAATACAAACTCCAAGTCTGAGCTTTTAATAACACTGAAAGCCTTAATAAACTAAAATTTTACCAGCACTACAGAATTTGGGATTTTCAGAACACTTTCCAATGTAAGAGTTCCCCCATAAGCTCCTATTAGATTAATTTGTTATTTTTCCTTGCTTGCCACAGGAGTCTTAATTACAACTGCTCCAAATCCAGCTCCCATCCATCTTAATCAACAGGGACTGTTTGGCCGTGCTGTTAAATCATCTGGTGTAATCACTTTGAAAAAAAAGTTTGTTCTGCACTGAAAGAATGGCCAAGGAAGGCAGCAAAAGGAAATCTGTCCTTGCACATCCATCTTTTCCTCATTCAGGTCCCAGCAGCAGGAGGATGGAGTGGCCCTTTGGCTTCACAGCCACAGAGCTCAGGGGTTGAAAAAGTGGGGTTTGAGCCACAGATTCTGGGAAATATTCAGAGTTTGTGAATTAAAATCAAAGTGGCAGGTGAATCCAGACTTCACAGGAATCCTGGGATGGTTGGGGTGGGAAGGGGCATTAAAGCCCATCCAGTGCCACCCCTGCCATGGGCACTGACACCTTCCACTGTCCCAGGCTGCTCCAAGCCCTGAAAGCTTCCAATAAATTAAATTTTCTGCTCCCCACCTTTGTCACGGAATGAGCTCCCAGCCTGGATGCAGCAGGAAGGAGCACAGGGTAATGACTGTGTGTTTGAGGTCATTACAGAGCTGAAACGTGGTTTGGCCAAAGCCTTCCCCAAGCCTGTGCCAATTCCCAGTCACCAATTCCAGTGCTGGGCCCTCAGCAGCTGCCCCAGCTTCATGGGCCCTCTTGTTAGGAGCAGTTAAAAATTTGTCTGGGATTTTTTTCCATTAAAAAAAAAAAAAAATCCCAGAACCGCCCCACATTTTAGAAAGATTAGACATCAACTAAAAATGGAAGTAACATCTGCAAGGCTTGACTTCACTTCGACCTTTTATGATCTTCAAGCGTCACAACCTTTGAGTGAGAAAACCAAATTTAATTAAAGTTTTGCCCGGTTTTGTTTTCTTTTTTTTTCCAAGCTGCGATTGAAGGTGCAAAACAAAAGGTTTGGATATGAAAATTCTCTCTGTGCCCATCAAACCAATCTGGGTCGCACAGCTCGGGTTCCTCTAATTCACCCCCACAGGCCAATTTAAGCCACTCCTGCACCACTCAGTGCCCTGCCCTGTGGCATTTTTGCCCAAGAGAGTTTGTCTTCCCAGTTTTATCCCACTGGTTTGTATTTGCACTGGATATCCTCTCTTAGAGTCCAGGGCAGGTGGAAAACCCCTCGAGCTGTCCCAGACCCCGGCTGCCTTTGACCTGAGTCCGTGGGGAAAACTTCCAGCACTCAGAGATGAGCTGAAAGCAGCAAAGGTTTGGAATAAACAGTTTAGTTTGTCACACCTCAATCTACCCCGAGGCGCACAATCCCTAAATCTGCGCCACTGGGGCCCTGTTGTGTTCCTCTGGGGAAAATTATTTCTCCCCCAGAAACCCCCCGATGTCTCTACCTGTTAGTTTGACCCTGTTCCCCCCTTATCTCTGACCTATTGGCTTGGTGCCAGCTATCTATGGGGACAGAGACCAGATAAAAACCCCTGCTCCTCCATGTTCTCCCTCTCTTTGCCTCTTTGCCTCTTTGGCCTCGGGACCCCTTCATGGAATAAAGCCTTGGAATATTCCCCAGAGGATTTCTTTTCTTTTTCTTTTGGATTTCTTTTCCCTATCCTGAAGCTTATCCCCGCCCAAAACTCCCCAAATCTGAGCTAGCATCGCGGCCAGGGGGGCGGAGGGGGGGTAAAACTTCAGGGCCCCTCGATCCCCTCCATCCAACAGGGCAGGGACAGGAGCCGCCGCCTGGGGACTCTGAGCCACCCAATTCCCCCTGGATCACAGGGAAAGCGGCTGAGGGCAGCCGGGATGGGGGAGAGGGATGGGGAAGGCGGGGATGGGGGAGGGGGATGGGGGAGCGGGGATGGGGGAGAGGGGATGGGGAAGCGGGGATGGGAGAGGGATGGGGGAGCGGGGATGGGGGAGGGGGATGGGGAGCGGGGATGGGGGAGCGGGGATGGGGGAGAGGATGGGGGGAGAGGGGGTGGGGGGGGGGGGCGGGGATGGTGGGAGCGGGGGAGCGGGGTGGGTGGGGAGAGGGATGGGAGCGGGATGGGGGAGAGGGGATGGGGGAGCGGGGGATGGGAGCGGGGATGGGGGAGCGGGGATGGGGGGAGAGGGGATGGGAGCGGGATGGGGGGAGAGGGGATGGGGGGGAGGGGTGGGGGGAGCGGGGATGGGGGGAGCGGGGATGGGGAGCGGGGATGGGGAGCGGGGATGGGGGGAGCGGGCTGGGGGGAGAGGGGATGGGGGGAGAGGGGATTGGGGGGGAGCGGGATGGGGAGCGGGGATGGGGGGGAGAGGGGTGGGGGCGAGAGGGGGAGCGGCTGTGCGGGAGCGCCTGATGGGCAGAACCGGCGCACGGAGGGGCAGGGCAGCACAGCCCGAGCTGCGAGACTCGGGAAAGCAGCAAAGGCGGGGCGGGCAGAGCAAGTGCGGGGGGCGGCAGCGAGGGCGGGGCGGCTCCAAGCCGAGCTCAGCGGGGCGGGGGTCGGCTCAGGGGAGGCGGAGCGGGGCCGAGCCGTGCGAGACCCGCGGGGTTCGCGGGGGATGGTGCTTTGGCGGCGGCAGCAGGTGCTGCACGGGGCCAGGAGGGGCGGAAACGGGGCAGGAACGGGATGGAAACTTCCCTCTGGACGGGGCAGGAACGGGGCAGAGGTTTCCCCCTGGACGGGGCAGGAACGGGGCAGAGGGGCAGGAACGGGGCAAAGGTTTTTCTCTGGACGGGGCAGGAACGGGACAGAGCTTTTCCTCTAGACGGGGCAGGAACCGGACAGAGGTTTCCCCCTGGACGGGGAGGCAGGAACGGGGCGGAGGGGCAGGAACGGGGCAGAGGTTTTTCTCTGGACGGGGCAGGACCGGGACAGAGGTTTTCCTCTAGACGGGGCAGGACCGGGGCAGAGCTTCTCCTCTAGACGGGGCAGGACCGGGGCAGAGCTTTTCCTCTGGACGGGGCAGGACCGGGGCGGGGGTTTCCCTCTGGGCGCCTCCCTCACAGCCAGCGGCGCCTCACCCGTCCCCTCCCACCGGCGCCCAAGCGATGGAGCAAATTCCCAGTGTTCGCCCGAAACAGCGAACAGTCCCAAAGCCATTTTCACAGACAACAGCATCCAGAGCAGAGATTTTTTTTTCCCAAAAACACGCAGCAGTTCAGCCGCGGCTGCAGAAATCCCGAATTCCCGACTCAGTCCCGCTCGGAGCGAGGCTTCGGCCCACAGCGACAGCCCGGCCAGCGCCGCCCCGCGGCAGCACGGCGCCACTGCAGCGGTTTTACCCCGCGGTTTGTAAACGGGATTCCAGCTCAGGACAAGCGCCAAAGGAATTTAACACCGCGGAATGAGTTTTTCGACAAGTTCCGAGGAACACGGAATGCAAAATATTCTTCCTCGAGACCAGCAAACAGACATCTATTGCTGATGAAAGCCTCGTCAAAATTACAGCTTCACAAGGCATTGCTATGTCATCTCAAGCATCTGGACCACAGCAACCGGTGCTTCAGCTCCTCGCATGCCTGGTCCAAGGCTCTGGTTTCCAGCACAAACAGAGCAGAGACCTGGTTCCTCAGGTCATTCACAGTCCTTTCCATTTTGAAAAGACTTTATGAGGCAATTTTTCCTTCAGTTAAAAGGAATTTTACCCACATTTGGCAGCACACTTTCCCCAGTTATCCCTTCCAGCACGAGGTGGTCACTTCCTTCCCGCATCCTCTGTACAGACTCCCTACACGTCTATGCCTGGGCTGCCTGCTGGGTCCAGCCACGGTTCCCCCTGAGTGTGCTCCAAACGAACTGCACCTCCCCCTGCCTCAGACAGGAGGGGAAGGGGTGGCAAGGATGCAAATAACCCTCGGGTCAGAAGGGGCTCCATCCTGGCAACATGCACAGCAGCTGACTCCACTTTACAGACATATTCCTACAGGTTCGTCCAGTGCAACAGACTGGGCAGATATCAGGGAGAGAGCAGAATTGCCTCCAAGGCAATTGGGGGAGGGAATGAACCAGCTTGGAGAAGAGGCTGGGTCTTGGATGGATGGTGTGTTCAGTTCATTTGACCTTTCACCAGTGTGGAAGGGGATTTTGAGAGCAGCTGTGCATGTACTGATTGGCATTGTGGTTCTTTTGGTACTTGTGCCATGTTTACTTCGGTGCATTTGACAATCCATGGACAAAGCTGTCAGAGAAGTGGTTTCTTCTCTGTCAGAGAAGACAGGAGGGGGAGATGTCGGAGTCCAGGGCAGGTGGAAAATCCCTGGTGCTGTCCTGGGGGGTCTGAGACCCCGGCTGGGACCCCAGGAAAGCTCTGCCTTTGACATGAGTCCATGGGGAAAACTTCCAACACTCAGAGATGAGCTGAAAGCAACAAAGGTGGGAAAGAAATGGTAGTTTAGTTGGTCACAGGGTGAAAATTTGTCACTTTAAGGTTTTAGTATGGAGACAGATGGAGAATTTTGGTCTTCTTCTTCTTCTTCTTCTTCTTCTTCTTCTTCTTCTTCTTCTCCTCCTCCTCCTCCTCCTCCTCCTTCTTCCTCCTCCATTTCCTGCTGTGCTGGTGGCACAGAGACATTGGCAGGATGGGTTTGACACAGAGGTTGTGTGTTTAGAACAGGCAGTGATTATTGGCACAGAACAATAAACACAGCACGTTTTAGGAGTTAATTGGGCTAAAAACCTTTAAGAACCTTGGAATCTGCTGTCCAGGTTTTTTTTTCACTGTGTTTCTGGTGTGTTGAGCCAGGTTTTGGTGGCACAGAACTTGAGATAAGAAATGGAATAAACAGCTCTGAAGGCTGAAGCTGCGAGTCTCATTTATCTTTTTAACCCTGGTACTGGATTTTTGGAGGAAAAAGATTCAACCTCACATCAGGGACTTTTGAAAGGGAGTTTCCTGCAAGCCTCTAAGGAAATTGTGTGAGCTGAAGATGAACAATTCAAAACCTTCCAAACCTGCTCCCAGGTCCTTGACTGCCTTCAAACCCAAGTGTGAATTGCAGCTTCTCAAAGAATAATTTTGCAGAGCAGAGCTGCCATATGAGGAAAAGAAAAGTAATAACAATAAAAACCCTGTTGATCTGCACTACTGCATTTAAGGAGTGGATTTTTCCTCATTCTGAGAGTTTCATTTGATATGGGAAACCTTATCAGGAGCCTCCATGGTTGATGGGGAAATCCTCCCCACACAGGAGGAAACACAATCCTGCTCCAGCTCAACATGGTTCCCTTTAATCCACCCAAATCCCTCCATCCTCCCCTCTTCTCAGAGGTTCCTCTCCTTTTAATCCTCAAAAAGCCTCCTAAATCCAGAGTTTCCACGGAAGTTTCCCTAATTAAGATTTCATTAGCAGCTCTCAGGCAGACCCAGAGCCACCTTCAGCAGCGTCGCTGTCAGACAACCCCATCACCCCAGCTGGGATCACAGAGGGGGAAATGTAATGACAAAAACAAAGAAGGGTCAAATTTCCTCCAAAAAAAAAAAAAAATTAAAAAAAAAAGGTCCAGCCCCCCCTTTCCTGGTGCTCAGCTGCAGCAAGGTGAAAGGCTAAATGTGGACAGAAGGGGAATACGTGAGTGCTTTCTGAGCTTCCTGGGGGGAATACTCAACAGCAGAAATATGTTTCCCCTGGAGACCTTCCCCACCATTTGGTCCAATTTCTTACTCCGAGAGCTGAACCAGCTCCATGATGTAATGCTCCAGGGAAAACATTCCTCTCGAAGAAGAGTATCTTCCTGGGGAGAAGTTTGAAGCAAACATCTTAATATTGTTTAAACAGCTTTTGGCACAGGCACTCAGGGTGTGCTGCGCTCGGGGCTGAAAGCAAGGCAGGAGAAAAGAGGTGGAAATGGGAAAGTTTTAGGGTTTAGTTTTAGGGTTTGGTTTTAGGGTTTAGTTTTAGGGTTTAGTTTTAGGGTTTGGTTTTAGGCTTCTCCTCGACTACCAGCCCAAGTCTCCAGTCCTTCATGGAATGAGGGGGAAAAAGACATTTTCAGAAGCAGAAAAATATCTGTTATTTATCTTTTATTTGTTAATTTATTGTAATAAAGAATAAATTGTCATAATAAATGTAATTTATTGTTATGTTATTACCTCGCTAATAAAAGAGGAAGAGTTCAAGGCTGGGCTGTTCTGTGTGTCAGGAGGGAAGCTGGGGTTTAATTCTGCCTGAAGCCTGCCCACTCTCCTAACTCCTGCACAAAGGGGCAGCTCCAAGGCACAGAACACCACGGACAGGGCTGGGGTTGAGGCTTTCTGTGGCTCTGGGAGGGGCACCATTCCAAGGACCAGGAAAAGTTCCTGCCAGCCCAACCTTCCGTTGCTCAGCTGTTGTGTACACACCTTCCCTGTGCTCCCCACTGCTTGGTTCCCTTTCTGGACCATCTCTCTGAATAAATTTGTGACTTTTGTGACTGGCAGAGCTGGACATTGGCGTTAAACAAGGGCAGGGAGCACTGGGGACAAAGAAATTCAAGAGAGGCAGAGCAGGAGGGAGCACAAAACCCGAGGCAGGGGGTGCAGGAAAAGCCAGGACAGCAGAGCTCTGTGAGGAGCAAGCAGGGGGAGAACAAATGTCAAATGAACATTTAGGGATTCTATTCCATGGCTGGGATTAGGTCATGCTTAGCACTGATACAAGCTACTCCTTACACAAACCTTACAAAGTTTTCCTTGCAAAACACACCCTGGGTACTTCAGGGTTTTGGGGGGTTTTTTTTGTTGTTTTTCTTGAGGAAAGAGTAAAATGACCCTTTTATTCCTCGTTAATATCTGTACCCACACAATTACTTTTTCCTCAATGGCACACACGAGGCCACTCAACAGCTCCAAATCCCAGCTCAAACGTGAATTCCCTCAGAACCTTAATAGATTTGCATTAGTGGGTATTATTTACTGCCAGAACCCAGCGTTCCTGACCTGCTGCACGTGGGACTGAAGGCATTTGTTTGTCCAAACATTTGGGTGCCCCAGGCAGGTTATTTATGGCAGGGTGAAGTTTCTATCTGCAGGGTGACCCAGGTGATTTAAGGGATGGGGATGTTGGATCCCTGTTTTCCACCCTGATGTTCCACGTGCTGGCAAGACAAAGAGCAAGGAGAGGGAGCAACAACTCAATTCCAGAACAGCAGGAGCCCAAACCCAGAGCACAGAGGGGATAAAACTCCCAATTTTCCCATTCCTACCTTGTTTAGTTGAATGCATCCTCAGGGCTTTTGGGGAATTTGTGCTGCAGCTCCTGCTCAGACTTTGAGGCGCTTTAGCAACTTTTAATAATTTCATCATCAGGATTTAAAAAACCCAGGCTCGTTTATCTGCTTTAAAATACGAAGTTTTGCATTTTATCTGCTCGAGGGGGTTTTGCCTGTAGGGAGGGACTGTGAGGAGTAAAAGCTTTGTAGGGCAGGGAGGTGGCTGGTTTGATAATTCAATCTCACTCCCTCACTGTTCAAACTCTCAAGAGACCTCTGGGCACGGGGACTGAATTAAAAGGTGTTGTCATTGTTGTTGTTATCAGTAAATAGGATTGTTCAGACCACAAAAGATGCTGCACAGTTTTCAATCTCAGCTTCAGAGTGCCAGGGCTGCACTGCTCTGCTTGGCAGTGCTAAAACCCAGCAGCAAAGGCTCCACAAAGAGTTTAAACCCAGCTCAGGCCAGTCCTTTGCAGGCTTCTGTCGAGGGCTTTTACTGCTCCTCTGCTGGGGCTTTGTGGCTGCAGATTTTTCAGGTTCTTGGTAGACCCTAAACTCTTAAAGCCTCGAATCACGACGATTTATCACCCATCAGGGAGCTACATAAAATGTATTTTCCTTCAGAGTGACTATTCTCATAAAAAAACCCCTAATTTAAAAAGAAAAAGAAAAAAAGAAAGACAATTAAGAATGTTTTTTAAAAATCCACACTACAGCCCAGCTTTACAGGCATCCTTAAACCTACAAAGCCTGACCCCCCCAAAAAATTAATGCCACCTGCAAGCTGTAAATACACATAATATTTAATTTTTTTTCTCCCCCCCACCAAAGTATTTTCTTTGGCTGTTACCTCCAGCTGAACAAGGCCTAAAAAATTGTCAAACTAAATTCTTGTTGAAGAGTGGAGCTCTCTGCCTACTGCCAGTTTGAGTGAAGCACACAGCCAGCTTCAGGGGAATACGTTTTATTTACCTTGGCCGCCGGCGCGGGCTTGGAACGTTTTCCATCCCATCCCGAGGCAGTCAAAAAAAGGGCTTGAAATATTGCACAATAAAAGCCATTCATTCTATCTGTCTCCTCTGCCTTTCCAAAAAAACAGAGCTGCCTGACCAGCCCCGAATCCGGGCAGGGGGCAGGAAGGTGGGAGTCAAGGGGTCACTGGAAATAACCCAAGACCAACACCAGGGGTTTTTCAGGCCTGGCTTAGGGAATCTGTTCCATGATCCCACTCCCAGAGCACACAGGTTTTTCTGCTCCCCCCCTCTTCCCCAAGCCTGGCTAAAGTAGTTAATTGCTCTGTTATGCACAATTTACAGGAGTTAATTACTAAACTAACACGTTAGGCTGCTTGTCTCCCAGTCACAGGCCCAGCTCCAGCTCCTCCACTGGGACACGGAAATTGGACTTCATTTCCACTTTAAACATTTGGATTTTACCTCCTCACTTTAAAACCATGTTGAAGGAATACCCCCCTATTTATTTTTTTTATTATTATTATTTATTTATTTATTTATTTCCAGCGCTCACCTGCCTGTTGGCAGCTTGAAAATGCAATTCCTTCCCCTGCCCAGTCGTGTTCTTGTGTCTTGAAGCCACCCCTGCCATTCTTCAGGGGAATTTCCCCCTTTCTCAGAGCACACAGGTTTTTCTGCTCCCCCCCTCTTCCCCAAGCCTGGCTAAAGTAGTTAATTGCTCTGTTATGCACAATTTACAGGAGTTAATTACTAAACTAACACGTTAGGCTGCTTGTCTCCCAGTCCCAGGCCCAGCTCCAGCTCCTCCACTGGGACACGGTGAAATTGGACCTCATTTCCACTTTAAACATTTGGATTTTACCTTCTCACTTTAAAACCATGTTGAAGGAATACCCCCCTATTTTTTTTTTATTTTTTTTTTTTTTATTTCCAGTGCTCACCTGCCTGTTGGCAGCTTGAAAATGCAATTCCTTCCTCTGCCCAGTCGTGTTCTTGTGTGTTGAAGCCACCCCTGCCATTCTTCAGGGGAATTTCCCCCTTTTCTCCATCTCCTTGTGCACAGCTCTGACAATCCTTTGCTGTTTGCTTCCCTGGTCATCACTAAAGTCTCTCCAGGTCTAAGAGTGAGAGGATTAAAACAAACTTTCCAAACATTTCTGAACAGCAGGTGGCCCAGAGGAACCCACAACAGGGACATTTCTAGGCAGCACTCAGGTGTTTCAGCATCTTCTACCGCTCATTAGTCAGGAGAAAGTAGAGGAAAATGAGCTGAAAACCGGATTTATTTACAATTATTTTAAAGTGAAATGAATTAAAATGGCACATACAGTTCTTGGGGTTTATTTTTTCCCCTGCTTATCAGATCAGAATGAGAAAATTCTTATTTCTTTCGCTTTTATTAATTAACTCATATGGGAGAAATTTGGTCATCTCATCCCCACTTCCATAATTTATGTGCACCTTAATTAAGGCAAAAACATTGGAATAAAATAATTCCTGGGAAACATTAACACTCCCTTGAAAACCTCCAGGAGAATTCAGGGATAAGGGTTGTCCTTTGTACCTTGAGCAAAGTGAAGCAGAGACTTTTCCAACTGTGAAGTAGCTGCCAGACATCCAGCTCCGAAAATCCGTCACCAAAGTGATGTGTAATTACTCCTACTTATTAACAACATCATAATTACAGAGCAGCAAAACAATCAGCCTTTCCAGGCCCCGGCACTTGTCCTCCCTGCCAGTCAGAGCAGTAATTACGTGGCGAGCTGCTAAATGCAATTATTCACCAGCCCACGCCCAGGGCTGCCTTGTACCCACTCGGAGTCATTTCAAGTCCACACAAATTAAACTGGGGAAGAGCTTTTAAACACAAATTCATCTCGATAAGAGATAAGGGAGGGAGAAGAGGAAAGAGGAATGGCAATGCCGTGGGTTGGTTTAGATGCCGCTGTAACAGGTGGTCTGAGGTGCAGCTCAGCACATAAAAATGGGATAAAACCACTGGGATCTGCTTCAGGCAGAGCTGGAAACCAGAACCACGATGGGGTAAAGTCCTGACACCTCTCTGCTGTCACACACCTTGATTTCATCTCCTGTCCCCCCACCATGGCCACTAAAACAAGACACAAGTGCAGAAAAGCTGCAGGCACAGGGAGAGGGAAGCTGCTGCTCACTCTGAGGGAAACGTTGATTTTGGAAGAGCAGATGTGACAATGGAATAACGCTGCTGTTCCCAGCCCCTGGGTGACACACAGGTGCAGGTCCCAGTTTCAGGAGTTGAGTGAGCTCCTGCTCCCAGCAGAAAGGAGATCTGGGTGTTCAAATCCCCAAGATGGGCCCTGCATGAGGAGCTCTCCCAAATTCCAGCTCCCTGCTCCACCAGGGATTCCACCCCAGCTCTGGGGCTGCTCAGCAAGCCCCACATCAGCTCCTGCAATCCCCACAATCAGAAAACAGCCAGAGCCTCCAGAGGCCTCTCCCTAGGCCGGGAAGGCTCATTGCTCATTCCTGACAGGAATTTGTTTAATCTGTTCCTGAAGGGCTGCAGTGATGGAGATTCCACACTTCCCCAGGCCCTGCATTCCCTTGCCTGGCCATGGCTGCTGAGAGAACTTTTCCTTAATGTTTAACAGAGATGTTTTCCTCTGATTTAAACACATCTCGTGGCCTTCTCAGTGCAGACATGGAGAACAGATCATTGCCCCCTACTTGTTCAAGTCCTCTCCAGGTTAAGGAGAGAAAATGTTTTGAGGATAAGTGTTGGAACCCTGTGGTCATATATTCTATATTTGATATTTAATTTATAGTCAATATTTAGTTCCTTTTGTCCTTGTCTGGATAGAAAAAAAATCCTGATGATATCTTTGAGATGAAACCCAACAGGTAAATTCTATCCAGGGAAGGACAAAAGGAACTAAAAAGCACCACCAAGAAGTAGAACTATCTCTTGGGAGGAACTGCAACCTCTTCATTTCTTGTAGGTTTCCTCACCCTGCCACTGCCATCGAGCATCCACAAATGATTCCTCACAACCCTTTTCCACCCAGCTGTGCCAGGAGGAAAATCCAAGCTTTGTCTTCCTCTCTTTAGCCTCGTCCTTCTCCTCCTGCCTTCACTCCCAACTCCAGCTGGAGTGCACTTAGAGAGCCCCTGAGGGAGCCTGGAGAGCTTCCAGTGCTGCTGTGCCTGAGCTCAGGGCAGCATCCCACAGAGCAGCAGCTGGGGTTAACCCCTCTGCCATCAAACACAGGAATTTATTGCCTCTTCTCACTATTCCAGCCTGATATTCAGGGTGTGACAGCCCCTGTGTCACCCAGTGCTGGATTTGGTAGCTAAAAGCTGCACAGAGACACCCAGGCAGCTCAAGGAGAAAGGGATTTCCATATAAAACTCACACCTGAGTCCAGCCCATCATCGTTTCACTTTTCCAGCTTAATTCCAGTGCACAGTTCAGTTGCTGCTTTGTTTTGAACAGTAAAAGGAGTGGCTGTTTTTATTAATTTATTCATTTTTTAAGCTTTACATTTTAACCTCGGCCAGCCTCTCCGATTTTGTCCAGGACATTCTTTCCCAGGTCCCTTCCAAGCAGAAAGCTCAGCCCAGCCTGCCCTCTCCTGGCAGCCAAGCACAGCTTCCAACACAGGAACTTCCCAAACCTGACCCCAAAAGCAAATCCCCGAGTCAAACATTAAGGCAAATGTTTTTGGAGGGATTAAGGACACGGAGATGTGGCACTTGGGGACGTGGTTTATGGCCCACAGGGCAGTGCTGGACTCTGATCTCAAAGCTCTTTTCCAACCCCAATGATTCTGTAACTCCAACAGCACTTAAACAGTGGAGTTCCTTTCAAGCTGCTTGAGGAATTCTTGTCTTGGGAGAAAGGTATAAAAATCCAACTGCTCTGCTTGATTTCAAGCTCTATAAAAACAGCCAAGTACATAAAGGATTTTATCCCACATCACTCATGGTGAAAACCAGGTCACTGAAGGGACTGTGTTGGACACAAACCCATTTCCTCCAGGCTGGCACGAGGATCCTTCTGGCCTGGAACACTCTGGAATGAAAAATGAAAGCAGCAGCAAACCTTGGAGCAAAACTTCTCTCCCCTCAGCCAATTTAATTGGCCAGATGAATTTTATACACAATGAAGATTTAAAAACTTTTTTTTTCTTGAAGGAACATCCTTTACATCAGAAAATTCTTCATGAACACACAAAAATCTTACTCTGAGGAACTGCACCTCTGCTCATGCCCAAAGCCTTTTCAGAAGATAGAAAGAGGTTCCCCACTTCCTCCTCTTCCCTTTCAATAATTCCTTTATTACTTGCAGCCAATCTCTTTTTAGTGTATTTTTGCAACCTAGAAGAAAATACATGCAGATTTCTGTGGGGAGACAAAGGGAGATGCTGCTGGAGGCAGTTTTGCCCTTGATATTTTGCAGCTGCGTTAATGATCCAAGAGTGGGATCAGCCTTGCCCTCATGGGTGTGATAAAGGGTGAGTGAGCTGGCAGGGAGGCAGTTGGAGGCTGCTGGCCGGGCTGTGAGGGGCTGGGACAGGAGGGGTGAGGGACAGGAGGGGTGAGGGACAGGAGGGTGGGTGAGGGACAGGAGAGTGTGAGGGACAGGAGGGTGTGAGGGACAGGAGGGGTGAGGGACAGGAGGGTGTGTGAGGGACAGGAGGGGTGAGGGACAGGAGGGTGTGTGAGGGACAGGAGGGTGTGAGGGACAGGAGGGTGGGTGAGGGACAGGAGGGGTGAGGGACAGGAGGGGTGAGGGACAGAAGGGGTTGAGGGACAGGAGGGTGTGTGAGGGACAGGAGGGTGGGTGAGGGACAGGAGGGGTGAGATCCTGTCCAAGGGACAGACAGGGTGAGGCGGCCGTGCTGGGGACACGGAGGAGCGACCAGAGCTGGAGAGGAAAGAGCCCGAGCTGTGTGGAGCTGCCCTTGGGAAGCTACAGAGAAAATGTCTGGGAGAGCTTTGAGTAACAAGGTGCTGATGCTTGGAATCCCTGAAGATTTTAATGAAGCACTTTAATTGCAGTGTCCATCTCAAGTGACCCCAGCGTGATGAGCGATGTGAGGCAACAGCCTGAGTGCCACACTCACCCTGGACCCATGTGGGGTCCCAGTGACTGGGGAAACATTGACCCACTGGGAGGAGAGTGGGGAGACAGAATTGGTGCAGCTGAGAATGGTGTGTGGAAGGTGCAGATCTAATATTCTCCCATCAAGACACCTGGAAGCAGGTGAGCTCCCAACCAGCACTAATGGGACAGAACTTCACTAAGGAGGTTGTGGTGGTCACCTCGACAGTGACACTCGTGTCAAGCTTTAGTGCCAGGATGTTAAATGGATTAATCAATGTGGGTTGTCAAAAATAATGTTTCTGTCACCAAGAAAGTGTTCAGGGGGCTATCCTGGACTCAGACTGTTTCCTCAAAAACCAGCCATGGCTTGTCAGCTGTCACAATTCCACACCAATGAACGACACCCTCGTGGCTGAGATGTCCAAGGCAGAAAGGGGCAGTTTATTTACAGACCTCGACATTTATAGAATTCCAGCAGTGACCATGGATTGGAGGGTGAAAATTGTCCTCTCCAACCACACTGGGCAACCCAACAGTCCATCAATTCTCTCCTCCTCCAGAAAGGAATCAAAGCCATCATTATTTACATGAAAAGTAAATGAGAAACTCCATTTCAAAAAGTAAAACATCAGAAGGCTGAAAAGAACTTTAGAAAAACTTCAGAAGAACAGGGTGACAGTCAATATTACAGCTACAATGGATGGCACAGAGATGCCTATTAACCAGACTTAATTAATCATTGCCATATTTTTGGATATGCTTAATTTTATATTAAATTGCTGTTCAAGTCGCTGCTAATTTTAGAATTTTATTCACACTTGTAAAAAACTAATATAAAACAACGTAAAATTAACAAAAAAACAACGCAAAATTAACATAAACCAACAAAATTAACATAAAACAATGCAAAAGAGAAGCAAACTGCTCTGAGGCAGCAACAAGGCTCTAAGAAGCACCCTCACTTAAGAATATTAGGGATGCTTGGAAAACCTTTTATCTTGGCACATGAGTTTCTGCTGCTCCCGAGTGTTCTGGGCTCCTCCTGGTCCTTCCTACCCCCAAAACTTCTGCTTCTCACTCTCTGGGTGGGAGGCCAGGGTGTTTCTTTAGCTGTGGGTTCAAAGAGGCTTCTCCTCCTCGGCCTCCTGCCAGGATGAGCAGCCAGAGCAGCGCCCTCATTCTCCTTCCCCGGGGCTGGGAAGGGCAGGAGGAGCTTTTGTCTCCTGTGGTGGAGGTTCTCAGTTCCTGCCAGGATGGATGTGCTGCCTCTGGGGGCAGCTGGCAGGGGAGGCTGGGGGGGAATCCCCTCAGGAAGCTGAATCCAGGCCAGCCCCTCCCCTGCTGCATCCTTGCTCAGCCTCATGCTGCGCCTGACCCTGAGGGCAGCACTGCTGCTCCTCCTCCTGCAGCCCTGCAGAGATCCCTCCCGGGCCTGGGGCACTGACAGAACTTCTTCCAGACTGTAGGAGGCTGGGAGATCAGCCCCAGTTACTGCCAGGGTTTGGACAGGAGGGAAGTAGAAGGCACTGCTGCTTCTTCTCGTTCTCCTTGCTGAGAGAACATCTCTGACAGAACCCTTTTGAGATAACTTGGTTTTCTGTACATCCTGTTGTTTCAGCATTTTCAGCCCAGTTAGATTTCCATGTAAATCCTCCTTTTCTGGCAAGAAGCTGCTTTCTTTTGCTGCTTCTTCACATGGAATCTCTTCTCCTTGCTGGAAGCACTCACGTGTATCAAAATCACCTTTGGCATCTGGCACGGTGTTTGAAAACTGGGGGAATAAAAAAATAATAATAATTCTTAATTTTTTTAAAATATAGGCAAGAGGTAATCCATAAAAAAATGGTTTCAAACAGCTGAAGTGGCTACTGCTCTCCTCACCACACCAGCCTCCAAAATCCCAATAACTGATGAGGAATCCTGACAGGAATCTGTTTCAGTGAGAGGCCAAACTTGGGTTGTTTGGGAAGCAGAGAATGCTGGAAATGCCAGGGCTGGAAAAGCCCTTGAAGATCATCCCCATCCCACCCCCTGCCAGGGGCCCAGGCTGCTCACAGCTCAGCTGAGCTCTGAATGCCCAACACCTCCTTCCCAAAGATGGATTTTCCACGGCCCCCAGGCTGCCTGCTCCCCAGTTTAATCCCTCCTGAAACAATTCTGCCCCAGGCCAGAGTGGTTTTAGCCCCACAAAGGTTCATCACACTCTGAGGGATGCCCAACAACCTGCCAGGAATGGCTTCAGGATAATTAGCAAGATGGCTGATGGGAGGTGCTTTGAAAAAGCAAAAAGGTTTTAATTAAAGAAGAAAATAAAAAAGTGGACAAAACAAAAGAGTAAAAGCCCTGCACGGTGCAGGGAGGTGTCTTGCACCTGCTAAGACACCCCAAAAATGCCCTGAGAGACTCCAGGCTCTCTCTTAAGTGTTCAATGATCCAGGAGGGATTTTGGCAAGCTGCTCAACAGAAAACACCCACACTCCCTGAGGAACAGCTCAAGGGTCCAGGGGTGCTTTTGTTATGAGGAGAAGAGCACAGAAATTTCTGGTTCTTCTTCCTTAGAGGTTGAGGGGTGAAACTCAAACTCTTTCCCAGCATGGAAACACCTGCCTGGTGTGGGGCAGCTCCCAGGGTTTCCCTCCCCCCAGCACGTCTCCTGTGACCCCTCAGTTACCTCAGGGGCAGGCTCCAGGCTCCCTGGCACCTCAGGGTCTCCAGAGCTGGTGGCTGCAGCCTCCTGCAGCAGTCTGGGCGTTGGGCACACAGCTCTGAGCCCCTCCCCACACATCCTGCCAGCCTGGGGAGGGGCCCTGCAGGCACCCCAGGGTTTGGGGTTACCCACAGCTGCATCCCCTGAAGGAGAGCAAACAAACTGAGTGAACGGACAAAATCTTCTGTGTTTTACAAGAAAAGCTTCCTGGTAGTTTTTACTTCTTCTATAAATTCTTTTACTTATTATTTACTTTATAAAAGTAACTTTGTAAACAACCCTGCCAGATAAAGAGTGGGGAACAAACCCAACTGAAAGCTTGATCCATTAAATGGACATTTTTAACTCTGCACACCCCTGAACTCTTCATGCCCAACTCACCACCTTAAAGACTATGAAAAGAGCAGGACTCCAAGTAAAAAGGTGGATTTTTTTGTCAGATTTACACTGGAGTCCAACAAGAACTAAATTTATCAGTTGGACATTATTAATTTATTAAATTCTCCAGACTCTGCTATTACAGAAGCAATTAAAAGTAAAAAAATATATATATTTTTTTTTGTGTAACTGCTGAAATAAAGGGACAGAAAGAGCAAAGTAGAACAAAACTAAAACCCAAATGACCTGTAAGAAGTGCATCTGCCTCTGGTGAGTCTGGAGATGAGACAGAAGTGAAAAGCTCTGGAATTTCAGGAATAGGGCTGAGGAGGGGTTTCTTAGAAGCCATTTCTCTCTCCCCATACAAAGACTTCTGCACTTTTTTCTTTCTTCTTTTCCCATAGCTTGGGTGTTTTGTTTTCTGGAAAGATTGAGGAGGAGAACAAAGCACAGTGAGATTTGAATCATCCCCTGCAGTATTTTCCACGTGACCCCATGACTGGATTTTGATGGATGTTTCCCCTAAAAGGAAGGTTCCACTTCTTCTGTTTTTAGAACAATCTGAAAACTCCAAAGCAAAAAGGAAAGACTTTTCTAACATGGCTCTGCAAGAACTCAGCAAAGAGAAGAAGCACAAACTCATTTGTTGGCCCTCAGGTCTGAAAAGTGACACACAAACCCCTCCTCCCCAAAAAGATCCTTCTGGCCCTACAAGAATTTCAGCCCTCAAGTCAGGAAGGAAGAGGGATGGGGCAGGAAATGCAGGAAAACAAGATGGGGATGAAGAAGGAAATATTGGCAACATCAGGAAGACCAAAAGAATTTTATAAGACACAAGGAGAGACATTTGGAGAGAGAAATAAATAAGGATAAAAAAGAAAAAGCATAAAGAATAAGAAAAAGAGTAAGAATAAGAAAGAATAAGAAAAAAAATAATAAAGAATAAGAATAAAAAAGAGTAAGAATAAATAAAAAAAGAATAAGAATAAATCAAAATTAAAAATAATAAAGAATAATAAAAAATAAGAAAAAAAAAGAAAGAAGAAGAATAAAGAAGAAGAATAAAGAAGAAGAATAAAGAAGAAGAATAAAGAAGAAGAATAAAGAAGAAGAATAAAGAAGAAGAATAAAGAAGAAGAATAAAGAAGAAGAATAAAAAAGAAGAATAAAAAAGAAGAATAAAAAAGAAGAATAAAAAAGAAGAATAAAAAAGAAGAATAAAAAAGAAGAATAAAAAAGAAGAATAAAAAAGAAGAATAAAAAAGAAGAAGAATAAAAAAGAAGAAGAATAAAAAAGAAGAAGAATAAAAAAGAAGAAGAATAAAAAAGAAGAAGAATAAAAAAGAAGAAGAATAAAAAAGAAGAAGAATAAAAAAGAATAAGAAAAATAAAGAATAAGAAAAATAAAGAATAAGAAAAATAAAGAATAAGAAAAATAAAGAATAAGAATTAAAAAAGCATAAGAATAAAAAAAGCATAAGAATAAAAAAAGCATAAGAAAATAATAAAAAAAATTAGGAAAAAACCCTAAAAATAATAATAAAAAAATTTTAAAAATTAAATAAAAAATAAAATTAAGAAAATAAATAGCAAAATAAATAAGAAAACAAATAAGAGCAGAATTCAGCAACTGCAGTGGCTGCCACTCACCTGGTTCTTCTCAGGAGCAGCTGTGCTTGGATCCTTCTGTCTCTGAACTTTGCTCCTCCTTGGGTTTTTGGTGCCTTTGCCATCCCCAGTGCTGGGGGCTCCTGAGCTGCCCTGCTCAGTGCCCTCTGCCACGGCCCTGCCCTGCTGGGGAGAAGGGTTTGGGGTGCTGGGGGGCACCTGCTGCTCCTGAAAACCCACCAGGGAAAACCCAACAGGCACCAAAATCAGCTGGGATTAATCCCTGTCACCTCATTACAGGGGTTGGCACAACTGGAAATTATTAATTACAGATTCATTTCATGCTGTGCAATCCAGTCCTGCTGGTATTATAATGAGAATGCAATAAATTTTCATCTTCAGTTTTGGTTTTTTTTTTAGGAAAATGGGTGATTTTTTTATATTCCTCTGTTTTTTTGCCTTCCTCTCTCACCAAAGCTGTCTAAGACTGAGTCTGAAAGCATTTCTTGTACAATCAATTCTGTGCCTTGAAATTCCAGCAACCAAAATGTTTTGTCAGATTATTTGGGAAAAGTTCCTGGAAAACTCAATAGAAAATGTCAATTTAAGTATCTGGGTGTATTTTTAATAACTGGAAAAACATTTTCACTGAAAAAATCTCATTTCCTCAAGGCACTGACAGGAGGGATTTCCATATACCTGGATATAGATAATCCTCATACCTGAGGCTGAAAAAACTTCTTTAAGCATCAAGAGGGATAAAAGAACAATTCTGCCTGAAGAAGTCCAAAAAACAAAATGAATTTTCCCCCTAAGGAAACTCACCTTCCTTTTAGTAAAAGAACGAGTTGTTATCATGTCAGGTTTGTCAGGCACCACTACAAATGAAAAAAAAAAAGATTTTAAATCAGTTTTAATGCAGGTTAATCACATTTTGAAGAAATATTGTGCACTTCAGACACTTTGGCCCTGAGTAGAAACTTAATCTTGAGGACTATCAAACATGGCAAGATAAAAAAATTCTGCCTTGCTCTACAAAAAAGAGGAAAACTCAGCTTGGGAGGATTTGGTCACAATAATTAGAACATCCATAGCTTTCACAGATAAATATGCACAACCCACTCTCAATTCTTTTGTTGTTGGGTTGCTGTTTAAAAATCATCAAAATTACAGTACCAGAATCAAGATTCTAACAAAAAAATTACTTTAAGCAGTAAAATTTTCATAGAAAGATATCACAAGATTAAATAAGATCCAGTAAAAGCTCAGGTAAACACTGCAGATACTTTCAATTTAAATGCTGGCATTCAAATTTTAGCACAATTGAAATATATCCCCTGCATTAAAAAAAAATCCCAACAGAAGAATGAACCAAACCCCTCAATTCTCAATTTTCAGGTACAAAAAGATTCATTAGCCACTGATAAAAACACAAGTTGGGGTTACCTTCTGCATTTTCAGCAGGTGGAGGAGCTTCTGCAGCAACAGAACCTTCCAGGAATTCTGGGAGAGGCTCAATATCTTCCTTCAAACAAAAAAAAAATGACATTTTTAGCAATAAATTACAGCAGATATTTGATGGATCTTGTCAATCAGACAAAGGAGTTTGGTTTTGTTTCCTTAGAGAAAACACTTTTGCTCTGTGTGGCCAAAAGGAAACACAGCAGCAAAATACAAGAAAAAAATGAAGGGAAAAACATTTCAAGGCACAGAAATCTTCTATAACAGCTCTCCAGGCCAAAGTGCTGCTCAGAATTCCTAAAAACTCAACTTTGCAGTGTGATTCTAGAACTCCAAGCAGACTCTGCTTTAATATTTCAGCAATTTCTTTGCAAAACCAAGGAGGGGGAGTTGACCAAGAAGTGACCATTGACAGGGGATGGAGAAGAAGAACTCACATCCAGGAGGAGCAGATGCTCCTCAGTGAAGCAAGGCCTTGCCCAGGGGCTCTGCCCTTGGGGACAGCCTGGGGAGGCTCCTCTGCACAAGGGGCTGTTGGCAGGCAGGCTCTGGTCAAAGATTTCGGGGCTCAGAACTCGCCCAAAAGTCACTTTTTTCTTCCGTGGTGTTTTGGAGCTCTGACTGTCAGTTGTCTCTGTTGGAGTAAAATGAAATGAAATGAGTGAAGGGGAACTGGTACAGAGCAGAGGCTTTGCAAGAGGTTTAAATATTAAATTAAAGTTTAAAAAAATCACCACCCAAACAATCAGCAAAACACCACCTTTACATGGCCTGTGAGGCCAGGATTTTCACTGCAGATTTATTAAAAAAATTAAGGAAGAAACAGACAAAAACTGACCACCTGATCCCCAAGTTTCAGTTGGGAAGTGTAAAACTCCTTTAAAACTCAGGGATTCTATTCTGGTGTTTGAGGCTTTCTGAAGTTTTGGGGTGGGATTGATGTTTTTTTTTTTGCTAGATCTTCCTTCCCTTGGCAATCTTGTTTTCCATGTCATCAGCAAGGTGCCACAAGGAGGTCATTCAGTGGTGATTAATCCCAACAACCAGACTTTGCAAAGAGGCAAAACCTTTCCATGCCACACAACACTTATTTGAAAAAGAAATAAAGAAAGCCAAAGGATTTTTTTTTTTTCTTAGAAAGGGGAATCTGACCTGTTTGCAACGTTTCAAAGGCTTTGACACAACTGGAGACTGCAGCAGACTCACCTCCTCCTCTGTCAATGGCACTGTTTGAGTATTCCTGTCAAATTGAATCAATACAATTTAATTAAAGGATTGTTCTCTAAGCAGCATTTAATCATCAGTCCTTTTGCTTAACCAAACCTACTTGTTTGCTGCATGATTAAAACTCAAAAACCATTCATTTCATGGAATCATGGAATGGTTTGGGTGGGAAGGGAGCTTAAAAGTCACCCAGTGCCACCCCTGCCATGGCAGGGACACCTCCAGCTGTCCCCAGGCTGCTCCAGCCTGGCCTTGGGCACTGCCAGGGATCCAGGGGCAGCCACAGCTGCTCTGGGAATTCCAGCCCAGTCCCTCTCCACCCTCCCAGGGAATAATTCCTTCCCAATATCCCATCCATCCCTGCCCTTGGTCAGTTGGAAGCCATTCCCTGCTGCTCCTGTAAAGCCTCTCTCTGTTTTTCCTGTCGCCCCTTCAGGTCCTGGAAGGTGCAATTGGGTCACCCCAGATCCTCTCACAACACGAAAGCTGCCAAGATGACCCAGCAGCATTAAATGATTCCCAAATCATTCCCAACCCACAGCAGTCAGTCACCAAAGCCCCTTTAGGCTCACCCTGAGTGCAAGCACTGAACCAACCTTGGGGCTGTCCCAGAGCTCCACCCATGGGCTCTTCTTCAGGATGGATCTCAGCAGGGAGCTGCTCTGGGAGAGGTCACTGCTGGGAGTGCTCCTTGTCCCCAGGGGTGTCCCAGGGGTTTGGTTTCCACCCAGCATCCCCAGGCTGGCATCTTCCCCAAGCCCAGCCTTCCTTGGGCTGAGAGCTGAGACAGCATTGCTGCTGCTGTGCTCATACCCAGGAACTTGAGAGCAAGCACAGAGCTGTGACACTGAGAGGGGGAAGGAAAACAAACAAAAGTTCAGTGCTAAAACCAGGAGCTGTCAAAGTGCAGAAACACCCCCCAAAAATCCAGCAGGCTGTAAATTCAGGCTCTTTTTGTGCCACGTGTATGTTTGCTATTTTCAGAAGTTTATAAAACATACAAAAAAAGAAGCACTTTTTGTGAAGGAAAAGTTCCATTTCTACTGCATCCTAAACCGTACAAGATGACAGATGTCTGCTGAAACATTTCCTGACAAATATTCTGGTATTTTTATTGATTAATGAGAGTTTAGCAAAGATTATGACAGGGCTGAATGCTCTTACCATGGCCTGCTTCCAGGGTATCTGCAGTTACAACAGTCTCCAAGGATTTAACATGATTTTGTTGCTCAGACACCCATTCCTAAAGAAAAAGTTACAGGATTTTTACAACAGCACAAACTATGGAGGGTTTTAATCCCACAAAGATTTCAGAGTTTTCTCCATCACCCACTATTTCAGCTGAATTTATATTCCCAAAACACCCAGGGAAATGCTTAATTAATTAAATGCTTAGCAGGATTAGAGATGGTAAATGAAGAAATTGTCTATTTTAATGTCTAACTGAGGGGTTTCTCCCCAGTTCAAGGCACCTTGGCAGCAGGAGGGGCAGGGGCAGTCACAGCTCGGTGTGGGGACAAGATGTTGCAGATCCTGAGCTCACTCCTGCTGCTCCTGGTCCCATTTCCACTTAAATTTTCTTTCAAAGCAGCTCCTTTGTTGCCCAACTTGAACTTTTCACTCCAGTGCTCCAGGCTGGGATCTTTTGTAAAAGGTGCTTTGTTGTTCTCAGCTGCAGCAATTCAAAATAAAACAGAAGCCAAACAAACCACAAAGAAAAAAGTTCAGGTTTTGCAATGAATTCTCTTTTTGTGTTGCTTCATCAAGAGGTGCAAAAAGTCAGGTAATGTTCTAGGCAGGGAGAAAACACATTTTTTAGATCTACTTTGAAAATAACATTACCAATCTTCAAAACAAAACAAGTGATTCTTTTCATACAAATGTTCTTAAGACCAGCAAGAACAAAGCAGTAAAATGAAAACCATTTTCATTTTCATGGAAAGAAGTGCACAAACATCAATGCTCAGTGAGAAATCCATCAAAGAGTGCAAATCTAGGAATAAAACCAAGGAAAGAGTCCCAAAAGCACAAGTTTTCAGAGAAAGCACTCATCAGGGTGCATTAAGATGGTTTAAACAAAGCAAACCTCAAACCAAGGACAAACACCTGTGCTGAGCCTTAAAAAGGAAGATGATTTTGTTTCCTAAGAAGTATTTCTAATAAAGGAAGAGCTGAAATTTAAGGTAAATCACTGCCCAGGATATTTAATCAACTTACAGGAACCTCTTTCCTGGGAAGGCTCCCCCAGGGGTGAGAGCCCAGACTCCCCCTCAGCCTCTTGCAGGGATTTAAAGGCTTGGAAAGCAGCAGTGCTGTCCTTCAGGAAGCTCACATCTGCAGGTTTGAAAGGACTGATCTGCCAAAACAAAATGAACCCCATTTCAGTCCCCAAAATCAGTCATTTCTTCCCTCACCGTTTGAGGTTTAATGGTTTGTATTTGCACTTTGACACGAAATACAGAGATTTCATCTGGCTGCAATTGTATCTGTACAGTAAAAATAAGGAGAAAAAGGAACTTTACCCAGAAACTTGGTAATTTGATTGAATTTAATCTGTTCCTCTAGTCTAGAAGTTGCTTTCTGACAGCCCAGGGTGGCTCAAGTTATGAACAAATTAACCAAATCACACCTGAATTGATTTCACTTGGAACCAGCAACACTTTAATTACCCAAAAACCCAGTGCAGCAAACACAGGGGAAATAACAAAAGCTAAAACATAAATAACATAAATAAAATATAAATAAATCTGCAAGCTCAAGATGGAGAAGAAACTCCAGCCTCCTCACAAATCCCCTTGGCCTGAACCAAGGTGACCAAGGGACAGCAGCAGATGAGTGCCAGGCTCATCCCTTCTCCCAAAATTTCCTCTCCCCTTCTCCCAGGAGGTCCCTGGAGGGAATGGAAGTTCCCCCCCAGGTGTTTGGGAAGGAGTCTCACCTGGGTGAAAGGTTCTTTCTGCCTGCTCCTCCTCTGCTGGGCCAGGAACTTGATCAGGGTGTTGTTCTCTGGTGATCCCCTCAGCCCAATGGTTGATCTTCTCCTGAATTTTAGTGAGGTTGGGGAAGTCCCTGAGAAAGGGGTAAGAGGAGAGGTTAAAAAGAAAAACCAAGTGCAAACCCACAAAAATGTTTTGTAATACCTAAAAGCTTTAAAATGGTAATTTTTTATCCTTTTTCAGCTTGGTTAATGTATTATTCCAAGATACAAAATAACCTGCTCAGCCCAAGAAGCCTCCCTGAGCACATCAAATTAAGTGCCTAAAAGCAATTAACCACAACCCAAGCCTGCCTTTGAGCTTTTCAACTGCTCATTAGTGTTTACCAACACTTGCAGAATTTGGCTTGCAATTAACTCCCTTGTGAAACTCAAGACACTCCATTAACTGAAGAGAGAAAACCAGGGAGATTTAACTGTGTAGGATACAACCTGGACACTTAAATGGTGTAATTTCCCTGCAGATGGGAGATCCTACAAAGATGTGGCAGCAAGAGTGTGCTCCTGGGCATATTCAAGCTCTGATCTCCTGAATCTGCCCTAAATTAGAGCCTTGGGCACCAGGTTGGATTAAACAAGCTGGAGAAACCCCTCTGAAAAGGACAAAAAATTAAAAAAAGCCTCACCCTTGGGTCGTTTCTCAAAACTTCCCAAACTTAGCAGTTATCAGAGCAGCAAAATCAACAGGTTTTTTTTTTTTTTTTTCCTCTGTTCAGACAGTCCAAAAGCAGCTTTACCTTCCACTTTGTTCCTCTCAGGAGTGGAGCAGTCATTTCCCAAGGGTCTGCTGGAGAAATCCTCCGTGGTGGGCAAAGGCAGGGGGGATTCACTGAGCAGCCCAAAAGAGCTCCCAGGGAGCTGCCAGCTCACGTCAGAGCCCTGCAGGTGACACAAATCCTGCTCGGGGCCTTTGGGCCATTTCAGGGCACGTTTTGATAGCCGGGTCTGGCTCCCTTCAGTGAAATTCTCCTTCTTGGATGGTCTGATGACTTTGGATTTGGTCACTTTGCAGCTCTTCTGGTCTCTCGATGGAGGGAAAGAGACCTCTTCCTTCTGTTCACTCTCATTTTCTTTAACTTTCAGGGGAGTTTTACATCCCCTAAGCATTTTTTGGGGACTTATTTGAACTCCTGTAATTATAGATTCCTATTAAAAAAGGAAAAAAAAATTCTTAGTTGGTAAGAGCAAGAGCTCACTACCACGCTCAAGCTTCTCCCAAATCCACTTTTTTTTTTTTTTTCCTGGACAAGGTGTTTAACAGTGGGGCAGGAAGGGAAATTTATTCCCCAAAAAAACTACAGGGAAAGGACACGAGAGGCAGGAACCAGAAAGAAAAACACCGAGCAAGAAAAACCTGCATTATAAACGTACACAGGAGTGGCTCAGAGTATCCCCCCGTTCCCGGCCACCCCCGAGAGCTCCCCCGCTCCTGTTCCCGGCCACACTTGAGGGTTTCCCGGTCCTGTTCCCGGGCAATCCAGAGGGCTCCCCGCTTCTATTCACCCCCGAGGGTTCCCCGCTCCTGTTCCCGGCCAATCCCGAGGGTTCCCCGCTCCTGTTCCCGGCCGCCTCCGAAGGTTCCCCGTTCTCGCTCCCTGCCGAGCCCCCATCACCTCAGCCCGGCGCCCGGCCCGCCTCACACTTTCAAACCGCGCCCCGCCCCTGCGGATCCCTCCGCGCCCCCGCCCCTTCGCCCACCCCCAGCGCCCCCCGCAGCCACCCCGGCCCCGGCAGCACCGCAGGGAGGGCGGATCATGGGGGCGACCCTAGGGGCGACCCCTCAGCGCTGCTCTGCCCCGGCGCTCCGCGGGGTTTGGCGGGGACAGGAGGGACTCTTTGAGCCGGCGGAGGGATCGCGGTCCGTTGGGACGCAGCACCGCTTTGGTACGGTAGGAAAAAAAAAAATAAATTATTAAATGAATTCATTCAACCACCCGCGCGCACGTGACGGGCGGCAACCAATCACAGAGGCGTTATGCAAATACAGCCTCTTCTTCCGCTCGCGATTGGCTGTCTCCCTCGCTTTGCCCCGCCTGCTCGCTGCCCATTGGGCGGACGCGCGGCACGGCGCGGCGGTGATTGGCCGTGGGGGCTGCCCGTCAGCGCCCGCCCCCTTCCGGGTGTCGGCGCGGCGGCGGGCGCAGCATGAGGCGGGTGACGCTGTTCGTCAACGGCAGCGCCCGCAACGGGAAGGTGAGGCCGGGCCGGGGCCCGGACACCGCGCTCCCCGCGGGGCCCTGCCCGGCACTGCCCTCCCCGCAACCCCCCGGGGCAGCCGGGCCTGCGGGGCACCCCCCTGCCTGTGCAGGGAATCGCGAGGGAATCGCGACAGGCGGGGATTTGTCGCGGGTGGAGGGGCATTGGGGAGTCGCCTCCGGCTGCTGGTGTCAGGCACAGCTGTGGGGTGAGGGCTCTGGGGGGAGGCTGACCCTGCGGGGAGGGGGTACCCTGGGAAATAATGGCAATTAATTGTTTAAAATCTGGCTAAAATCGTCTCGAGACTGAACACAGTGATTTTTAGGCCCAACCGGTGCTTGTCCGGCAGAGGAAAAGGCCCCGGGGGATGCAGCTCCACAGAGAGTCCCTCCGTGTTCTTGATGTTTCCATCCACATTCCGAGTGTAGCTGTTGACGTGACCGTGCTTTGATGTGTGATTCTCTTAATTCTGGCCGCGATCCCGCTGTTTCCAGGCGGGCCCGGAGTGCAGGGTTGGTGTGGCCGCGTTTCAGCCGCGCAGCTCTGCAGAATTGTCCCTGTGACCCTGATTTTCCCATCCCGAGTGCAGACAGCTCATGTCCTTGTCCTTTAAACCCTCGCCTTTAGGGAGGGGAGTGCATTCGGGAGAGGCTTGGGACAGAACAGGCAACAAGATTTCTTTGGGGAAGTAAAGAACTGAATTCTGTTCTGACAGCACCCACGTGTAGCCCTGGTTGGTGCCTGAGATGTTTTGGTTTCTCTGAAACTCTTTTCCCAGAGAGTTTTCTGCCAACCAGAGACACGTTTTCCTGACTGTGACCTTTGTTTGCATTCCTTTCCCTAGGAGGGACTTCTCCTTGCTGTCCCTCTGCTCTGACCAATGTGACTGAAGGAGTTTGTCTTTGTTTCACCCATTGGGTTGTTCTTTGTAAAACAGCATAAAGGGAAGAAATTCCCAAGTAATAAACACAGTCACTGTCAGCCCTCTGAACTTGGAGTCCTTGTCGTTGTGATCTTGAACAGCATCAGGAGGCTGCCCCAGCAGGGAGTGACAGGAGCACTGGGGCAGCAAGAATGACTCTGCTGAGAGTCACCAAATCCTCCCTCAATTACTGACTGATTAAATTAAATTAATCCATTAAAGCTCCAGGAGGTCGTGGGAGCCAGAGTGTCACACACACACAAAGAAATGACACCACACACTGAGATGTCCAAGGCAGAAAAGGGACAGTTTATTTACAAATTACAACATTTATAGAATTCCAGCAGTGACCATGGATTGGAGGAAGAAAATCTTCCTCTCCAACCACACTGGGCAACCCAACAGCCCATCAATTCTCTCCTCCTTATGAGAAGGATGTAAATATTCTTACAAGCTGAGATGTTTAAGGCAGAGAAGAGGCAGTTTATTTATAAATTTTAACATTTATAGAATTATAGCAGTGACCGTGGATTGTTTGGAGAAAGTTTATTTACAAACTTCAACATTTATAGAATTCCAGCTGGGTGATTCTTTGTAAAATAGTATAAAGGGAAGAAAGACAAACTTCTTCAATCACATTGGTCAAGTCAGAGGGACATCAAGGAGAAGTCCCTCCTGGGGAAAGGAATGCAAACAAAGGTCCCAGTTAGGAAAACGTGTCTCTGGTTGGCAGAAAACTCTCTGGGAAAAGAGTTTCAGAGAAACCAAAACATCTCAGGCACCAACCAGGGCTCCACCAACACCCATTCCCTCGCTGCTGCTGCTGCAGTGAGTTTTGGTGGGAGCTGTGCAAGAGCCCCCCTGGTTTTGTGCTCCAGCACCAGAGCTGAGCTTTTCCCTTCTTTCTTGGTCGAGATCCAAATGGATTTTGTCTCCTCCTGCTGAACTTTGGGAGCACAGTGCCATGGGTTTGTTTTTTATTCACAGCCTCCTCTCTTCTCCTCCCCAGGTGGTGGCTGTGTATGGGACTCTCTCAGATCTGCTCTCTGTGGCCAGCAACAAGCTCGGGATCAAAGCCACCAGCGTCTACAACGGCAAAGGGGGGCTCATTGATGATATTGCTTTGATCAGGTGAGGATCAGCCAGGAAAAGGCAAATCAGGGCTCTGGATTAACCTCTTAATCCTTAATCCATACTCAGTACTTTCCCTAAAAAAACCAGATGTGAGCATTTCCAGCCAGGACGCCCAAAGGTGCTTTTGTGTCTTTTTAATTCCAAATCATTTCTTGATTCAGAGTTTGATACCAGCTGTTTGAGGCCTTTTCAGCTCCTCCTGTGTTGATTCCAGGGCAGTGTTTGTGCCATGAAATCCCCACTGTTCCAGTCAGCCCTGCACTGGGGGGTTTTCTGTAAAATTCTGTCACTGCTTTGGCTCCACAGAATAGTCCCAGACTGGGGAGAAAAGCAACTGTTTTGTAAGAATTAATTGATTAAACAAATAATCCCTACCTGGCTGCTGCAGATAAAATCTCTGGTCAAGTCAGTCCATTCCAATCCAGTAGAACCTGCAAAATCCAGAATAAAAAAAAATCAGAGAAGTTCCAGCTAATGCCCACTGGTCATCATTTATCTGAAAGTAATCAGGAGAGGTTGCACTGTCAATTAGATGAACAATAAATTATGATTAACCTTTTTTTTTCTCTTCCCTCTGCCCCCTCCTGTCTCAGGGATGATGATGTTCTGTTTGTCTGTGAAGGGGAGCCCTTCATTGGTGAGTCTGTCATTCTTATATTTAACCAGAGTTAAATTTACCAGAGTTTATTTTGTTTCCATATAAACTTAACATTTAATTTTGTGTTGGTTTCAGAAGATACCTCATTGTAATTAAAGAACACTCACAATTTTCCCAGTAATGAGTTTGTTTCTTCTCTGCAGATCCTCAGACTGATGGCAGAGCTCAGGAGGAGCTGACAGGGTCCCACACAGACTGGCTGACTCTCAATGTGGGAGGCAGATATTTCACCACCACCCGGTAAAAACAGCCTTCCAAAACCTCAGAGACTCCATTTCACTAAAGCAGAAGAGCTTAAAAAGTAATTTACTGTGAAGCAGGAGTGTTGGGAAAGATGAAGCAGCAAACTCTTGCAGAAATGAGTGATTTTTTTTCTTCACAGGAGGTCTTGGACTCCTGCAGCTTTCTCTGTATTTTTTTTTTAATTTATTTGCCACCACATTTTTGCAAGAAATTAATCCTTAAACATTTACAGAGGAAGGAATTTGGTTACCTTTTGGGATGGCTCAAGTAACAACATTTAAACTCCAATCTCCTTGGAGGGCACATGGCAAAGTTCATTGAAAGATGGCAAAGTTTATTGAAAGACTGATTTATACAGTGAAGAGGCCTGGTAATTTAGAGCCTACACCTCTCTGTAAAGATCTTTGCCATTAAACAAGCTGGAAAAACACCAGGTATTAGGAGGAGGTGATCTACAGGGATTTTTTGGGGTTCCTTTTTAGATTTTCCCTGGCCAGAATGAGAGTTGTGTGTGCTTGGCTTTCTCACAGGCCCCAAGCCACTGCCTGGAGCCTAAAAAATCTTATTTTCTGGCCACTGTCTGAGAGTTGTGTGTGCTAATCTTTCTCACAGGCTTTGAGTAACTGCCTGGAGCCTGAAAAATCTGTTTTCTGACCATGGTCAGTCCCTACAAAGGAAGAGTAAAGTTGGGCTGCTTTTGTTTTCTAGGAGCACTTTGGTGAACAAAGAACCTGACAGTATGTTGGCACACATGTTCAAAGACAAAGGTGAGTATATTGAGATAAAACAACATTATTTTTGAGTAATAAATGAGCAAAGTGGGCAGAAGTCACTGTCAAGCTGAGGGTCTTGTTGATAAAGTGAAATATCCAATGTTAAAGTACCAGAGCAGAGCAGAGAATTATTTTTAATAGCTTTATTTCTCTTTGTTTCTCATCTCACCACCTAATGTTGATCATCTCACAAACTGCAAATACAACTCCCATCCTTTGTGAGTAGTTTGGGTCCTTTTTTTTTTTGTTTGTTTATTTGATTTGAGGTTTTGTTTGAGATTTATTTTATTTGAGGTTTATTTTATTTGAGGTTTTCATCTCGTTGCATCTTCCTCAGTTCTGTCAGCAGAGCCAATGAGCAAAACTCTGCACGAGGCAGCCTTGGGGAGACAATCAGGCTAAAATTTCAGTGCTGCTTTTATCCTAACCATGATTCTTTTGTTTGTGGTGAACATTCAGTTATTCAGAGCAGGAACAAGTTCATTTTAAGCTGATTTTTTCCCCCCTCCCCACTCCTCTTTTCCTTCCTTCTCTCTCCAAAGTGGAATATTTGCTATCCCAGTCCCCTTTGGTAACAACAAAAAACCCCAAAACTCTGAAAACTGAAGCAAATGCTCTTCTCTTCACTACCTCAAAAGTAATTTTATATATATATATGTTGTGGCAACAGATGCTTGGGGGAATAAGCAAGATCCTAGAGGAGCTTTCCTCATTGACCGCAGTCCCGAGTATTTTGAGCCCATTTTGAACTATCTGCGGCACGGACAGCTCATTGTAAATGATGGCATTAATTTGCTAGGTAGGTACTGCCTGTCTGACATCTCCTCAATTATTACTCTTATTCCTCCTCCTTGGAGTTAAAGCTTTGCCCCTCTCTCTCAGGTGGAGCCAAGGGGGAGCTTTGTGTGCTCGGCCCCACCCGTGGTTGGGAGTTTTTTTGCTTTGGTGGATTTATTCTCAGCAGGGCAGCTCCATTGCTTTAATGAGGATAGGCTGGTTATTTCTCTTTGGAGCATTAAAAATCCACCCTGGATTAATATCTGGAATCCTGGAGTTGATCTCTTTAACCTAATGGAAGTGTTGTGTCTTTGAGTTTTTCCTTTTAGCTGCAAGCAAACCTTTGCTCTCTCCCCAGTTACATCCAGTGTAATGTGTGTGTGTTCTCCAGTGAGGGGAGAGAAGGGTGCTGCTCTCTGGATCAGCAATTCCTGCAATAACCAGCACTGCTTTCTTTGTAGGGGTTTTGGAGGAGGCCAGGTTTTTTGGGATCGACTCCCTCATTGAACACCTGGAAGTTGCTATTAAGGTACCTTGCTCTCTGTAAGCCCTGGGTGCACGTCCTGCCCTCCCAGGGAATGTGGGATTTATTGCTGTGCCCAGAATTCCCAGGGGATGTGGAACTCAGTTCTGTCCCCTGTTCTCCCAGGGATGTGGAACTCAGTTCTGTCCCTGCTTTTCCAGGGAATGTGAAATTTATTGCTGTCCCCAGAATTCCCAGGGACTGTGGAACACAGTTCTGTCTCTGCTTTCCCAGGGAATGTGGAGCTCAGTGCTGTCCCCAGAATTCCCAGGGAATGTGGAACTCAGTTCTGTCCCTCCTTTCCCAAGGAATGTGGAACTCAGTTCTGTCCCTCCTCTCCCAGGGAATGTGGAATTTATTGCTGTCCCCTGCTCTCCCAGGGAATGTGGAACTCAGTTCTATCCCTGTTCTCTCAGGGATGTGGAGCTCAGTTCTATCCCTGTTCTCCCAGTGCTGTCCCTGCTCTCTCCCAGGGATGTGGAGCTCAGTTCTATCCCTGTTTTCCCAGGGATGTGGAGCTCAGTTCTATCCCTGTTCTCCCAGAGCTGTCCCTGCTCTCTCCCCAGAACTCCCAGCCAGCTGAGGATCACTCTCCCATCTCTCGGAAGGAGTTTGTCCGATTCCTGCTGGCAACACCCACCAAGTCCGAGCTGCGCTGTCAGGTGAGGGAGCTCAGCCTTTGATTCCCAACAAAAAACTGCAGGAATTGCTTCCCAACAGCTGATCCAACCCTGCCCTCTCACAGTTTAAAACCACAGCCTGTTTGAAGGAAATGCATGAGTCTTGAGAGTTTTGCATTGACGTTTTGTGGTGTTGTGTAATAGAAGAAATGATCTTGGGAGTGGAAACCATGGAATGATTTGAGGTTGGGAGGGACCTTAAGGATAAACTTGTTCCAGTCTGCCAAGGGCAGGGACATCTCCCACTGCCCCAGATTATCCCAGCCTGGCCTTGGGCACTGCCAGGGATCCAGGGGCAGCCACAGCTGCTCTGGGAATTCCAGCCCAGCCCCTCCCCACCCTCCCAGCCAGAATTTCCTTCCCAAAATCCCACCCATCCCTGTCCTCTGGCAGTGGGAAGCCATTCCCTGTGTCCTGTCCCTCCAGCCCTTGTCCCCAGCCCCTCTCCAGGGAATTCTGGAATGGTTTGGGTGGAAAGGGACCTTAAAAGTCACCCAGTGCCACCCCTGCCATGGCAGGGACACCTCCCACTGTCCCCAGGCTGCTCCAGCCCGGCCTTGGGCACTGCCAGGGATCCAGGGGCAGCCACAGCTGCTCTGGGGTTTCTATCCCAGCCCCTCACAGGGGGGAATTCCTTCCCAATATCCCACCCAACCCTGATCTCCAAATCCATTGCCCCTTGTGCTGGCTCTCTCTGTCCATATATATAAAGTCTCTCCCATCTTTTTATCAGCCCCTTTAAGGTACTGGAAGTACTTCAGCACATCTGTATAGATTTATATCCACAGACTTTGATCTTTTTGTGTCCAGACCTCCTCCTCCTCCCCTTCTGTGACCATTTTGGGGTTGTTCCCTGCCTTTTCCAGGGGCTGAATTTCAGCGGGGCTGACCTTTCCCGCCTGGACCTTCGCTACATCAACTTCAAGATGGCCAACCTGAGCCGCTGCAACCTGGCCCACGCCAACCTCTGCTGTGCCAACCTGGAGAGAGCTGACCTCTCTGGATCCGTGCTGGATGTAAGGAATGCTGCACCCTGGGCTGCCCTGAACTTGTCTCAAGGAACAGGGATTGGGAGAAAACAAAAAAAAAAAAATCAGTTTTTCAGTGTTTTCTGTGGTTGTTGCAGCGCTCCCACGCTTCCTGCAGTAACAGCTGGGTGTCAGCATCATCCTTTTCTGGTTCCTGTTCCTTCTGGGCTGCTTCAGGTGGCTGGAAAAGCATCTCACCTGTGGCCAGGTGCCCTCCGGGCCCTCCCACAGCTGCTGTGCCTGTGCAGGAAGCAGCTGGAGCTGGGGAGTTGTGCAGGGCAGAGGCCTCAGCACCCCTGGGGGTGGAGAAGGAGCTGCTGCTCCCCTGGAGGATCCATGGAGTTCTCAGCTCACACCACCTTGATCTTACACACAATCAAAAAGCACATGAAGAAACTACACCAAAAACAAAACAAAAAGTGCATCAAGAACTTACCTCAGATGCTTAAACCACCCCAAAGTTCAAACTTAACCTTGAGTTTAAGGCAATGAAGCTGTTACTGTAGAAATAGAAAGGAGGAATAAGAACCAGTGGGGCCCAGCTGGAGCCCCACAGGAGCTGGAGTTGCACAGTTCTGTCCAGGGGGCTGTGTCTCCCTTGCAGTGCAGTTTCTGTTTCTGGGGGAGGTTCAGTTGCAATGCAGGGTTTAAATCTGTGTTCTGCTGGTTTTTTGGGGTATTTATCTTCACACCCTGCTGACTCCTGTGCTGTCTCTGCCAGTGTGCAAACCTGCAGGGGGTGAAGATGCTGTGTTCCAACGCAGAGGGAGCATCCCTGAAAGGCTGCAACTTCGAAGACCCATCAGGCCTTAAAGCTAATTTAGAAGGTAAGTTGTTGCCTGTTAATTATCCCCTGGGGACAGCCCAGTTGCCTGGACATTTATGTGGCAAAAGTTGAGCTGTGTGTGTGTAACAGTCCAGGTGGAAGAGCCCACAACTCTGGGCTGGTTTTGGCAAAATAATCATTGAATTCCCAGTTCTGCCTGGAGCTCTCCTGTCACACACGACACAAAGAAATGACACCCACACACTGAGATATCCAAGGCAGAAAAGAGGCAGTTTATTTACAGCTTCAACATTTATAGAATTCCAGCAGTGACCATGGATTGGAGGAAGAAAATCTTCCCTCTTCAATTACATTGGGCAACCCAACACTCCATCAACAGTCTCCTCCTTCTGAGAAGGATGTAAATATTCTTACACACTGAGATGTTTAAGACAGAAAAGAGGCAGTTTATTTACAAATTTTAACGTTTACAGAATTCTAGCAGTGACCATGGATTGTTTGGAGGAAGTTTATTTACAAACTTTAACATTTATAGAATTCCAGCAGTGACCGTGGATGGGAGGAAGAAAATCTTCCTCTCCAACCACACTGGGCAACCCAACAGCCCATCCACAGTCTCCTCCTTGTGAGAAGGATGTAAATATTCTTACATGCTGAGATGTTTAAGGCAGAAAAGAGGCAGTTTATTTACAAATTTTAACGTTTACAGAATTCTAACAGTGACCATGGATTGTTTGGAGGAAGTTTATTTACAAACTTTAACATTTATAGAATTCCAGCAGTGACCGTGGATGGGAGGAAGAAAATCTTCCTCTCCAACCACGCTGGGCAACCCAACAGCCCATCAGTCTCCTCCTTGTGAGAAGGATGTAAACGTTGTTAGATTTTACAGTAACAAAATGGTTATTTATATAAAATTACAAAAGGTAAACACAGAAGGCTAAAAATAAGACTTTAAAAAACTCCTTAACGAGACAGAGGAGAACAGCAAAAAAAACCCCAGACAAGACTCTCCCAGCTGAGCCAGCTGCTGGGAAGCATCACCTGGAGCATTTTGCCTGGTTGCAGGTGCCAACCTGAAGGGGGTGGACATGGAGGGCAGCCAGATGACCGGGATCAACCTGCGGGTGGCCACGCTGAAAAACGCCAAGCTGAAAAACTGCAACCTGAGAGGGGCCACGCTGGCAGGGACTGACCTGGAGGTGAGGAGCAGTCATCTCCTGTCCATTTATACAGAAATACAGCCCTGTGGGCAAAAGGAGGGTGATTTGGGGGATTGCTGCCTTTTCTGCAGGTGCAGAGTTGAGGGAGTTAAGGGGAGTGGGGTTAAGGGGAATGGAGTTATGGGAATGGGGTTATGGGGAATGGGGTTATGGGGAATGGGGTTAAGGGGAATGGGGTTTGTGATGGTTTTATTACGTTCTATATTTCATTTGACTGGAAGAATATAAAAGCAAACAGGCTTATCTTTAAATTACAAAGATAGTTTATTAATACACACAAAAACAACAAAAAAAGGGAAAAAACAACAACAACAACAAATGAAACTTCTAAAACATCTTTCTTTCTCTTTCTAAGTTTTTTACCTTTCTTCACTCAACATAAAAAGACATGACTTGCAACCTCAGCCAGTTTTACCATTTTAAAAATAACCTTTTATCAGTTCTTTTAGGAAAGGAGTTTCTCTGAGTTCTATATAGACATCCCATGCTCTACATTTGCGAGGATTTTAAAGGAACTCCTGCAAACTGCGAAATCCTACCCATTAGCAGCTCTCTTAACACTGCACATAGGCCATATTTGCTTATTGGGGTACTGTTTAAGGATGCCTCCTCTAGTATGACACAAAGATTTTCTTCTTCTATTTCCAAAATCATCTCAAGACCCAAAAACAAATCTCCTCTTTCTTTAGGAGCAAAAAGCTTCATATCACTTTTAACTAGAACCTTACATCCCCCCAAAAGCATTTATATGTTACAGGAAAAACTAGTTCAGTCTCTATAGTTTACTAGAAATGTCCAGCCAAAATTAGGCCACTCCTTTGTCCTTTGCCTTAAAGTCCTTTACACTCTCCCTTCACCGACTGTAGCTCCATGCTGTGTCTTTCTATTCGCTATATTTGTTCTTCTTCCGGAGAAAGATGATGTTTAGGAAAGTCCATCTGCTAACAACAAAGGGTTAAACTTTTCGGGCTGCCGGGCTGCCCACGTGGCTCTGCGGCGGGAAACTGAGTCGTTTAGAAGCCGTGCGCTGGTTTCTTCGGCTTGAAAAGAAGAGCAAGGGCGAAGGGGCACTCCGTCCGAGCTCTCTTTCCTCTCCATGCTGCCCGCCTCTCTGCGAGACAGCGGCTCCCAAAGCTCCGGCCCGGCCCGCCCCGGCTCCAGCGGCATCGGGGCTCGGCCCGGCCCGGCCCGCCGCAGCCGCCCGGGGTGGGGGGGGGCACCGAGGCTGGCCCAGCCCCGGCGGCTCCCTGTCCCCAGCCTGCCACACCGGAAGACAAAGAGATCGCTCCTCCCCCCACCCAGCCTTTTTAAGCATTTCGCCAAAAGTCGCAGCTTGTCTTCTACTGGATAAATTGCTTGTCAATCAAAAAAGCTGACCCCGATTGGAACAAAATCAGGCTTTTCCTAGCCTATGACAGGGTTAAGGGGAATGGGGTTATGGGGAATGGGGTTATGGGAATGCGGTTGAGGGGAATGGGGTTATGGGGAGTGGGGTTAAGGGGAATGGGGTTAAGGAGAATGGGGTTAAGGGGAATGGAGTTAAAGGGAGTGGAGTTATGGGGAATGGGGTTAAGGGGAATGGGGTTAAAGGGAAAGGAGTTATGAGGAATGGAGTTAAGGGAAATGGAGTTCAGGCTTTTGAGTTGAGTTCTGTCTCTGTTCAATCAACGTTCCTTTTCCTTTCCCCCTCCAGAATTGTGATCTGTCAGGCTGTGACCTACAAGAAGCAAATTTGAGGGGCTCCAACGTGAAAGGAGCCATCTTTGAGGAGATGCTGACGCCCCTGCACATGTCCCAGAGTGTCAGATAGGGGCCAGAAGATGCTGAAGAGGAAGGAATCCAAACATTCGTCGTGACTTTCTTCACCTCCTCCCCTTCCTGAGTTCAAGTCCTGGTTATTAGCCACCTTACATTTGCAGTAGTGCCTAGGTAAACTCTTTTTGGATCACTTCTGGGGAGGGAATTTTGGTTTTTCAGAGGTCCCAACAGAGAGTTTGTACCTCTGTGAGCAGAGTGAGGAAGTGAGCAGGTGCTGAAACCAGAGAGTGTGACTGGTTCTGGGGAGGGGGGGGAAAGGGTTCAATGGTTTCATTGTTTAGCATTGCCTCACTTTGGAATGCATTTTAATTTAAAAAAGCACAATATATGCAATTCTATTTATTGAATCTGTAGCTGCAATATGAATAGAAGATGTTACTCCTGTACAGTAGCAACCCAGTTGAGGTTTACAGGTCAGGCTGTGGCCATGCCAGGGGTGGTGGCTCAGTGTCCCCAGGGGGTGCTCAGGTCTCTGCTGGGGTGGAAGCTGATGGGAAGGAACATCCCTGTTCAGTAATTGGATGGCTTTTAATTAATCCTCTCTAAACGAGCATGGGGGTGCACTGTCAGGCACAGCTGGTGAGAGAAACCCTGCTTTCAGCTGCCCTGCTCTCTGCAGGCTGGAGTTCTGCAGGGTTTTCACCCTTGGGGGTGAATTCAGTGCAGGGAGGGAAGCAAAGAGAGGCAGAGGAGCCCCAGCTCCTGCTCCACCCTCCCCTCACAGCCTCAGCAGGTGAAGCTTTCCCTGTTTCCCCTCCATCTACTATGCAAAAAGACTTCACTGAAAGCTCCCTGGGCATCATCCTTTTCCCAGCTGGGTCGTTCCTGTTCCTTCTGGGCTGCTTCAGGTGGCTGGGAAAGCATCTCACCTGTGGCCAGGTGCCCTCCATGCCCTCCCACAGCTGCTGTGCCTGTGCAGGAAGCAGCTGGAGCTGCTTGTGGGGGGCAGCTGTGCAGGGCAGAGGCCTCAGCACCCCTGGGGGTGGAGAAGGAGCTGCTGCTCCCCTGGAGGATCCATGGAGTTCTCAGCTCACACCACCTTGATCTTACACACAATCAAAAAGCACATGAAGAAACTATACCAAAAACAGAACAAAACAAACAAAAGGTGCATCAAGAACTTACCTCAGATGCTTAAACCACCCCAAAGTTCAAACTTAACCTTGAGTTTAAGGAGATGAAGCTGTTACTGTAGAAATAGAGAGGAGGAATAAGAACCAGTGGGGCCCAGCTGGAGCCCCACAGGAGCTGGAGTTCCACAGTTCTGTCCAGGGGGCTGTGTCTCCCTTGCAGTGCAATTTCTGTTCTGTAGTCTCAGTTGTTGTTACAAAAATGCTGCTTTGCCACCAGTCTGGGGGGGCCAGGGATGGTTGGGGATCAGCAGAGGATTTTGGGGGGAGCTGTGGGGCTCCCCCTCCTTGGTTTGACTCAGGCAAGCGAGGTGAACTTGCAAGGCTCAAAAATCCCAGAGCTGCCAGGTTCAGGATTGGGATTATTTCCTGCAGATCCCTCTGGCTCAGGCTCCAGGACAACACTATCTCCTTGGAGAAATGACCTGCAGGTTCCAGGGAAATAATTGCAGTGTGACTTTGGAGTCCTTTCTCCCACCTCATGGCTTTCAGTAGGAAACGTTTGTGTCTGTTGCAGTAGAAGAAGAATTCCTAGGGCTAGAGAAACAAATGAATTATTTTTCTTTATCATATTTTGTAGCTGGCAGAAGTCAAACTATTGTATGGAAAAATATAAAATATATATATATATATCTATTTTCATAATCACTGTGTATAAAATCTCTTTGAACTTTCACTGAAGCACTATGGAATAATCACAGCATGTTGCACCATCATTCACAGCTGGATTTTGGGTACCTAAATGAATGATTTAGGTCATTTTGCCAGGACAGAGCTGTCTGAAGAGCCCTGTGCAGAATTTGCAGGTTCCAGCTAATTTCAGTTGCATTAATAAAAAAGTGTGAAAGAGAAAAGTGGCTTGCTTGTCTTCATTGGAATAAAACCCCCAAATCTTACCTGGCTTATGTGAGAAGAAAATAATTTTTTGATTTTAAGCATAAAATACCTGCTGGAAAAACAACTGTGCTGTGGGGGTTCTGATCCATTAAGTGGGAGAATTTGCATGGAATTGTTTTTGCTTTCTCTTTCCTCCTCAAGACTTCTCAGCCTTTTTGTCCCCACCCTTGATAAAATAATTTGGAGGCAGAATAGTCAGAGAATCCTGGAATATCCTGAGCTGGAAGGGACCCAAGGATCATAAAAGTCCCAATTCCTGTGGATGCACCAGAAACTTGTGGAGAAAAATTTGCTCAGAGCTGTTGAGGGCAGACTCATCAGAGCCAGGCTCAGTGGTGGTTAATGAGCTGCAATTACTGGGCAAAGCTCTCCTGAAGTGTCCAAACCAAATCTGCTTTTACCTTGGAATAACCCTGATTTCTGCAAAAGGCTCAGCAGGGAGGGAAGGAGGCTCCAGGCAGGAAAATCCCCGGGTGGGTCCCCCTGCCCACGCCAGAGGAGCAGAACGTTTGTGCAGTGCACAACCTCTCGAGATTGAGGGACAGGGAATGCTGGAATGGTTGGGGTTAGAAGAGGCCTTAAGGATCAGCTCCATCAATTTATTCCCCAACACCTCCCACTGTCCCCAGGCTGCTCCAGCCCGGCCTTGGGCACTGCCAGGGATCCAGGGGCAGCCACAGCTGCTCTGGGAATTCCAGCCCAGCCCCTCCCCACCCTCCCAGGGCAGGAATTTGTCCTAATACACACCCAAATTATGTATTTCTTCCCAACCCAACCTAACCTCCTCTCTTGTTTAAACCCCTTCCCCCTTGTCCCTGCCACTCCAGGCCCTCCTAAAAAGGATTTGGGGATCCTGTTCACACCAGAGGCTCCATCCTACCAACAAAGGACATTGAACAACCACTGACTCATCCAGTTTAATCCCACCTGGTGTTTTCTAGAGCAAAGAACAACCAAGGCAGCTGAATTGAAATGTTGAGGAGGAGGATTTGAAACTGCTCTGGGCACTTGTGCAAGCACAGGCTCCAGTTTGAGCACTGAGGGGTTGTTTGCTCCATGCCTGAGATAAATGAGGGTGATCTAAATGAATACACTGATATAAATGAGGATGATATAAATTAATATAATGAGATAAATGAGGCTGATATAAATGAATACAATGATATAAATGTGGATGATATAAATGAATATAATGATATAAATAAGGATGATATAAGTGAATACAATGAGATAAATGAGGATGATATAAATGAATATAATGAGATAAATGAGGATGATATAAATGAATACAATGATATAAATGTGGATGATATAAATGAATATAATGATATAAATAAGGATGATATAAGTGAATACAATGAGATAAATCAGGATGATATAAATGAATATAATGAGATAAATGTGGATGATATAAATGAATATAATGATATAAATAAGGATGATATAAGTGAATACAATGAGATAAATGAGGATGATATAAATGAATATAATGATATAAATGAGGTTGATATAAATGAATATAATGATATAAATAAGGATGATATAAGTGAATACAATTATATAAATGAGGCTGATATAAATGAATACAATGATATAAATGAGGATGATATAAATGAATATAAGGATATAAATGAGGATGATCTAAATGAATACAATGATATAAATGAGGCTGATATAAATGAATATAAGGATATAAATGAGGATGATATAAATGAATACAATGATATAAATGAGGCTGGGCATGAGGGGCTGCCTGGATCATGGATTCTCCATCCCTGGCAGTGTCCAAGGCCAGGTTGGATGGGATCTGGAGCACCCTGGTGCAGGGGAAGGTGTCCCTGCCCATGGCAGGGGTGGAAATAGATGAATTTAAGGTCTTTTCCAACCCAAACCATTCCAGGATCCTTAAAGACCGAGCTCAATTCCTCACCCATTTCACACCCCCAACAAATTCAAACTCACCCAAGAACTTTTACTGAAGGAACCAGATCAGAAGAGCTCCTGTATTTCCCAGCAGGAGCAGCTGCATCCCAGAGTGGGATTTACAACCTCTTGACAGCAAGGCTGTGACTTTTATGGCTCTGGGAGAAAAGAGCTGAATTTAATTGCTGCCCCGGGGTGCTCCAATTATGGGCTTTTCTTAAACAGTAACACCAAAATTGCAGCCTGGGAGGGAGAAGTGGGGAAAAACCCTCCTGCTGGCACAGGGGTGGTGGCACTGGGGTCCTTGGGCATAAAAAGGGAGGTGAGAGAACATTTACAGACATTTTCCAGAGGAGAAGAGCTGCTGCAGTTCCTCCACAACCCCTCTCAGGCCGCAGGTAACGTGCTGGAACAGCATCCCACACTCCCTTTTTATTTCTCCAGTGCTTCCAGATGCTCCTATTAAAAATAAAATTGGATTAGAAGAGGGTGCAAAGGGCAGATTTTAAGGAGCAGGGACATCAGAGCAGAGAGCAGCTGAGCACATCTGCCAGGCACCACCAGGGAATGCAACCTTTGAGGTCCACGCAGGCCTGGAACTCAGAAATCCCAATTCAGATCTTCATCCAAATTTCTCAGATGTCCAATCTCTTTCAAATGAGCTGATCCACGCTTGCAGAGGCTGCAGGCCCAGGAGGGGCAGAGCAGAACTGGAGCAGGCCCAGGGAGGGATTTGTGGGGTCTCTGTGCAGGGCCAGGAGCTGGAATTCCACGATCCTCCTGTTATAAATGCACATTTTGGAGTTGGCTTTTGGTAAATATTGAGATGAATGTTACACGTATAATGTCAGAAGGTTGTGCTGTATTTCCTTTTATTTGTGGAATTTAAAAATGTAATGAAGGTAGATTTCCTAATTGTAACAAAGTAGAGATGGGGGTTGTACTTTTCTTTAACCTGTCAGCTAGACAGAAGACAGAAGGGACCTCTGGCATTCCTGAAATTAGAAAGACAATCGAGCCTTTAAGAGTTTGAATATTCAGAAGACAGATTTACAACACCTCCCCAGACTGTGTGGAGTCCTACAGATAAATTGTATATTTGGGGGGGGGGTCTTGAAACCAAAATGAATATTTGAATTATGCATTAGCTTATTTAAATATGTAACACAGGGGTCCTTAAAACAAAGGATCTGAAAGGGGGACTGTGCTGATCTCGCTGGTATCAGCACCTCGGCCGAAAAAGCTTTGGTTTTTCTGTCTCCTAATTGTCTATTTTATTTTTTTATTTTTGTTAAACTTAAAAATTTTACACAAAAGTGAATCGTGTGTTTCACCCTCCTCAGCCCCTTCCAGCTCAGCACCTCCCAGGGCTCTGTGAGCCAGAAATGCCTCCTCTCCACCCCTCCCCAAGGCAGGGATGGAGCTGCAATGCCTTTATCACCAGGCAGGTGTTGTTTTTTTGTCTCTGGCAGGATGGAGAAGCCCGGGAGGATGGTGGCCAGCGCCCTGCTGTGCCTGCTGTGCCTGGGGCTGTGCCTGGCCCAGCACTGGTCCTACGGCCTCCAGCCCGGGGGCAAGAGGAGCGCCCAGCTCCTGCTGGGACCCCTCCAGGAGGTGGGTCCTGGGCTGGGAAACAACCCCGGCCTGCAAAAAAACGCAGCCAAAAAGGTGACAAAGGCTTCCCTCTGCGCCTGTCCCTGTGTCTGTGCCCCAAACCTCCCCAGAGCTGGGGATAAGTGCAGTGTGTGAAGGAGGGTTTGGAAAAGAAGGGGTGAGGTGGCATTTGTCAGCCTGGCACAAAGAGCAGCCCATTGTAGGTGGCAGAAGTCAAACTATTGTATGGACAAAAAGAGTATTTATATTTATATTTATATTTATATTTATATTTATATTTATATATTTTATATATTTTATGTTTATATTTTATATATTTATTTTATATAATTTATATAATTTATATATTTTATCTATTTATATTTATATTTATAAATATGTATTTAATATATTCAATATAGTCAATATACTAAATATATATTTATATTTATATTTTCTATATTTTATGTATTTTCTATATTTTCTATTTATATTTTTATATATTATATATTTATATAATTTATATAATTTATATATTTAATATGTTCAATATATTTATATTTATATTTATATTTATATTTATATTTATATTTATATTTATATTTATATTTTTTCCTGATCACTGTGCACAAAATCTCTTTGAACTTTCACTGAAGCACTGTGGAATAATCTGGGCAGCCAACTCCAGGGTGGAGATGCAGCTCAGGTTAAATCTGATTTCATCCTCTCCCTAAATCCCAGCATCCTGATGGGTTATTTTATGACAATTCCTCCACTTCCTTTAAAACTTTGGCAGTTTGCACGTGGGGGTTGCTCAGCAATTGAAGGACAAAGCACACGCGGGAGGCTCTGCCTGGGGGTTTCCCCTCATTTTCAATCAATACTTCACACCCAGCTCCTCCTCATTCCTCGGGTTCCTGAGGAAAAGTGAATTTCAGTTCTGTGGTGGAGCAGTTTCGCCTCCATCTCTAACTGGGGCAGGAAAATCTCCCTTCCTGAGGGGTTGTGTCACTTCCTCGTGTCCCTTCTCCAATCCAGGTTGCAAACGAGATGGAAAAACTAAAGGAGGGGCAGCAGGGTGAGTGCCCAGGCTCGAACCAGGGCTCCAGCATCCGGGAGCTGAAGGAAGCCATGGTGAGTGATGTGGATTTTCTGTCATCAAAACCACCGAGGGGAGGGAAAAGGAGGTGGTGGAGGAGTTTGGCTCACATGAGGAAATATTGGCTCTGCCCTTATGGAGTCCCAGGATGGTTTGGGTTGGAAGGGACATAAAATCCACCTTGTCCCTAAAATCCACCTTGTCCCTAAAATCCACCTTGTCCCACGGGCAGGGACACCTCCCACTGGGCCAAAATTACCTGCCCAGGTCCCTCCCTGTCACCTGCAGGTTCCCAAATCCCTCCCTGGACACCCAGCACGGGGATCCCCCATCCCACAGCTCCCCTGGCAGCAGCAGCGGCGTTTCCTGCCCGGATTAACCCGGACCGAGCCCAGCCCTGCCCGGCTCCCCAGGGACCCACAGCACTCCCGGGGGCTGGCCCAGGGCTGTTCCTGCCCCAGGACTGTCCCTTGCTGTCCCTGGACCGTCCCTGCTCCAGAGCTGTTCCTGCTACCCCAGGATTGTCCCTGCTGCTGCCCCAGGACTGTCCCTGTCCCAGGGCTGTCCCTGTTCCTGCTGTCCCAGGGCTGTCCCAGGATTGTCCTCGGGCTGTCCCTGCTGTCCCAGGGCTGTCCCTGTCCCTGGACTGTCCCTGCTCCTCTCCCTGCTGTCCCTGTCCTGTCCCTGTCTCAGGGCTGTCCCTGCTGCTGTCCCAGAGCTGTCCCTGCTGTCCCAGGGCTGTCCCAGGGCTGTCCCTGTCCCTGCTGTCCCAGGGCTGTCCCTGTCCCTGCTGTCCCAGAGTTGTCTCTGTCCCTGCTGTCCCTGCTGCTGTCCCAGGGCTGTCCCTGCTGTCCTTGTCCCTGCTGTCCCAGCTCTGCAGGCTGCAGCAGATGGAAGCTGCAGCTCCCCGGCTCCCCAGGCTGGGGAATGGTTTCCATTATCACAGCCCAGCCTCCCCTGGGAGCTCTCTGACTCACACTGAGCCCCCCCAGCTCTGTCACCAACCCAGCAACACCTCGGCAGGGACAGATGGCCACCACTCCCTGGGCAGGGTCCCCGGGCCATCCCAACAGCTCAAGCTCTGCTTCAAATCTGAAGCCAAACCCCAAAGCTCTGAGTGCCTGAAAGCCTCCCCAGCCTCTCCCCGAGGAGCCAGGCCTGGAAAAGGCTCATAAAAGCAGAACAGTGAGGCAGAGCCTGAATTCTGCTGGATTGGCCTGCAGAAACTACCTCAATAAATGTGATTTTAGCTCATCTTTAATCCTATTTGTACTGAACACGGATTGGAATTGTGGCCCGTGACTTGCAGCACAGTGAAGAGCCAGCAACAGTAATTAATTCACTGTATTTAATTTTTTTTTTTTTTTTTTTTTTTTTTTTTTTTTTTTTTTTTTTTTTTTTTTTTACTTTAAGAGGTGATGTTAGGCAGGAAAACAGACCAGGATAATTCCCAGGATATTTGAAACGAGTCCTGGCTCACTGAGGGAAACTTTGGTCTGACTTTGCAGAGCTGGAAGGACGAAACCACCCCAGATCTGAGGTTTGCTCAGGAACCTCTCATTTCTCACTGCCTAATGACACTGAAAATGCAGCTTTCTCCACTCCCAGCTCTTCCAACCCAACACATCCCTGGAGCTGCTGCAGGAACATTGAACAGGGAAGGAAAGGGGAAAAAAATCCAACTCTCATCATTTCCTGGGGAAGGGAGCACAAAAATCCCCTCACTGAGGCTCCTCAGAGAACAAACCCCCAGACACTCACCCAGTTCATCTCCACCCAAACCACCCCAGGCCTCCAACTCTTGTGCTATTTTAGCACCTGAAAATTTCACCCTCAAAGCCCTTCCTGCCCTTCAAACCCAGAATTTGCTGTGTGGTTACAGGAGAGGCTGCTGGAGGGAGAAGGCAGAAGAAAGGAGGTTTAACCCCAAAGCCAAATGGAGCCACAGAGCCAGAGTGAGGCTTCAAAAAACTGTGTTAAAATAAACTGGTCTTTGCTTGGATCCATGTGTCAATAAATACTCTGAAACTGCATTAAAATAGTGGAAAAAATTCGTGTAGATTATTTGGTTTATGTCAAAGAGAACACAACCCAGGGCAGGGTCTGCTCTGAGCCCTGCAGGGACAATTTGGAGGTGACAACTTTTGTCTCACCTGTCCAGACCAAACCTCATCTCACCCCTCTCTGGGTAAACCAGCAAGAAAACTTCAATTAAAAAATAAACTTTTGCAATGAGCTTCCCTGTCCACAGAAGAAAAGACTTTTACTGCTCTTTTTTTTCTGGTTGGGTCATAAAAACTACATTTATTTTAAAAATGTATTTACAAACTTTACAACAGTCTCATCACATTTAAAAAAAAAAAAACAAAAAAACCACGGGAATTTGTACACCTCGCTTTACAGATTTAGTGAAATCACGTGGCATTGACCCAGAGAGCTGCAGGCCCTTCCCAAAGCTCCTGCTCTCTCCAGAGCCACTTTAAAGCTGATTTTTTTTTACTGATTCAGTTGCAAAGGACTGAAAAAAACCCCAAAAAACATCATATTTGCAGTCTGCAAAAGTTTGCAATGAAAGCACCAATGCAGGATCCCAGAACACCCAAATCCTCCTGAATTCACACCAAACACGTCCCAGGGTTTGGAGTGATTCAACCTTTGTGACACCACGGTGAGAAGAATTAATCAAATGTACCTTGGGGGGAATTTTGGAGCTGCTGAGGCTCTTCCACCTCTGCCTAAAAAACCCAAACCAGCACCACGTGGACCTGAAAAAACAGGTTAAGGTGTGAACCTCCCTTGAGGAACCCCTGTAGTGCCCAAATTGTCCTAAAGGTGCTTTAATTAATGCTCAGAGAGAAGAAGCAGGTGAGCCTCGTGCTTTTGAACAGCCATAAAATCACATTTTTTCTTTATTTTTTTCCTCCCTGCTGTGGCCTTTGGCAAAGCTCACCCTGGTCCACCAGAGGATTTGGTCTGCAGCAGTAAAAACAAGGTCAAGTTTTTAATTAAAAATAAAAAAAAATAATCAAAAGAAGGTAGCAGAAGCAGGTCAGGAATGTTTTCACTCTCTATATAAAAAATTAGTTAAATTACAGGTTTAGTTATTATTATTATTATTTTCATTTACAATGATAAAAATAAATAAGGAGAGGAAAATCTGGGGGCATTGTCACTGCCAAGTCCAACTGGGTGTGAGTCTGGAGCAAACCCTGGGCTGGGAGCAGGGAGTTTATGGGATGCAGGTTCCCAAAAATCCCCAAAATCCTCTGCACATCCATCCTGGAGCTGTGTCCTTTCCTAATCCAATAATCCACTGCAAGGCAGAGCTGCCTGGTCCCCCCCTCTGCCCCTGATGTGGATTAGGGGCTGTCACATTTTGAAAGGAATTTATCACAGCATGGCCAATTTTAATTAAAAGCTCCAGAAAACAAGTGGTGAGCCCGTTCCTCCAAAGGAGAAAAAGTGAAATCCTCAAAGAGTTGGGGTTTCACAGCAGCTTTGAACAGCTTGGCTCTGAAATGAGGTTTTGTCTCCTCTGCAGAGTGGATGTTTTAATTTTAACTTTGAGATTTTATTCAGAACCATGAATTGGGCAGAAATTGCTGTAATTTGTGCTGTGCAGAGATCATCGTTGTGGACTGTTCAATTCCCATTTTTAACCCTCCAGTTTAAAACACATTTCCTGAAGCACCTAATTAACCTGAAGAGATGATTCTCATTTTAAAAAAAACCAAGGTAAAGACACCTTAAATTGTCTGTGAAAATTCAATCTCACAAATCAAGTCAGGCAGGTGCCCAAGCAAAGAACAAACACTTAAAAAAAAATCAGGGGTCTGGTGGGATTTCCCCTAAGAGTGGGCACTTAATTCCACATATTTAAAAACATTCACGTGCCCTGTTCTTCCTCAGACACTTAAATGCCCAATTGCCTTTAAAAATCTGACATTTGGATGATTTTTTTCCCCCCTAAAACTGACCCAAAGCCCTGAATGATTCGGGCACAGAACAGAAATTCTACCTTGCACCTCTGAGCCAGTGATGCCAACTTTCATCAGCCAGGTGAGAGAACTGAACCCCAAAAGGAGGAGGGCTGGGAGAAATTCACAAATTCCAGAATATAAATAATGCTGAGAAGGGGGAAAAATGAACCCAATTTAGAGCCATTTGTGGCAAATTTACCAGAGAAAATGCCCCAAAGTGTGCTGGGAAGAGAGAACTTGTTCTGAGCTCTCTGGGGTCAGCTGTTCCTCTCCTCCCAGTTCAGGGTGTGCAAATCCCAGTGCCCAACTGGGCAGGCAGAGGGAGGAGAGGAGAAGCCTGAACCTGTGAGCAGCACAGCCAGGTGAGGTTCCAGGTGAGAGGAGCAATCCCAAGGCAGAGCAGAGCTGAAGGTGGCAGCTGCTCTCACCCCCAGGAAGGGAAGGATCATCAACCACTCACATGCCAAGGGTTCTGTTCAAAATCCTGCTCTGCAGCTGCAAAAAATGCAGCCAGAGCCAAACCTCCCTGAGAAAAAGAGCACAAATCTGGTTCAAGATCAGCTGAAAATTTCCTCCCAAGGCCAGCCCTCCTCCTGTGAGTGTTTTCTGCATGGAGTGGTTCCCTTCTCCAGGAAAAAGCCGGATGCACAAGGCACCTCCACGTGCTCAGGTGGCTAAAGCAGAATGAAAAGAGGACTCCAAAGCCACTTAGAACCAAAAGACCTGAACCTGAGAGCTCAGCCTGTTTGCCCCCACCAGAGAAACCATTCCTGGGACCCCAGCTCAGCCTCCTGTGCTGCTGCTGATTCACTGGAGGAGTTCAACCCAACCTGCCCTGAACAGCAGCCAGGACTGAGGCCAGAGGCAGGTGCAGAGAGGGGAAAGGCACTGAATTAACAGCAGCTGCTGTTGAGATGCACTTCAGACAGCTCAGGCCACATCCTGTTGTTCTGCCTGAAGTGAAATTCTCAGCCCAGGCAAGAAGTTGTTGAAGTTCCAGGAAGACAGTGGCCACCACGGGAGCCAGGGCAGAGACAGAAAATGGCAGAGACAAGAAAACCCAGTGGCTTTCAAGTCAAGCAGTGTCTGTGTCCAAGAACACAACCAGGAGCTGACACGTCCTAGAAAGCCCCAGAGAGGGGGGAAAACCTGGCCAGGGTGTCCAGGAAGATTCCCAAGATTTCCCCCGAGAAGCAGCAGCTGGAAGTGCGTGCAGCACTCAGGGCTGGGGATGGATGGGATGTGACTGCAGTGCCACCTCCACAGCAGCTCCAAGCTGGAGGTGATGGCAATCTGGGCTGACTCTGGGATGAGGGCAATCTGCTGCAGCTCCTGCAGCCACACTGGCGTCAAAAGAATTGGGAAGAACAAAAGGGAAATGACAACTTCAGTCTGGGCAAAGCCCTCCTGGGGGTGGCTTTTTGTTGGGTTGGGTTTTGCTTTCCCTGAAAAAGCCTTTGCTGAGGAAAAACTTTTTCATAAGGTTTGACAAACTTTGGGTTTTCAGTAAGGTCAGAAACCCATTTCAGCCAGGGGAGCACAATAAAGGCCCAACAACAATTGTGTTTCCTGCTGTGAGCAACACCCTCAGCAGGGCTTGAGTGGCTCTTCCCAACTCCTGCAAGATAATCAGAAGCAAAACCAGAGAATTAACAAACAGAATGATTTCCTGGAAGAGAAAGCAAAAATCTTCACCAATACTGATGATAAATAGACAGGCCACGAGCTGTTTATGGAACTGGTACCAGCAAAGTCCTGGTATCAGTGTAGGTGGTACCAGTTCAGTTCAGTGCAGGTGGTACCAGTTCAGTTCTGGTGTCAGTGCAGTGGTACCAGTTCAGTTCTGGTATCAGCACAGGTGGTACCAGTCCAGCTCTGGTATCAGCACAGGTGGTACCAGTCCAGCCCAGGTGGTACCAGTTCAGTTCTGGTATCAGCACAGGTGGTACCAGCCCAGCCCTGGTGGTACCAGCCCAGCCCTGGCAAAAGTGCAGCTTCTGTCATCTCCAACATTCACAGGAGGGATTTTTTTCCCACCCCATTAAAAATCACAAAATGAGAGTCAAACCAAGCAGGAGCTGAGCAGAGCAGAGCCCCCGAGCCAGGCAGGAGCAGTGAGATCCCCCCAGGATTCCCAGTTGCACTGGGAAGGAGCTGCTGGGATTGCAGCAGTGAGGAACTTGGGACAGACAGGACCAGGGGAGAGAAGAATTCCAGCAGGGAGACGTCTGCATCCGTGTGCCAGCCCTGCCCAGGCAAACAGGGCAGGGAATCCAGCAGCTCCTGGGTGGGATTTCCCAGCAGAACTCCAGGGGGGGTGGTGGGATGGCAGGGGAGATCACCAGGCAGCAGCTGCACCCTGGGTGTTGCAGATCCTCACTGCAGCCCCTGCTCTGAGGACACCACGCTGGATTTCCTGGTTTTGGGGGGTGGAGGGGGAGGCTTGGCCTCACGTCTGCTGGGCAGTGGTGGAGCAACCTGAGGAGATGGAAACACAAAAAATAAAAAATAAAATAAAAACAAAATAAATTAAAAAACCAACAACAACAACAAAAAAACCAAACCAAACCAAACCAAAAAAAAAAAAAAAACCAACAAAAAACCAAACAAAAAAAACCCCCCCAAAAAAAAATAACCCCAAAAAAACCCACCAAAACAAAACAAAACAAACCCCAAAAATCCACAAAAACCCCCACAAAAAAATAAAAAAATAAAATAAAAAATCAAATAAATAAAAATAAAAATAAAATAAAATAAAAATTAAAAAATAAAATAAAAATAAAATAAAAATAAAATAAAAATAAAATAAAAAATAAAAATAAAATAAAAATAAAAAATAAAAAATAAAATAAAAATAATAAAATAAAAATAAAAATAAAAATAAAAATAAAAATAAAAATAAAAAAATAAAAATAAAAAAAAATAAAATAAAATAAATCCCTTTTCCCCTTCTTTTGTCAGGTTGTTTGTGATTTCAAGGGGTGAAGCAGTGAAAGGATGGGCCAGGTTTCAAGCAGCACCACCCTAAGAGCAGCTTGGAAAATCCCCCTGGTGCCTCCTGCCCCAAAACCCCTTCAGAGCTCCTTCCCTCACCTCCACGGAGTTCCTGGGGGTGCTGCTCTCGTAGGGTTTGCTCTTGGGGGGAGGTGGGGGTGGTGTGGCCAATCCATCAGCCTGCAGGGAGGGGAAGCCTGGAAATGACAACAGTGAGAGGAGGAGTAACAAAAAAAAAATAAGGAAAAAATAAGAACAAATAAGAAATAAAAGGAAAAAATAACAAGAAAAAAGGGAGAAAAAAAGAACAAAAGAAAAAATAAATAAGGAAAAAAGGAAAAAAGAATGAATAGGAAAAAAAAAGGAAAAAATAACAAATAAGAAAAAAGGGAGAAAAAAGAACAAAATAAAAAAGGAAAAAAGAATAAATAAGGGAAAAAGGAAAAAAGAAATAAGAAAAAATAAGAAATAAAGAAATTATTAAACAAATAATAAATAAAAATAATAAAAATAAATTTTAAAAATTATAAATTATATAAATACATATAAATATATAAATATATATGAATACATAAATATATAAATATAATAAAAAATAAAAATAAATAATAAATAAAATAAGAAAAAAAGAAAAAAGAACAAATAATAAAAAAAAAAGAAAAAAAAGAAGAAAAAAGGAAAAAGACATTTTTATGCTGGTTCAGATTAACTGGGGCTAACTGGGGCTCCAGAGGCAGCAGCTGGGGTTCAGCTCCCATTGTTTGTGCCCCAAACCCCCTGTCTGTAAAATGGAACAACACCACTGACCTCCAGCAACATTTTCAAATGCATTTCCAGGGAATAAATGTTGATTTTCACGATTCCCAACAGCCCTGCGACCCTCCCTCAGCAAACAGAGTCATTCCCACCACATGCCAGCACCAGGACTTACTCTGTGTCCGGGGGGTTTTGGGGGTGATGGGGGGAGGGCTGCGGGTGCACTGCTGCAGCGGGGAGCCCTGCAGCAGGCTCAGCCTGCTGTCCCCCAGCTGCAGGCTCTTGGGCCTCTGTGCCTTCCCTGCCGTGCCCTGCTGGGAACAGAGACACAGAAACAGCCAGGTGAGCACAGGCAGGGAGCTCAGAGCTGTGCCAGTGACACAAACACCTGAGGGAGAGGGGAGCACAGGCAGGTAACTCAGAGCTGTGCCAGTGACACAAACACCTGAGGGAGAGGGGAGCACAGGCAGGTAGCTCAGAGCTGTGCCAGTGACACAAACACCTGAGGGAGAGGGGAGCACAGGCAGGTAGCTCAGAGCTGTGCCAGTGACACAAACACCTGAGGGAGAGGGGAGCACAGGCAGGTAACTCAGAGCTGTGCCAGTGACACAAACACCTGAGGGAGAGGTGAGCACAGGCAGGTAACTCAGAGCTGTGCCAGTGACACAAACACCTGAGGGAGAGGTGAGCACAGGCAGGTAACTCAGAGCTGTGCCAGTGACACAAACACCTGAGACGTGAGCACAGGCAGGTAACTCAGAGCTGGTCAGTGACACAAACACCTGAGGGAGAGGTGAGCACAGGCAGGTAACTCAGAGCTGTGCCAGTGACACAAACACCAGGAGAGGTGAGCACAGGCAGGTAACTCAGAGCTGTGCCAGGGACACAAACACCTGAGGGAGAGGGGAGCACAGGCAGGTAGCTCAGAGCTGTGCCAGTGACACAAACACCTGAGGGAGAGGTGTGCACAGGCAGGTAACTCAGAGCTGTGCCAGGGACACAAACACCTGAGGGGCTCCTTGCTCCAACACAAACAGGGCTTTGCCACGGTGCTGAGAGCACCCCAGGGCTCTGCTCTGCACCTCCTGCTCCCAGCCTGCACCTCCAGCCACGCTGCAGTTGGGCCTGTGACACGAATTTTCCAAATTTAAAAAATAAAAGGGAATTACTCAGAGGCTTTTTGGTATTTGAACCCCTCCCAGTGTTCAATGGAGTTCCCCCCTGAGCAGCAGGGCTGAGAGCAGTGGAAACACTCAGCTCCTGCTGTGGGTTTTGTTACTGCTGATTTGTTTTGTTATTTGGTGATTGTGATGGGGTTTTTTTACCATTGGGGAAGTCAGTTCTGTTTCTGGCTCCTTCTCTGCAATAACCTGAGACTTGCTACTGCTCCACTCCTTCCTCTTGACTTTGCAGGTCCTGCTGTCACCTTCGTCCTTCACGGGCAGCTCCTCAGCCCTGGAGGATGTGGAGATTCTCCTCTCCAGGAGAGGCTCCAGGGTAGATCTGTGGCCCAAAAGAGTGAGAAAAACATGGAACACGAGTCCATCAGATGTGGAAAGGGCTGTTTGTTAAAAAGCTGTCATCTCTCCATTTGTGTAAGGGATTATTGGGAAAAAGTGAGGCAGGACCATGGATCTTTGGGATTTGTGGGATTTGTGCTGTTGCCCCTGCAATTCTGAGTATGATGTGGGTTTTGTGTGGGGACTGACAGTGGTCAGAAAATAGATTTTTCAGGCTCCAGGCAGTTACTCAAAGCCTGTGAGAAAGCTGAGCACACACAACTCTCATTCTGGCCAGGGAAATCCTAAGGAGGAACCCCAAACAATCCCTGTAGATCACCTCCTCCTGATACCTGGTGTTTTTCCAACTTGTTCACTGGAAAAGATGTTTACAGAGAGAGCAAGGGCAGCTCTAGCTAAACAAGATCCTGCCTGCAGAGGGGCCTGGAGGGTGCTTCTTGTTCTTGCAGAAAACTGCACTGAGGGGGTCTTGGTCAGGTTGTCTCTGCCTGTTTTAAGGGGCACCCTGGAAATAAATGAGATGGGGGAGGCCAGGAGAGTGAGGAGCTTGTGTGGTTCATCACTCCTCAGCCAAAACTCAACATTTCAGGGCCCCTTTCTCAGCCAAAACTCAACATTTCAGGGCCCCTTTCTCAGCCAAAACTCAGCATTTCAGGGCCCCTTTCTCAGCCAAAACTCAACATTTCAGGGACAGAAAGACCAAGGTCAAAGGAACATGCAGGGGGTCAGGAGTCAATGGTCTGAACACGGGGGTGGCATGAGGGCAGGTCAAAGGGCAATGAGGGCAGACCCCTGGAGATACCACAGCCAGTGGAGAAACAGGGAAAGGAGAAACCTCAGGAACAGGGGACATCTCTGAGCAAGAGAGGTGGGCAAGGCCCACAGGAAGAACAGAGCTGAGGTGATTAACAGAGCTCTGCAGAGCACCCTGAGCCAGCAGCTACGAGCCATTCCTGAAGCCTGGGGGTAGATTCCTCCAGGGAAAAGCCCTAGAAGTTTCCCTTAGAGGCTCAAGGGCCTCCACACCCCTGCTGTCAATCAATCCATCACTGCAAATCAATCAATCACTGCCAATCAATCACTGCCAATCAATCAATCACCACCAATCAATCACTCACTGACCCGTCGGAGCCCGGCCTGGAGGACGCGCTGTCGGACGAGGTGGACGAGGTGGAGGCCACGGAGGAGGCCACGGAGGTGACCGAGAGCCTCCTGAGGGTGGAGGACATGATGTAGGGCAGCACCACGGAGCCCGACCTGCTGGGCTTCCTCTCGGTCAGCGCCGGGGGCTGTGGGGAAACGCCGTGAGGGAGCAGCACTGCCAGCAGGCCGGGGGTCTGCCCGGGCCCTGGGGCTCTGCACAGGTTTTGGGGCTCTGCTCAGACCCCTGGGGCTCTGCACAGGCTCCTGGGGCTCTGCACAGGCTCCTGGGGCTCTGCCCGGGGCCCTGGGGCTCTGCTCAGACCCCTGGGGCTCTGCACAGGCCTCTGGGGCTCTGCACAGGTTTTTGGGGCTCTACTCAAACCCCTGGGGCTCTGCTCGGGGCCCTGGGGCTCTGCACAGGTTTTGGGGCTCTGCTCAGACCCCTGGGGCTCTGCACAGGCTCCTGGGGCTCTGCCCGGGGCCCTGGGGCTCTGCTCAGACCCCTGGGGCTCTGCACAGGTTTTTGGGGCTCTACTCAAACCCCTGGGGCTCTGCTCGGGGCCCTGGGGCTCTGCACAGGATTTTGGGGCTCTGCTCAGACCCCTGGGGCTCTGCTCAGACCCCTGGGGCTCTGCACAGGTTTTTGGGGCTCTACTCAAACCCCTGGGGCTCTGCTCGGGGCCCTGGGGCTCTGCACAGGATTTTGGGGCTCTGCTCAGACCCCTGGGGCTCTGCTCAGACCCCTGGGGCTCTGCTCGGGCCCCTGGGCCCACTGCTGAGCCCAGGAGGGTTAACAAGCTCCTGCACTTTTGTCACAAGCCCCAGGCTGGCTGGACACCAAGGGGCTCGGGGGGGCACAGCTGGACACGAGCACAGGTGTGGCGACGTGGCCAGCAAAGGTCAAAGGCATTTGGTGGGCTCAGGGATGGGGTGGCAGCAGGAGCAGGGCAGGGATTGTCCCCTGTGCTGGGCACTGGGGAGGCCACAGCTCCAGGGCTGTGTCCAGTTCTGGGCCCCTCAGTTTAGGAAGGACATGGAGGGGCTGGGATGAGTCCAGGGCAGGGAACGGAGCTGGGGAAGGGGCTGGAGCACCAGGAGAGGCTGAGGGAGCTGGGGAAGGGTTTGGGGCACCAGGAGGGGCTGAGGGAGCTGGGGAAGGGGCTGGAGCACCAGGAGGGGCTGAGGGAGCTGGGGAAGGGTTTGGGGCACCAGGAGGGGCTGAGGGAGCTGGGGAAGGAGCTGGAGCACCAGGAGGGGCTGAGGGAGCTGGGAAGGGGCTCAGCCTGGAGAAAAGGAGGCTCAGGGGGGCCCTTGTGGCTCTGCACAGCTCCTGCCAGGAGGGGACAGCCGGGGGGGATTTGGGATCTGATCCCAGGGCACAGGGACAGGAGGGGAGGGAACGGCCCCAGGCTGGGCCAGGGGAGGCTCAGCTGGGACAGCAGCAGGAATTTCTTCCTGGAAAGGGCTGTTAAATATAGGAAGGGATTGCCCAGGGAGGGTTGGAGTCCCCATCCCTGGAGGTGTCCAAGGAACACCTGGAGGTGACACTCAGCGCTCCGGGCTGGGGACAAGGTGGGGACCAGGCACAGCCTGCACTTGCTGATCCTGGAGCTCTCTCCTAACCTGATGTGCCAAAATTTGCTGAATTTTCCAGGCTAGAGCTGGCCAAAGAACACAGTGAGAACAGCGGTGCCACTGCTCCCTTTTAAATGCAAATCCAGCAGCGATTTACCCTGAAAACCCCAAGAGGAAAGGAAGAAGGAGAGGGAACAGCCCCAGGCTGGGCCAGGGGAGGCTCAGGGTGGGCAGCAGCAGGAATTTCCCCATGGAAAGGGAGCTCAGGCCTTGGAACTGCCCAGGGAGGGTTGGATCCCCATCCCTGGAGGCACTCAGAGCTCTGGGCTGGGGACAAGGTGGGCACTGGGCACAGCTGGGACTCCACGGCCTCACAGCTCTTTGCCAACCCTGACGATTCTGGGATTCTGTGACACCATCCCACACCTGCTCACGGGTGGCAAAGGGGCAGGTTGGGCTCCTCTGGGGCAAAACGTGGGAAAACCAGGTTCGCTCACCAGAGTTATGACCCCGTACTGCTTCTCCACCTTCCTCCTGAGCTCCCTGAAGCAGGCTGTCAGCCTCTCGTGCAGCGGCCTCAGCTGCTCCGTCAGCTTCTCCCCGTGGATCCGGATCCCCTCTGCCAGGAGAGGCATCTGAGGGAGGAGCAGAATGAGCTGCAGGAGCACAGACCAGCCCTCCTGCTTCCCCAGAGGGCAAGTTGAACAGCTCAGATCACGTATTAGGACTTAAATCAAGGTGTTTGTGGTTTGCAGAGGGGGAGATAAGCAATGACACAGCAAGAGAGCTCAGCTGCTGACTCAGGGCTGGTGGCACTCAGGGGACTTCAGTGTGGGAGCTCCAGGTGTTGAACAAACATCAGCATTTTCCCCCAGGCCAGGCTGGATGGGATTTGGAACAACTTGGCACAGGGGAAGGTGTCCCTGCCCATGGCAGGGGTGGAAATAGGTGAATTCAAGGTCTTTTCCAACCCAAACCACTCCAGGATTCTTAAAGGCTGAGCTCGATTCCTCACCCACTTCACACCCTCAACAAATTCAAGGCTTTAAGGTTCCTTCCCACCCAAACCATTCCAGGATTCTGTGGTTCCCTCTTCCCCACTCCCCCAGTTCCATACCTGTATGGCAATCTGCTGCTTGAGCAGCTCGATTTTGTCCTGATCCTCAGGATGCTCCTGGAGGTATTTCTCTGTGAAGAAGGCCTGCAGGCACAGAGGGGAGGTGACACAGGTGACACAGACACTGCCTCCTCAGGCAGCTCTGAGGGGAAGATCCTTTAAAAGCAATTCACTGCCATTTTTCCTCATATTAAACCCAAAATTTGCTGGCACCAGGCTGAGGGACAAAGAACCAGGGTTATCTGCTGGGAAAAGTGAACAAACCCCACAATTTTATTTTAAAAAATTACACTTTTTTTTTCCAGTAAAACACGTGGAAAAAGAGTTACTGCATCAGAAAGGTTCTGCTTCTGCTTCTCACAAACCAGATTTGAATAAAGGGTTCCATCACTTCTCACTCAAATGGGAGTGGCAGACCCAAACCCTCAAGTTCTGACTCCAAAAAGCCTCTTTATCTCCCAGCTCTCAGTGCCCCACAGGGACACCCAAAGCCCCTCAGCTGCCCCAAGGAGAGCAAAGCAGCTCCTGCTGCAATTTCCTCCATTCCAGCCCTGAAATCCCTGCTCACAAAGGTTCAGCAGAAATAAAGACCATGCTGGGGTCTGGGCTCCCAGCTCCCTTCACCCAAGCACCTTCAGTCCCCACTTCTGCTGGGATCAACCAGCAGAATCTGGTCTTGGTTTGAAGTTGAACAAACACAAATCCACTTTCCTGGATTGCAAACTTCAAATTGTGCCAATTCCCATGATGTATCCCATTGAAATGGATCCCAATTCCTGGTCAGAACAGTTTTTTCTTTTTTTTTTTCCTAGATAAACCCCCCTAAAAAGTTTTTCATTTGTGTCTCTGAGCTATTTCAGCCTCTAAATATATATATATATATTATTATTTTTTTTACTTCTGTAAAACTGGACTGTGGTACAAATTTATAGAACTGGGGGTTTGATCCTGAGCAGGATGGAGGTGAGCCTGGGAAAGGATTTTCCCAGAGGATTTTCCTTGAAAGTGCTTAAATTATTGCAAGAGGAAAGATGTTAAAAACCCCAGCTTTGGCTTCTGGCTGCAATGAAACAATTAAAACTCAGATTTCAGCCTCCCACTAAAGCCAAATAAATGTTCTGCAGCTGAAATAGGAAAATATGAAGCAGAAATGAGCATTTCCAGATGTGGCTCTGTGTGTTTTCTAGTTTTAGCTGCTTTCCCACTTTTGTAATCCTAAACTCAATGTCAACCTTAATTCATAAAATGGGAGGAGTCAGGGCCAATTCAGGCCTGGCAAAGCATCCAAACTCCTCTGGAATCAGCAAAGTCAGACCCCAGAACACTCAGCCCCTCTCCCAATTAATGTCTGCACCTCATTTCATGGGACTGGGGCACAGCTGAGGGGAGTTAAATGTGTTTCATTCCACCCAAGCAGTGCATTTTGTGCTGGCAGTTTCTCATTAGGTGGAGAGAATCAGCAGCTCAAGTTGAACATCACAAAAAAGAACAACCCACACTGCTCAAAGTGGAGTCAGCTGAGTAAACCTGTACAGGAAATGCTGCTTTTTTGTTTTGGTTTGGTTTTTTTCCTGGACTATTTGCTCTGGATTATTCCACAGCTTCTCTGGGAATTCCATCCCAGCCCCTCCCCACCCTCCCAGCCAGGAATTCCTGCCCCAAATCCCACCCAAATCTCCCTTTTCCCACTTTGAAGCCATTCCCTGTGTCCTGTCCCTCCAGCCCTTGTCCCCAGTCCCTCTCCAGGGAATTCTGGAATGGTTTGGGTTGGGAGAGACCTTAAAAGTCACCCAGTGCCACCCCTGCCATGGCAGGGACACCTCCCACTGGCCCAAATTATCCCAACCTGGCCTTGGGCACTGCCAGGGATCCAGGGGCAGCCACAGCTGCTCTGGGAATTCCATCCCAGCCCCTCCCCACCCTCCCAGCCAGGAATTCCTTCCCAATCTCCCACCCAATCTCCCCATTCCCAGTGGGAGCCATTCCCTGTGTCCTGTCCCTCCATCCCTTGTCCCCAGCCCCTCTCCAGCTCTCCTGGAGCCCCTTCAGGCCCTGCCAGTGGCTCTGAGCTCTCCCTGGAGCCTCTCCCTTCTCCAGGGGAACATTCCCAGCTCTCCCAGCACCCAGAGGGGCTCCCTGGATGTGCCCAGGACCTTTTCATAGTTGGTGTAGCCCCCCATGACCGCGGGGTCCACGATGCCGTTGAGCAGCATGGACAGGGGGTGCACGGGCAGGCTCCTGTCCCACGTGTGCTGCTGCACGATGTTGGTGATCTTCTCATTGGTCAGCTCCATGGTCTCTATGGCGTTCTCCAGGGGGCTGATCTCCTCCTGAGGGACAGCAGAAACAGAGGGAACCTTCTTTAGAGTCGCAGAATGAACCTCTCCAGCCTTTGTCCAGTTTTTTAGGGAGGAATTCTTTCCCCGGGAGGGTGGGGAGGGGCTGGGCTGGGATTCCCAGAGCAGCTGTGGCTGCCCCTGGATCCCTGGCAGTGCCCAAGGCCAGGCTGGAGCAGCCTGGGGACAGTGGGAGGTGTCCCTGCCATGGCAGGGGTGGCACTGGGTGACTTTTAAGGTCCCTCCCAACCCAAACCATTCCAGAATTCCCTGGAGAGGGACTGGGGACAAGGGCTGGAGGGACAGGACACAGGGAATGGCTCCCACTGCCAGAGGACAGGGATGGATGGGATACTGGGAAGGAATTCCTGGCTGGGCTGGAATTCCCAGAGCAGCTGTGGCTGCCCCTGGATCCCTGGCAGTGCCCAAGGCCAGGTTGGAGCAGCCTGGGGCAGTGGGAGGTGTCCCTGCCATGGCAGGGGTGGCACTGGGTGATTTTAGGGTCCCTCCCACCCCAAACCATGTTGGGGTTCCACGGTTCTGTGATTTATTCCTCTCCACTGAGCAAGAAAGGAAATCATTTGCTTTTATCTGTGCCACATCCAACAGTGGAAGGAGTGGCATTCTCAGGTGTTCCAAGGCTTTATTCCACTGAGGAATGGAATTCCATGAGGGACTGGAGAGGAGGAGATCCAGCCCCCAGGGAGAACTCACCGTTGTGACCTGTTTGACCTCAAACCACTTGAGGATGCCTGGAAACGAATAAGCTGTGGTGTAGGTTGTCCTTTCTATCCACATGTTCTGGGCAGAGAAGGAAAAATTAAAAAAAATCTGAGATGCAAAGGAAATATTGGTCCTGCAATTCAACTCCCTCCTGTGTAGAGTGAGGCTTCCAGAAGGAGCTGGCAGGAATTCCACAGCCAGTCCCACCTTCCCTGGCTGGGATGGAGCCCCACAGCTCTGGATTCTGATGGATGCTGAACGCTAAAACTCCAGCTCTGGAGCCACCTGACATCAGCCCCAGGCTCAGGTGGACACTGCAGTGCCCTTTGGTACCTCTTGCTTTTTAATTCCCAACCTCCACGGCCACAGGGAGAGGGAGAAGGTGACAGTTTGGTCAAAATGCCACCAAGAGAACAAACAAAAGCAAAGGACTCACAGCAAACTCGTTGTCTGGATCTTTCTCTCCCTTCCTGACAGGCCTGGAGTGGGTGAATTGCTGCACCTCGTTGGCTCTGTAGTAGCTGGGAAGAGTAAAAAGGTGATTTTCCTCACCTCCTCACTCAAATGTTCAAGTGTTTCCTCCCAGTTTGTGGGGAGGGATTCACACAATTTACACAATTCACAAAGGCACAGCACCTTGTGCCTGAGTTAGTGGGGAAAACACCAACAAACCGTTGAGGGAGGAGAAAAATAAAATTACTTTAAGATCTGCTCAGGAACAGGTTTGTCCTTGTAGTTGGGTGGCAGGTTCATCACAGGCTTCACAATGAAGCACTGCACATCTGAGCAGCTCTGGTTAAGGATGAGAAACGAGGAACCCTTTGGGGAGAACAGCAGAGGGAGAGAAAAACCCTTCCTGTTTCCATTGTCAGACTTTTCCACAACTCCCTGTGCTCTCATGAAGTGTTTTTCTCCAAACCTGACTAATCCATCACCAATCACAGGCAGCATGCTGCATCTTGCAGCCTGGAGGCTCCTGGTGAATTAAAAACCCAAAAAGAAAAGGACTTCACAAATAATAATCCCAGAGTAGTTTGGACCTTGAAATTCACCCCTGCCATGGACAGGGACACCTCCCAGGGTGCTCCAGCCTGGCCTTGGGCACTCCCAGGTGCTGAAATTCCCTGGTGAAAATGCTTGGGAATGCTGGGCACCACTGATTTCTACTTTGGGAGACAAGAAAAAAGGGCAGCGAGGTTCTGTGGGTGCACCTGGCCCTTCTCTCACCCCACAGTTATTTGTCAGAGGCTGCTGCTTCTTCCCTCCCACTTTTTAGATTCAAGGAACAAAGGAACTGCTTCACCCTCAGCTTTTGCACCTGGGAAGAATGACAGACATTAAAAAAATAATAAAATTATTTTATTTTATACTAATTGTATCCCCAAGCAGAACAGCTTATCATGTTCTGTGGGTTTGTTAGCTCAGCCAGGTCTGGACAGAAGGTGCTGGACAGGGTGGGAGCTCAGATTTGGGTGTTTATTGTATCTTATCTAAGCTGCAGTCTCAGCTGGTGTGAGCTCTCTCTTGTTAAGCAAGGAAACAGCCCCTTCTAACTCCTTTCAAGGGGTTTTAAATAAGCAAAGAAATTAAAACCTGACACCTAAATTGTTTTTATTTCTAACCCAATTAAAGATCACTCATTGCAGGCCTCTACCAACCAATTAGAAAAGATCTCCCAAACCTGAGAAGGAGGAGGAAGAAGAAAGCAAAGGAGGACTCAGACAATGCCCAAACCCCTCCATATTCTCTTACTTATATTACACCATTCTACACCCCAGAACACCCCCAACTTTTAGTATTTCACCCAGTGACATCACACATCTCTCCACCCCTACACACACACACACTCCCAGTGCTGTCACCCGATTTTGGGAGCTGTTCCCATGGCCTCAGGACCCTCCTGAGGGTCACCACCCATCAGAGCAGAGAGCCTGATGTTTCCAGCAGCCAGGCTTCCAGCAATGTTCCTCCACAATTCTGCTTTAAGAAAGGTGCTGAGGCTTTACAGGAGCAAAAACCTGGCTGGAAAAGCAAAGCTCAGCCAGTCTGACCCCTTCAGGAGCTGATTTCTGCCCTCTGAGGTGGCAATGGTTCAGATGGGGGGGTTGAGGCAGCCCCCACAGGTCCTTTAATGCACTGAGGCAGCTCTGGGGAGCATTTTGAGAGCCAGAGCTGAGCCCCAAACCACAGAGCCACGTTAGGTCAGGCTCTGAGAGCCAGCTGATGAGCTCTGTGTGTCTCAGGAGAGCTTGGGCTCAGTGGCCTGTGAGCCAGAGCTCAGCTGGGGGGACTGGGCTGCTTTGGGGTGCAGGGAGCCCCTGGTAGCCCCAGCACATCATTACCAGAAGAAGAAGGAGGTATTTTGTCATAAAAGAGAAAAAACAAACAAACAAAACCCCAAAAACAAAACAAAACAAAAAACCCCCAATCAAACCAAACCAAAAAAAAACCCCAAAAAACCCAAAAAACCAAAAAAACCCCAAAAACCACCAAAAAAAACCCCACAACCCCCCCCCAAAAAACCCCAAAAAACCACCAAACACCCCAAAAAGCACGAAAAACCCCACCACCCCCCCAAAAACAAACAAACAAAAAAACCAACCAACCAACCAACAAAAAAACACACAAAAAAAATCCCTACCCCAAACAATAAAAACAGCCTGAAGAAATAAGAAAGAGCCTGAGGCAAAGGAGGTTAAAGGAGCCTGAAAGTAAAACCAAGCTCAGAAGCAGCAAGGTCTGCCTGACAACAGAGATCTGGGCCCTCCTCCTCTCCTCAGGAGGTGTTTGTGGGAGTCCAAGCAGCAGCTGTCCCACATCCAAGCCCTGCAGCTGCTCCCTCCATCCCTGGCTGTGCCAGAGCCCTGGAACCCAACAGCCCCAAACCTCTGGGACAGGAGGGTCAGATCAGCATCCAAACCCTGCAGCTTCATCCCCAGCCAGAAACATCCCAGCAAACACAAACAGATGCAAAGGAAGCAGCTGGAACAAAGCAGCCAGAGAAGAGGCATTTCTGATACCACGTTTGCTCCTGAATGGATTTTTGTTTCCTCTGTGGGTCAAGCACTGGGCAGGAGGATTGCAGGGGAAGCATCTGCTGCCTCTGCCTGCCTTGGGCCTTTGTGCACAGGGTCTGAGGGCCAAAATGGACCTGCAACTTCTCCAGCCTGGCCTGGTGAGCACGGGCTGGAAGCCCAGGAATTTGGTTTTCCTGGCGTGCATCCTCCAGGAGTCACCGACTGAAGTGCCTGGCAGGAACCCAGAGCATCTCCAGTGGCTCACAGCCACAGTTCAGAGGATCTTTAGCCTGGTGGGGAGCTTGGGGCACAGCTTGGAGCCCCACCAGCAAGGGGGAAAAAATAAGAATTAAAACATCGTAAGGGCTCTGCACCCAACACCTCCCAGTGACACCATCACTTCACACTTCTTACAAAGGGACTTTCAGGGGATAAAACCACACAAATGCCAGCAGTTCGTAAATGCTCCTGGACTGCAAGGAGGAAGGGAGCACCCTTCACTTCCCACACCCCTTTCACAGCCTGCATTTCACATCTTTCACCCACAAATCCCCAGCTGGGCCCCACCACGGCCGGAGCAGCCAGCACCACCTGAGTGAGACCACAGGGAACCCTCCCTGCAAAATGTTCCTCACTGTCTTGGGTTATAGAACCAAAAATGTGTATTCTATTTCATCTGCTGAAAGCAGTTGGGAGATGTTCTTCTTTATCTCTTGTAACTCTGGGAGGAGGGGGGCGGTGCCTTCTGATAAGGGGCAGCTGCTCAAACCAGGTGGGGCAGTGTTCCTTATCTCTGTCACCACCCTCCTCCCTCCAGGGGAGATCTGCTGCTGATGGACCATTAAGACACCCCCAAAGCACAGACATCCCCAAACTTACCCTCCCCAAAATAGCACATCCACATTCCATCATCCCAGTGGGAGATGCTGCACCCAGTGGGAGGAGCCAACCATTCCCACCTGGATAAAAACTGAGACACAGGAACACGAAGGTGTCTGGCTTCACCTGATTCCTGGAAGAAGACTGGACCCTTCTCACCATCCCTGGGCCCTTCTCACCATCCCTGGGCCCTTCTCACCATCCCTGGGCCCTTCTCACCATCACTGGACCCTTCTCACCATCACTGGACCCTTCTCACCATCCCTGGACCCTTTTCTCTCAGGATCATCTCTGCCCCAACAGAACCACATCTGCCACTCCAGGAGGACTCACTGTGGGCTGCTCCCAACAGCCTGACCAACAGGGTGTCAGGTTGGAGCTCTGACTCTGTCAGGGTTCTCCAGGGTTGTTGTTTGTTTGCTTGTTTGGTTGGGTGGTTTTGTTTTCTACTACATTTGTACTGTAAATATTCCCAGTAAAGAACTGTTATTCCTATTCCCAAATCTTTGCCTGAAAGCCCTGAATTGCAAAATTATAATTTGGAGGGGGTGAATGGTTTACATTCTCCATTCTAAAAAAACTCCAGCTTTGCCTAGCTAATACCTGTCTTTCCAAACCACGACACTCACCCTGACAACCACTTGTTGAACTTTGACAGCCTGGAAGAGCCTTTAAATCCACCCTCAGAGCTCTGGAGAGCCCCATTTCCACGCCCAGTGCCTGCCTCCACACCCCCTGCAGCAATAATCCCCTCACTTGTCACTGCTGCTGTTCACCAGCTGCGTCCTTGTGGGGAAGAGGCAGCTCTGGGCTCTGCCAAAAGGCCCCAAACCCAAAAAGATACACTGTTTGGGGGAAGCCTTGATCTCCTCTGCTGGAGGGGCTGTGCTGGTCATCTTCTCAGCACTGGGGAACTGGGTCAGCAGCTTCAGGTTAAAATCCTCCCTGCGCTCGTACTCCTTGCCACGGTAGATGAAAATCTTGTTCTGTGGGCAGGAGGAGAAAAAAGGGAATTAAAATTCAACAAGGCAGTGGGACAGAGCTTTGCAAACCACCCCCTGAGCTGGTTTGTGGGATCCCAGCTGGACAGAAGAGGTGAGGGAAGGAACACGGGCTGGAATGAGGGCACAGCAACTCCCAGCAGCCAGGCCTGGCAAGGGGAACCTCAGATCTGTCTAAAAAAATTCCATTTCTCCACAGAGAGTCAGCCAACAGAGCTGGAAAGGAGCTTTTAAAGGCTGCCTGCACTGAGCAGGGACATCCTCAAACAGGTGCTGATGCCCACAGAGCCCAGAGTGACAGAGCTGCTCACACCTGCAGCACTCACAGCTTCAGCACAGGCAGCCTCAGCCAGGAGCTGATTTCAGGGAACTGAACAAATGTGCCAAGAATTTCCCCAACACAGGGCCCTGCCTGCCAGCCCCTGCTGTGAGCTCCCTGGGCACAGGTGGGACCTCAGGACCATTCCTGACCACCACCCAGAGTGCCCAGCCCTGGCAGTTCTGCTCTCCACACCCAGCACCAGAGCATGGCCAATTATTTTCCCACCTGGCAGTGGTTTCTGGAAGGGAAGGATTCCAAAACACGACCTGGAGTTAAAAGCCCTCCATGCCATCTCCTCACACAGTTCTAACTTAACATTCTTCTCTTTTCTTTAAGCTTGGGTTCCACTAAAGACTAGAACTTCAAACAGCTCCAGTCTGAGGAGGTGGAATGGTCCTGGATTTTAAATAACAGGAATATTTTCAGCCTTGCTGGCCCTGGATCTGAGGCACCCCTGTCCCCCACACAGGCCTTAAATAAGCAGCACCTTTGCACTTGAATTCTTGTGTGTGGGACAAACTCTCCCTGATCACTGAAGTGATCCCTGTCCTGAAAATTTGCTTGATTGAGGCTGAAAAGCAACAGGATAAATTCTTCACAGGCTGAACATCTCCCAACAGCAACCATCACAATTCAGAGGGAGCACAGCCACAAAAGGTAAATTCTGCTTAAATCCATAAAAGAACTTGTCAGTCATCTAAAAGAACTTATTGTAACACCCTGACTCCACTCCAGCTGCTAACACACAAAATTTCACCTCTGCTTTTTCTCTTTTTAGACACTGCAATGCTCTGAAACACTCCTGGGATTCAGATCTGCCAGTGCCACTGAAAGGAAAAGGAGTTTGGCACCGAATTTTCTTGGCAGCTCTGCAAAAATTGTGACTTTTAGGGTATCCAGCACTGCAGGAGCTGGGTGGGGAAGGATCCTTACCCGCAGGAAAGAGGGGAAACCCTGTCCATAGTATCCAACAGCAAAGTACTCGGGCTGAGGTCTCATGGCCTTCATGATATTCTCATAGAAAGTGGCTCTTTTTTTCTGGAAAAGAAAACAAAACTGTTATAAATGCACATTTTGGAGTTGGCTTTTGGCAAATATTGAGATGAATGTTATGTGTATAATGTAAGAAGGTTGTACTGAATTTCCTTTTATTTGGGGAATTTAAAAATGTGGTGAAGGTAGATTCTTTAATTGTAACATGGTAAACTCGAGGGGTTTTTGTGGCATCTAAAACCGACCAGAGGGTGGGAGATGCCTCCCACATTCCTGTGAGAAGATTGCTGATATAGAACAACTGAACCTTTAATGGCCAAGAAGGATTTATGAGACCTGACCAGACCAAATGGAGCCCCACAGATAAAATTGTACACTTGGGGGGATCTTGAAACCACAATGAATGTCTGAATCATGCATTAGTCTATTTTAAATATGTAACACAGGGGTCCTTAAAACAAAGGATCTGAAAGGGGCACTGTGCTGATTTCCCCTGGTATCAGCACCTCGGCCCAAGAACCTTTGTTTTTCTGTCTCCTAATTGTCTATTTTTATTTTATTTCTATTAAACTGATAAATTTTTATAAAAAGTGAACCTCGTTTTTCACACAACACCACACTTCCACTTTGGGCTACTCCAGGACACTGCCAGCTCAACATTCCCAGGGACAATTCCTGGTCCCTGAGCTCTGCCCTCAGAACACACTTCAAAATTGCGTTTTGCTGCAGCCTCTCATCCTCAGCCATTTACTTGATTAAATATTTGCTTTGCCTGGGCCAGAACCAACTTCATTTCCTGGTCTGCAGACAGCAGAACACGGATTGTAGGATTCCAGAAGGATATTTGAAATCCTTCACTGTGGGCAAACAAATGAAATACAGATACATCCTGCGAGTCAGCAGCCACAAATGGTGACAAATGTCAGAGAACTGGCAGAAATAAAACTGGGCAGATGATTCTGCTGTGGAAGAACATAAAGACCATCTGGTTCCAACCCTTAACCACTAAAAAAAAAAGCAGAATTCAGAGCCAAGAGGATTCTATAGCTCTGTGTTCATGCCCAGCACTTTCACCACAGGAATAACAAGGTGATGAGATTTATGGAGCCTGAAAATTCACCTCGGTTGTTACTTCATTTGGTTAAAATCAAGAATCCTAAACATCTGCAGATGGTATTATCATGCTAATTAGGAGGTCAGAAGAAACTATGAAAATATTTATTCTGCTACCACCCTTTACAAAGCCAAGGGCTTAAGCTGGTTGGTTTGTCTTCAACACAAATTTATTTTAGGCTTATCCAGCTTGAACAACATTAATTTAATCAGTCAGCAGCCTGCTGGAAATGGAGGGGAAAAGCCTTACCAGGAGATTACCAAGTCCCTCGTAGTCAAAGACCTTGTTTTCATACATGTCAGCCAGCTCCTTGCTCAGCTGAATGGCTTTTTCCCACATCTCCACCGAGGGTGAGGGCAGCCAGGAGGAGGAAGAAGAGCAACATGAAAGGCTCAGTTAAAAGCCATCACTAGCACAGGCAGGTAAACAAAAATGCAGCTGATTTTAATTTCTTTTTTTTTTTTTTAAATTTAACTTTCATGCTCTGCCAGGTTTTCCTCAGACTCTGCTGTACTTTTTTTTTTTTTTTTTGTTTTTTTTGTTGTTGTTGGGGAGTTTTTTGTTTGTTTGGGGTTTTTTTTTTTTGGTTTGGTTTGGTTTTTTTTTCAGGGATTATTACAGTCATACAGATCTTGTGATTTGGAGATCTGAGAGTGATTTACAAAGCCAGGTCTCCCCTGAGATCCTGAGAGGACAAACTGAGGCACTGGGAGGAAGAAGGACAGCTCTGAACAGCAGAGAGAAGCCCAGGTGGTCTCCTCCTCCAGCACCACCTGGAGAGGAGTTCCTTGGGTTTGTCTCATCATGGAATCCTGGAATTTGGGTGGGAAGGGACCCCAAAGCCCAGTGCCACCCCTGCCATGGCAGGGACACCTCCCACTGTCCCCAGGCTGCTCCAGCCTGGCCTGGGACACTTCCAGGGATCCAGGGGCAGCCCCAGTTGCTCTGGGAATTCCATCCCAGCCCCACACAGGGAAGAATTCCTTCCCAAGATCCCACCTAAACTTCCCTTATTTCAGTTTAGAGCCTTTCAGCCCTGGCAGAAGCCTCTCTCCCAGGGTCAGTGCCAGCCTGGCACTCTCTCCCTCTGCAATCCCAAAAACCTGACAGGAGCCACTCCCAGGGGAAGGGAGGAAAACTCCTGCACTGTTCCCACCTCCCCAGAACCCCAAACAGCTTCACTTTCCAGACACTCTTTGGCCAACACAGAAAGAGGATTTCACACCTCCAGACACACACACCTGCCCTGCTGATGGCCGTGCTGCCCAAACCCCAGCCCAGATGTGGAACCACATCTGCTCTGACCCTTTCATCCACCCCCAGCCCCCCACAGCCACTCAGCCAAGAATTTACCAGTAAGGAACCCCCAAATCCAAACCAAAGTGGGTTTGCCAGGGCAGGACCTGCTGCAGGAACGGGGTGAGCCCCTCACCTTGCCCCTGTCGAAGAAGGAGATGATCTCCTGGTAGAGTTTCTCCTTGAGCTCCTGCTGGCAGTACACGTAGTAGCTGTCCCTCTGCAGCAGGTGGGGGACACAGGGCTCCTCCGACCACTGGCACAGGGAAAAGGCAAAAGAGGAAAGAACTGGAACATCTCCAGAGAAATCCTCACAGTGGGTGACCCCAAACAGAGCCCTCAGCAATGCAAAGGGAGCTTGGATAGAAAGCTGAGATGTTCTCCCCCAGCTCACTGCAGCAGGAGGATGTAACAAACTGATGATAATTATTATTTTCCTTTTATCATTATTATTTAATTATATCACTTATTTATGTATTATATTTTACATATTATATTACTATATTGGTATATATTATATTATTATATTATATAATAAATATTATTTTATTTTTATTTATTTGTGTATTTTATATTTTTGTATTTTATACATTTATTTTATACATTATATTACTATATTGTTATATATTATTATATGATATATATTTTTATTTGCATATTTTATTTATATTTCTATATTTTATACATTATATTTTACATATTATATTACTTCATTGTTATATATTATCTTATGATATTACTATATTATATAATATATATTGTTTTATTTTTATTTATTTGTGTATTGCATATATATTTTTATATTTTATAAATATATTGCATACACTATATGTATTATCTTTCATATAATATGCAATTATATATTATAGGTTTAGCATTATTTATATGTTATATATAATTGTATGTAATAATTGTATCATAATAATAATAAATATTATAATGTAAATATTATAGACATGTAAATAAATATTAATTTATTATAATTGTGTTATATAATTTTTAATACAGAATTATATATTTATCATTATCTACATCACAGTTATAATTCTTTTGCTGTGGAACTTGCAAGACTGTGAAGCCCTTCAATGACCACTGGTACCTACATGATTCAAAGCCACACTGAACACAGGAAAAAAAAAAAAAAAGGGTGATTTGGTTATTCTGAGCTGTTTGTGCCTGATTTAAACCCCAAACCCGGCATACCTGCAGCAGCTCAGGGGGAAAACACAGGAAAAAAAAGGGTGATTTAGTTATTTTGAGCTGTTTGTGTCTGATTTAAACCCCAAACCTGGGCTACCTGCAGCAGCTCAGGGGGAACACACAGGAAATAAAAGTGATTTGGTTATTCTGAGCTGTTTATGCCTGATTTAAACCCCAAACCTGAGATACCTGGAGCAGCTCAGGGGGAAAACACAGGAAAAAAAGGGTGATTTGGTCATTCTGAGCTGTTTGTGCCTGATTTAAACCCCAAACCTGGGCTACCTGCAGCAGCTCAGGAGGAAAACACAGGAAAAAAAGGGTGATTTAGTTATTTTGAGCTGTTTGTGCCTGATTTAAACTCCAAACCTGAGATACCTGCAGCAGCTCAGGGGGAACACACAGGAAATAAAAGTGATTTTGGTTATTCTGAGCTGTTTTTGCCTGATTTAAACCCCAAACCCAGCATACCTGCAGCAGCTCAGGGGGAACACAACAGGACAAAAAGGGTGATTTGGTCATTCTGAGCTGTTTGTGCCTGATTTAAACCCCAAACCCAGCATACCTGCAGCAGCTCAGCGTGCAGGAGCAGGGTGTAGGCGGCCTCTGTGAAGTTCTCACAGTCTGTGTGCAGGTCCCTGAGCTTGTACAGGTACCTGAGCAAAGCACAAACAATTCCTGGGTGTGAGGGGCTCCTGCACCCAAGGGAGCACCCAGGGAACAAAGGTTTTCTCCAGGTTCCTGGAGGGACACTCCCTACCTGATGTAAATGTCCTCTCGCTTCTTCTCCTTGTAAAAATTCTGCCAACAACAGAGAAAATCAAATGTTGGCAATGTGGGGCAGCACAGATTTGCAGAATCATCTCTAGACCAGTAACCCCAGCAGCAGTTTTAGCCATTTCAGGGATATTTTGCTGTCATTGGGGCTGCTCTGGTGGATCCACCCTGGGACCAGCCCTTCACACCAGGGGGACAAATCAGAGGAGTCACTTGTCTACAGGCTCTTTATCCCCAAAAAGGGACAAATCAGAGGAGTCACTTGTCTAAAGGAATGCAGGCTCTCTGCAGGGGATCAGGGATCCCACCCATCAGCCAGTGTTCCAGGATCAGCCTGGGCTGTCCCACCATCCTGTGCCTGTAGCTCCAGAGCCTGACTTGGGCACATCGTTACCCAAAAATGGCATGAGGAGTTCATTGAAATCCTCCCCTTGATCAAAAAGAATCCCAAGGGGGTCCAGAAAAACCCAGGGGAGGGGTCCCAAACCCAGGTGAGGTGCTCGAACCCAACGGAGAGGTCCTCAGCCTGGAGGAGGGGTCCCCAGCCCAGGGAAAGGGTCCCCAAGCCACAAGGTGCCCTTAGCCCAGAAGAGGGGTCTCAAACTCAAGAGGAGATGTCCCCAGCCCAGGAGAGGTCTCCCAAAGCCAAGGGAGGTGCCTTCAGCCTGGAAGAGGGGCCCCAGCCCAGGGAAAGGGTCCCAAACCCAGAGGAGATGTCACCAGCCCAGGAGAGGGCTCCCAAATCCATAAGATGCCCCCAGCCCAGGGAAGGGGTCCCAAACCCAGGAGAAGCATCTCAAACCTAGAGGAGATGTCCCCAGCCCAGGAGAGGGGTCCCAAAGCCACTAGGTGCCCCCAGCCCAGGGGAGATGCCCCAAACCTGGGGGGGGAGGAGCCCAAGGCCCCGGGGTGGGGGGGCGGAGCCTCCAAAGCCCCGGAGGGGAGGAGCCCCAAGGCCCCGGGGGGGGCGGAGCCCCAGGCCCCGGGGGGGGAGGAGCCCCAAGGCCCCGGGGGGGGAGGAGCCCCAAGGCCCCGGGGGGGGAGGAGCCCCGGCCGTACCAGCACGTTGACGGTGCAGCTCATGCGGTTCTCCTTGCTCTCGTCGTGCATGATGGTCCTGTAGTCCAGCAGGTTCTCCAGCAGGCTGCTGACCAGCAGGGCAAAGGTCTCTCCCGAGGCTGCCAGGTACTTGTGCTTCCTGCAGTGCTCCAGGAGCCTGCGGGGACACCCCAGCTCAATAAAGATGTAAAAAAAAAAAAAATGAAGAGGTAAAAAAAAAAAATGAAGAGGTAAAAAACCGAAGACGTAAAAAAAAAAATGAAGAGGTAAAGAGGTAAAAAAAAAATAAAGAGGGAAAATAAAGAGGTAAAAAAAAATAAAGAGGGTAAATAAAGAGGGAAAATAAAGAGAAAGAGGGAAAATAAAGGGGCAAAATAAAGGGGCAAAATGAGCCCCTCCAGGTGCTCTGTGACACTCACAGTTTCTCCAGCAGGACCTTGTACTGCTCATCCCCTCGGCCCCCCTCCACCTCCTGGTCCAGCTTGGTGATCAGCTCGTTTTCAAACTGGAAAAGCAAAAAAAATAAATAAAATAAACCCCAAATCAAACGGATTTGCTCTGAGGGGCAGCCTGGGGTGCTCCTGACCCACAGGCTGCGCTCACAGGCCAAGGTCAGGATGTTCTCAGTGCTGGGGCAGAATAAAAAGAGTAAAAAAATCCCGAAGTGATGAGATTGGAGCAAGGAAATGCAAGTCCTCCCTCTCCCATCCCACAAATCCACGCTCTGGTGTAATTAAGCCACCACATAATCCTAAATATTTGACTGCCCAGGAGTTTTCTGGGGAGTCACAGCCAGAAGTCTGGTGTGGGGGGGTTTATGTTGTTCTTGTAAAGGTAAATAAATAACTGAAATGACATTTTAGACCCTCTGAGGGTCTCCAAACTGCTCTCCCAATTCAGAGGTGGGCATTGGCACCTCTGCAAATGCAGGGGACGGTGAAAAAAGGGGAATTCAGGGATTATTAAGAAGGGGAATTCAGGGATGATAAAAGTCATGGAAAAGCTCAGTCAGGACAGAACTGAAAAATCCTGAACCCTACAAACCACAGTGACTGCCCAAGGGGTTTGGCACAATTTTGGGTGGGGATTTTTTTGTTTTGTTTGAATATTCTGTTTTCCTTTGGCCCTATGGACAGCGGGGAACATTTGTAGTGAAGATTCCAGTATTTTTGTATACATTGCAAATACATATACTGCAGTGTATTTATATAATTATAATATATTTACATATATTATTTTATATACATATGTATATAATATAATATATTTACATATATTATTTTATATACATATATAATGAAAATAAGATTATTATATATCATATATATGATATATACATATATATACAACATATTGTATTATATTACATTATATATAATGCTGTATAAGATTATTACATATTACATATAAAACATATTACATTATATATAATATATAAAATATTTATTACACTATATATAAAATAAATATTACACTATATATAACATATATAATACATATAATATATAATGTAATATATATTTTATATATACTACATTATATATAACATATATGATGTATGATATATATAATGATCTATATAATGATATATATAAAATATAAATATTACATTATATATAACCTTTATATAATATATATAATATATAGGTTATATATAAGAAAAGAAAGGAATTTATAAATTTTAATTTATATATTAAAACCTTGTGTCTTTTTACAAATTGCACATACATATTTCATATCACATTGCATTTAATCTCTCTCTACATTGCATTATTTTATATATTGGTTATACACTGCATCCCTTACCTTGGGGAAGTTCCTGTTCCCACTGCAGTTGAACTCACACTGCATCATGTCAAAAAAAATGGGAATTGTTGCTTTCCTCAGCTCAGGCTCTGGGACCAGGGTCACCTCCAGGATGGGCCCCACCATTGCTGGAATGAATTTTATTTTGTGAGGACCTGCAAGAAATTTAAAGTCAAATACATCCAGTGGCAGGATTTGGATTTCTCAATGTTTAAGCACATCATTCACACAAAAACCCACTCTGCTCAGAAGGTGGATTTTATGTGGATGTTACTGAAGAAAGAATTAACAGGTTACAGCTCCAAAATTCAGGAAGAGCCCAAGGAAGTGATTGAGCTGAATTGTAAATCACAGCAAAAGAGCTCTCTGAAAAATCCCACTCATCCCTTACATGGCACAACATCCTTTAGAGGGAATCGAAGAAATTATCTCAGCAGCTGATGTGAGGGAAAAAATAATCAGCTTTTCCAAGTTATTCACAGGAAAGAAGAGGTTTTTGTGTGCTGAAACAGCTGAGCTGTAAGCGCATCTCCCCACATTAAACACGTGCAGCTTTTATAAGGAAATAAAGGATCTGAAAGCCAGCTTGGGAGCTGGAATAAAGAGAATTCCTCAGCTGGAACTCACCCAGGTTATACCACATATCCCTGATTTTGAAGCCAATTTCTTTCCTCATGTCCCCATACCTAGAAAAAAGTATTCAAAGGAAGAGATGAGAGAGGCCCAAGCACTGGAATGATCTTTGGAATGTTGCTGAAGGAGTGAAGGGCAAAGCCACAAATGGCCATGGCTCACTCTGACTGCTGAGAGCAGAATTTCCTGGGAATTCAGATTTCCTGCTCCTTTCCTGCAATTCCATCCCACCCTGGTTGGATTTGGCTGAGTTTTCTCCCCAAAGCTTTAACTGCTGCCATCAGGGCAAGGAGAAAAGATTTTGTTATCAGGCTTCTTCAAGCCACTTCTGCAGAAAGAAAAGGGGACAAATCCTGACAAAAGTCTGTGTTCAGCTGCTCAGAGATATCCAGGCACCAGATTCCAAGGAAATGAAGAGGCAAAAGCTGCTCAGTGACTGAAAATTGCTGGTTTGGGGCTAGGAGTGGCTCTGAAAAAAATAAAAGGTGGGGGATTAAAAAGCTGGAGGGTTTTTAGGATTCCTCTGACCATGAAGGCTGAGGAATTGCAATAAGGGAATTTTGGGAATCATGACAACTTCTCCATTACAGACATGAAGGCTGAGGAATTGCATAAGGGAATTTTGGGAATCATGACAACTTCTCCATTACAGACCTTCCAGTGGACAGAATCCTGGCAGAGTGCTAGAACAGCTCAAGATCTGCCTGACCAAAATTGAAACAGCTCAAGATCTGCCTGATCAAACCTAAACCAGCCAAAATTTACAGCCTTGAAATCTTGTCCTGGCTAACCCTGCCCCAATCAGCCTTTCCTGGGGGTGCCTGGAACAGCCCCAGGAGCTCCCTGACAGCAAAAAGGGGCCTGGAATGCCCTTGGAAATGAAAAAAGAACTCACTTCTTGATGATTTTGCTGCGTTTGGCCTGGGAGAAGGTCTCCAGCTGGAGGGACTCGTGAGTGAGGAAGGCAACAGCCAAGTGGAAATAGTTATTCCAGAGCTGGGGGAGAGAAAGGAGATTAAAATGGGAACATGGAAAGGAAAAGTAACAACAGACACACACAAAAAAACTGTCCAGCCCCAAATGCAGAGCTCCCTCCATGAGGAGGGGAACCTCAGTGAGCTACTGGTTTAAAATCAAATTAAACCAGCAATTTAAACTGCAGAGAACTGCTTGAAAATCGAATTTATGCACCCACAGAGCCTCCAGCCACCCCAGATCTGTAGGGCAGAGCGGGAAAGGTGGGGTGAGCTACAGCCTGCTCACAATGGGATTTTAGTTGCTCTGTCAGGTCTGGGATCCATAAAAAAAACCCCAGAAAAGACAGGACAATCACCTGGAGTTCAAAACTGGCTGGATCCAGGAAGAAGCGGTTGAGGACGGAGGTGAATTGGTTCACTGCCCGCAGGAAAACCCTGAAGAGACAAAAACATCAAATAAAGGTGATTCTGTCAACAAAATCAACCACACTGCAGCTCTGGGTTTGCAGCTCCTGTCTGTAAGCTCAGGAGGCAGGAACAGATGCTCCCAAAAATGCAGGAATTCCTCTAAATCAGGGAACACTGAGGCAAAGCTATCCCTTGGTTTAACAGCCTCAGCCTGCATGGGGGAGGCTCAGGTTGGATTTTAGGGAATATTTCCTCTCTGGAAGAGTGGCTAAGCCTTGTCCAGTCCTGGTCGTGGGTTTTCCATGTGGTTCCCCCAGAACTGAGAACAAAAAGGCTTCTCTGGTTGGAGCTGGGAGAAAGAGCCCAGGGTTGGGTTACGTTCTTCTGGGCATGAGAGAGAATTCCACTTCCACCAAAACTGGCTGAAATCTGATTTAAACCAACCTAAAGTGGCTGAAGAAAATAAATCTCCTTGTGGCAGTCACCCTCCTGTCAGGCCCAGGGAACTAAAACTGGCTGAAATCTAATTTAAACCAGCTTGAAGTGGCTGAAGAAAATAAACTTATTTGTGGGAGTCACCCTCCTGTCAGGCCCAGGGAACTAAAACTGGCTGAAATCTGATTTAAACCAACCTAAAGTGGCTGAAGAAAATAAACTTCTTTGTGGGAGCAACCCTCCTGTCAGGCCCAGGGAGGCTCCAAAGCCAGACTTAAGCCAGACTTAACCCTGTACCTGCTCTGCATCATGTTCATGACCATCCAGTCAGCTGCATACACGTTCTTCCCAATCAGATCCTTGAACATGATGAAGGTCTCCATCAGGAAGTCCTGTTGGGAAAAACAAAAGCCCAGCAGGTTGCAGGTGGTGGCTTTGTGGAGTGACCTCACCAGATGCAAATGATTGGGATTGCATTGATTAACGACCAGGCTAATTAGCAATCAATGCCCTGCCCTGCCTGAGAGGGAGCTCTCATTGTGTGGTTCATTATTTCATTTCAATAATGAAATTATTCCTGACATCTCATCCATCCAAGGAGGAAATAATTGCACAGAATGTTGCTCTGTTTAATTAAAACTGTCTTTGCTGTTTTGCATTAAGCTCTGCTGGAGGGAGTCCCGTGCACGAGCTGGATTAGAGAGCAAACCCAATATTGGAGGGCTTGTTCCCAAATCTCTGAGGGCTGACAATGCAACAGGATGATCCAGAAAGGCTGAAATTACAATGTATTTTCACTCACTAATTAGTTAAATCTTTCCTGGTCCAGTTTAAGGACAGTTAAGGAGAGGCAGTGAATACAACATCAGAGATGTGATTTAGAATTATTCTACATTATTGTGGCAAAGACACTTTTTGCACAAAGCACCCTCCAAACAAGACTTCAAACTTGGAAAAAAAACCCAAAAAAACAATCAAGGTTGAACTGCAGAATGAGAAAAAAAAAAGAATGAACAGAGATGAGCAAAAGAAAGGAATATCAGGAATATTGATCCCCTCCTTGTGGTCTCTGCTGACACAAAAGCCACCCTGAGCCCTTAAATCAATTCTGTTCTCTGCAGCAGCACATTAATATTCAAAAATCAGAGGGACACAAAGAAGGTCACAGGAGGAGCCATCCCCTTGAAATGATCACCAGCAAAAAAAAAATCTGTTGAGCTGAACAGTTTGGGCTGAGGAATTGGCAAGGTATTGATGGAGAAATGGAGCACTGGGTGCTGCCTCAGTAAAAACCCTTTTGGCATTATTAAATCAGAGCCTGATGGAGAGGGCTGGACTTGACACGGGCACCTTGAAGACATAAATTAACTCCTGGAAGTGCTAAACTAACCAGGGAATGGTGCCAAGGCAGGACTGGAAATACCAGCACAAACCAACCCACTAATGAACAACCACAACAAAAGCAGTTATTGCAGTAAAAACCAGAATTTTCTGCAGTGCTGTCACACCCTTACAAAGGCAGGTTTGCTCCTGGAGATTTAAAAGTGGATAAAAATCAGACTAGAAATTATTTTCCATTACAATCCTGAAAATCTTTTCACTGGATGAACACTTCCAGAATTCCTGAATCTGCTTGACCCCTTTCCTTTCCTTTCCTTTCCTTTCCTTTCCTTTCCTTTCCTTTCCTTTCCTTTCCTTTCCTTTCCTTTCCTTTCCTTTCCTTTCCTTTCCTTTCCTTTCCTTTCCTTTCCTTTCCTTTCCTTTCCTTTCTCCTTTTCTGATTTTCCTGATTTTCCTTTCCTTTCCTGATTTTCCTTTTCTTTCCTGATTTCCCTTTCCTTTCCTTCTCATTTGGGCAAGATAAAACCAGTCCCAAACCCACATGAAGTGTGAGTGACCTGTAGATGGCTGTGTTGCTCCATGCTGGCTCAACAGCTGATTTCTGCAAGTGATTTTCTGTGAAATTCCACAATTCCAACTGCACAGGGTAAAAAGGGATCACCTTGGCTCCCCCAAAGTGAACTCCAAACCTTCTGGTGGGTTTTGGTGCAGCAAGAACACAACTCCAGGCCCTTGCCCAGCTGGTTTTTCCATAAACAGCCACTTCCCAATTGGAAAATAAAGAATAAAGGGACAAAAAAAGCTCCAATAGTTCTTATGTTGGGCACCAGTCTTGCTAAAATACTGATTTGGGCCAGTCTGGGGGAAAATCTGCTGATTTTAAGCAGAAAACCCCCTCAGAAATGTAATGTTTCACCTGGTTTCATACCCAAAGTTTTTGGGGATGTGAATTTTTAACACTTTGGGAACTTTCTGCATCACTACCACTAAAGATTCAAGCATTTAATTAAACTTCAGAGGAGAGGAAATAATTAGCTAAAGAGAACAGGGGCACAGAGTGAGAGCCAGACAACAGGAAATGATTTTTCTTCCATCTTCCTTCCCTCTTCTGCTTCCTGACTCAAATCAAACATTTTTTTTTGCCCATTAAAAATGTTTTTTTTTTTCTCAATGCCACAAATGCTGGGCTCTGCTGAATCAGCCAGGGTGCCAGGAATAAACTCCCAGGACTTGTGGCAGCCCTGCTGAGGGTTTGATCATCCCAAACTCAGCAGAGCAATGAGCCTGCAGAGCAGAGTGTGCTGCTGATGCTGCCTGGGCTGAGGTCATTCCCTCCCAGCCAGGCTGACTTACAATGATGTCCTGCCTGGTTTTGAAAGTGTTGATGTAAAGGTTGTAATGGAAATCCTCCATCTGCCTCAGGATGGCTGTCATGCAGGCCACAAAAATACCCTGGAATGGGAAAAAAAAGCACAAAATGCTGGGTTATTTTCCTGGGTTGAGCACTGTAACCTCGAAGTGTGGCACGTCAGTGTGACCTGATCAAGTGTCACTGATCAGAATCCTCCTTATCTCCGTCCTGGCATCAACCTGAGGCTGTTTGGGCCTCTAAACCAGTCAAGAATTCCTAAAATTCGAGCTTGAAATCTGGGAGTGGCTTTCCTTTTCCCCATGGATCAGAGGAGAAACACACCCTGCAAGCACAGGGTTTTATTTTATATATATTGATCCACTCCATCAGATCTTCAAGGCTTTTTCCAAGCTGACTCTCTGAATTTCAGATTTAGCAGGGCCAGCTGCAATTCCCATGGGTGGCACTTTAGAGTGACCCCAGACTTCTCAAAAATCAGGTCAATCCCCAGCTCCTGGCTTTCCCATCCTTCTGTACACAAAACCCAGGGTGAATTAAAACACCACAGGGGTCAGAAATGCCCCTGAGGGGTCTCATCCCTCAGCATTTCATCTTCTTGAGCCCCAAAATGCAGCCAAGATCCTGGGTCAGGCACTGCACTGACACAGAATTCTGTGCACGGGGCCCAGAGGAAATGAAATCACCCCCAGTGACTCAGCTCTAACTGCAGCAGGACAAACTGAATCCTCATGCTCACAAAAACACCAGGGGCCAGGCTGGGTGGCACAGAAGGCCTGGAGGGGAGGGAGAGATGAGTTCATCAGGCACTGCTGCCCACTGAGAGCTCCCAGGGGAATGAACCCCCCTGCTAAAGGGGCTGGGGAGGCAGGGGGGGCTCCCAAGGGAATGAACCCCACAGTTAAAGGGGCTGGGGAAGGAGAGAAAGGCACCCAGGGGTATGAACCTCACTGGTAAAGGGGCTGGGGAGGCAGGGAAAGGCACCCAAGGGAACGAACCCCACCATTAAAGGGGCTGGGAAGGCAGGGGGGGCACCCAGGGGAATGAACCCCACAGTTAACGGGGTTGGGGAGGCAGGGGGTGCTCCCAGGGGAATGAACCTCACTGGTAAAGGGGCTGGGGAAGGCAGGGGGGGCACCCAGGGGAATGAACCCCAAAGTTAAAGGAGCTGAGGAGGCAGGGGGGCCTCTCAAGGGAATGAACCCCACAGTTAAAGAGGCTGGGGAAGGAGGGAAAGGCTCCCAAGGGAATGAACCCCACAGTTAAAGGGGCTGGGGAAGGAGGGAAAGGCTCCCAAGGGAATGAACCCCACAGTTAAAGGGGCTGGGGAAGGAGAGGAGGCCTCCCAGGGGTACGAACCTCACTGGTAAAGGTGCTGGGGAGGCAGGGGGGGCTCCCAGGGGAATGAACCCCACAGTTAAAGGAGCTGGGGAATGAACCCCACAGTTAAAGGGGCTGGGGAAGCAGGGGGGGCTCCCAAGGGAATGAACCCCACAGTTAAAGGTGATGGGGAAGGAGGGAAAGGCTCCCAGGGGAATGAACTCCAAAGTTAAAGGAGCTGAGGAGGCAGGGGGGGCTCCCAAGGGAATGAACCCCACAGTTAAAGGTGCTGGGGAAGGAGTGGGGCAGGGCCGGAGGGCAGGAGGAGGGCAGGGCCGGGCAGGAGGGCGGGGCGGGGCGGGGCGGGGCGGGGCGGGGCTCGGCTCGGCTCGGCTCGGCTCGGCTCGGCTCGGCTCGGCTCGGCTCGGCTCGGCTCTCACGATGTGCGGGGACTGCCGGCTCATCCCGATCACGGTGCGGTTGATCCGGCGCAGCAGCCGCTCCATCATCAGCTGGATGTGCACAGCAGTGGCACCCTGGGGACAGCCAGCAGGGGACATTGGGGACCATTCCTCAGGCACGGCCTGCCAGGGGCAGCTCCCTGTGCGGGAGAACCGCCCTGGCAGGGCTTCATCGTCATTAGGGGAAGCAGAGAAAGGAGATTTAAGTGCACCAGCCATCAATTCAAACACTCTGGGATTCACTCGGTGGAGAATTCCCTTAACGGATCTGTCCCAGCTTCATCAGCTCACCCTGGGGCTTTGGTTTGTTTTCTCTGAACAGCTCAAAGCACTCTGCTCACAGCCTCCCAGAACAATTCCCATGGCCAGAGTGGGAAGTGCATTTTTCTGGCTGGACAGTGATTGCTGTCCCTCTTCCATAACAGAGAGAACGAGCAACCTCCTCATTTTTACACCACATAACACTCCCTTTCCTTGCTCCAAATTACTGAACAAGCCACCAAAGCAGCTGGGATGACATTTTGCTCCCTAGAAAGGGAAGTAAGTGCTCCTAGTAGTGATAAGAACTAATTCAACCTTTCCTGGCTCCTTTTCAGACAGAGCCACTACAAAGAACTGCACAGCAAGGCATCACTATTTCTATAAATACCACAATCCCGACTCATTAAAGTGTAAATTGAGGATGTTTCTTTACTGTAACTGCTGAAAAGAAGAGCTGAGCTGAACTGGCACCCCTGAGAGCTCGTGCTCACCACATCTTTGCGGTCCAGGACCTCCAGGACGCTGCTCAGGAGCTGGGAGCTGGCCTCGTGGTCGGGCTTGCTGGAGTTGTCATCCAGCTGCCCGCTCAGCTGATCGATGAGCAGGGGCAGGAGGGCATCTCTGCACTCTGCAAAGTGACACAGGGACAGGGCAGAGCCTCAGCATGCCCTGGACATGGGCACCCTGCTCCTGATTCCATCTGGGACACCAGAATGTGCTTAAAGCCACTGGAGTTACAACAAACGGACTGGGGAGGGTTGTAAATCATCTGGAATTTGAGTTGTGGAACCCCAGAATGGGCTGGGAGGGACCAAAAAGATCCTCTCATCCCACCCCTGCCATGGCAGGGACACCTCCCACTGTCCCCAGGCTGCTCCAGCCTGGCCTTGGGCACTGCCAGGGATCCAGGGGCAGCCACAGCTCCTCTGGGAATTCCATCCCAGCCCCTCTTCACCCTCCCAGGGAATAATCCCTTCCCAAAATCCCACCTAACCCTGTCCTTTCATTTATAAATTCTGCATATTCCATCAAACAGCACACTCAGCTTCTCCCTCCTCCTAAATCAGGATCCCACACATTGGGCATTGAATGAAGACTGAACAGCAAAAAAACTCTTTCAGTCCTTCCACTGCAAGGAACATTTCCAGAGCTGGATTTCATGGTGGATTGCCCCTGGTGACTCGTTTTGAGGGGTGTGGGACAGAACCCAGAGGCCTCCAGGTGCCACTCACCAGCCTGCTTGAACAGGTCACTCTCCACAATCTTGGTCAGGCAGTTCAGCTTCTGCCGCACCAGCTGGTTGTCAGGGATGCTCTGGATGAACTTGCTGAAGAGGACACTGTGTGGGACCCAGAGGGAGCAGGGGGTCAGCATTCCCACCCATCCCACACAGACACTGCCCAGAGGGAGCAGGGGTCAGCATTCCCACATGGACACTGCCCACAGGGAGCAGGGGTCAGCATTCCCACCCAGACACTGCCCAGAGGGAGCAGGGGGTCAGCATTCCCACATGGACACTGCCCAGAGGGAGCAGGGGGTCAGCATTCCCACCCAGACACTGCCCAGAGGGACCAGGTGTCAGCATTCCCACATGGACACTGCCCAGAGGGAGCAGGGGGTCAGCATTCCCACCCATCCCACATGGACACTGCCCAGAGGGAGCAGGAGGTCAGCATTCCCACATGGACACTGCCCAGAGGGAGCAGGGGGTCAGCATTCCCACATGGACACTGCCCAGAGGGAGCAGGGGGTCAGCATTCCCACATGGACACTGCCCAGGGGGAGCAGGGGGTCAGCATTCCCACACGGACACTGCCCAGAGGGAGCAGGGGGTCAGCATTCCCACATGGACACTGCCCAGAGGGAGCAGGGGGTCAGCATTCCCACATGGACACTGCCCAGAGGGAGCAGGGGGTCAGCATTCCCACATGGACACTGCCCAGAGGGAGCAGGGGGTCAGCATTCCCACATGGACACTGCCCAGAGGGAGCAGGGGTCAGCATTCCCACATGGACACTGCCCAGAGGGAGCAGGGGGTCAGCATTCCCACATGGACACTGCCCAGAGGGAGCAGAGGGTCAGCATTCCCACATGGAAACTGCCCACAGGGAGCAGGGGTCAGCATTCCCACCCATCCCACACAGACACTGCCCAGAGGGAGCAGGGGTCAGCATTCCCACATGGACACTGCCCAGAGGGAGCAGGGGTCAGCATTCCCACATGGACACTGCCCAGAGGGAGCAGGGGGTCAGCATTCCCACCCAGACACTGCCCAGAGGGAGCAGGGGGTCAGCATTCCCACATGGAAACTGCCCACAGGGAGCAGGGGTCAGCATTCCCACCCATCCCACACAGACACTGCCCAGAGGGAGTAGAGGGTCAGCATTCCCACCCATCACACATGGATACTGCCCAGAGGGAGCAGGGGTCAGCATTCCCACATGGACACTGCCCAGAGGGATCAGGGGTCAGCATTCCCACACAGACACTGCCCAGAGGGAGCAGGGGGTCAGCATTCCCACATGGACACTGCCCAGAGGGAGCAGGGGGTCAGCATTCCCACCCAGACACTGCCCAGAGGGAGCAGGGGTCAGCATTCCCACATGGACACTGCCCAGAGGGAGCAGAGGGTCAGCATTCCCACACGGACACTGCCCAGAGGGAGCAGGGGTCAGCATTCCCACATGGACACTGCCCAGAGGGAGCAGGGGGTCAGCATTCCCACACGGACACTGCCCAGAGGGATCAGGGGTCAGCATTCCCACATGGACACTGCCCAGAGGGAGCAGGGGTCAGCATTCCCACCCAGACACTGCCCAGAGGGAGCAGGGGGTCAGCATTCCCACACAGACACTGCCCAGGGGGAGCAGGGGGTCAGCATTCCCACCCATCCCACACGGACACTTTCCAGAGGGAGCAGGGGTCAGCATTCCCACATGGACACTGCCCAGAGGGAGCAGGGGGTCAGCATTCCCACACAGACACTGCCCAGAGGGAGCAGGGGTCAGCATTCCCACATGGACACTTTCCAGAGGGAGCAGGGGTCAGCATTCCCACATGGACACTGCCCAGAGGGAGCAGGGGGTCAGCATTCCCACACAGACACTGCCCAGAGGGAGCAGGGGTCAGCATTCCCACCCAGACACTGCCCAGAGGGAGCAGGGGGTCAGCATTCCCACATGGACACTGCCCAGAGGGAGCAGGGGGTCAGCATTCCCACACGGACACTGCCCAGAGGGAGCAGGGGGTCAGCATTCCCACACGGACACTGCCCAGAGGGAGCAGGGGGTCAGCATTCCCACATGGACACTGCCCAGAGGGAGCAGGGGGTCAGCATTCCCACATGGACACTGCCCAGGGGGAGCAGGGGGTCAGCATTCCCACACGGACACTGCCCAGAGGGAGCAGGGGGTCAGCATTCCCACATGGACACTGCCCAGAGGGAGCAGGGGGTCAGCATTCCCACATGGACACTGCCCAGAGGGAGCAGGGGGTCAGCATTCCCACATGGACACCGCCCAGAGGGTGCAGAGGGTCAGCATTCCCACCCAGACACTGCCCAGAGGGAGCAGAGGGTCAGCATTCCCACTCAGACACTGCCCAGAGGGAGCAGAGGGTCAGCATTCCCACATGGACACTGCCCAGAGGGAGCAGGGGTCAGCATTCCCACATGGACACCGCCCAGAGGGTGCAGAGGGTCAGCATTCCCACCCATCCCACATGGACACTCTGTAGAACCCAGAGGGAGCAGGGGGTCAGCATTCCCACCCATCCCACCCAGACACTGCCCAGATGCCCCTTCCAGCAGGGCTGATGACTCACTCCAACCCCAGATTCCCTGAAATTCAATTCCACGGGCATTTGCTCCCTGTCTGCTGCTTCCCAGCAAATCACTTGTGTCAGGACAGGGAGCCAGGGCTGGGCAAAACTCTGGGCAAAGCTCTGAGCAACAAAAGCAGGAATCCACAGGGCTGAGAATTTCCTGGATAAACACAGCCTCTGCTTTCCCAGCCAAGGCTCTGCCTTTGCCACACTTTCCAGGAGCATTCACCAAGAACTGCTGGAAAATTGTGCAAGATTCCAACACCTCACTGCCCTCAGATTTTGCTTTTCAGTAAAATCTTGAGGTGCTTGTAAGGATCCCAGAAGCCTGGAATGATTTGAGTGGGAAGGCACCCTAAAATCACCCAGCTCCACCCCTGCCAGGGGCAGAGACACCTCCCACTATCCCAGGTTGCTCCAAGCCCTGTCCAACCTGACACTCCCAGAATGAAAAACTGGGATGCACAGAATCCTTTGAACTCCACAACTTCCTCTAAAGCCCTGCAAGCACTTCCTCGAGTCCATGCACAGCATCTGCACCCATCAGACCATAACCAGAGTGGCTGTTTTTAGCCAGGTTTCCAAAATTCTCCCCACCAGGTGAAGTTTTAGGGGGTTTAGAGGACAAACACACCCGATACAGTTACCTGAGCTCAACGGGGTCAAACACCAGTTTGACATCATTGATGATGCTTGGCAAATACTTTAAAGCTGCCCCCTGAAAGAAGAAAAAAAAACAAAAAATTCAAGGACATGGAACACATGTGGGAAATTCTTGTTTTGTCAAGGGCAAATATGGGGACAACTGCAGAGAACTGGTTTAAAATCAAATTTATGCATCCACAGAGCCTCCAGATCTATAGTGCAGAGTGGGAAAAGCTGGAGGAGAAGGGATTCATGGACAGCTCTCTCATTCATTTTTCTGGCCCAGCCCCTTCCCAACTGCACCAGTTCATTTAATGAAAGGTTTTTATTTTTCCCTGGAAGTTATGCTCACCTTGATCTTGACAGCCTCCTCCAGGGGCCGGTCCATGAGGGTGTTGAAGGAGAGGAACAGCTGGCGGATTGCATCGTTGAACTCATTCCCATCCTCACTTTTCCCATAAACACTGCAAAGAACAGGGAGATCCTGCAGCTGAAATAGGATTTCACCCTGTGGAACAACATCCTAACGCCACCTCCCATCTACAAAGACACGGGGGTAAAAATGGAATTGGGGATTTTGCAGCCATTCCCTGCTGGAATCTGTTAGAGGGGGGAAACTGCACTTTTCAGGCTGCCACTGCAGCAAATTCTGCTTGGGTTCTAAGTATTAAAATGCAAAAAAAATTATCCAGAATGGACATAAATGAAGGGTTTCAAACCCTCAGTGTGAATCTCTGGGAAGATGTTTTGAAGCTGCAATTAAACCACTGTCGTTGATTTTACCCCAACTGAGAATGTGTCACCCCCCACCTCACCTACTGATTGAAGAAGCTGTGTATCTGTTCCTTAAAGTTTCTGAAAATGAGGAGGAAATTCCATGTTTTACTTTATAAAAATAAATACTGGGTTCCTTTTCAGCTCTACCATGTGCTGCTTGTTGCATGTTAGGGGGGAACTAAAAAGTTTTTCTCCCCTCTAATCTGTTATTTTAATTTTTGCTCAACTTATTTGTTCCAGCCAGACAAAGGGCAGAAAGATCCTCTTAACCAGTCAGTGACAGAGGATTTAGTGAAGAATATCCCCCCTCTGGTGATATTTCCTGGGAGGAACTCCAGTGGGTTTCCCAGGCCCAGGGATGGAAGGGCTGGCCCCACCTGAGGTACAACACCCGTGACTGCACGATGAACCTGAACAGGTATTTCAGGGCTTTCAGGGCTGCAAAGAGCAGCTCTGTCTTGCTGGAGTCCTCAGCATTCCCCACGTAGCAGTTCAGGACTTTGGTGAGCTTCCTTTGGAAAGGACACAAAAAGTTTAAATGAAACACATAAAATAAATAAATTAGAACCAAGTTCCTGTGCAAGTCCAGCTTCCTTATCCAAGAGAGGAACTGCAGGCCCATAAACACCACAGAGTTCCTCCTCACAGCCCATTTCCTCCTGAAATCTGCAGATTCCACCCTCTTGCTGTTTTTTGGCCCTAAAAGGAGCTGTCCAGGAAGCTGCAAAACCCATTCCCAGTGTGGGAGCTCCCAGGTGTGGAGCAGCAGGAGAAAAGGAAATCACAGAGTGGAAGCAGTGATGGTGTGGCAGAGCAGGGCAGGGGGCATTCCAGGAGACCCAAATTGTGTTTCCTTGAGGGTGACAGTCAGGAATTCACGTGGATCAGTACAAATCAAAGAGATTTTCAGAGAGGAAAAGCAGTTTGGCTTCTGGTTTTGCCCTCCCTATTGGCCTCAGTTTTAACTTTTCACTCCTGGTACCACAAGGGTGATGACCTTTGGCTGAGGGGTGCTTGATCAAGGGGCTGGAAAGCCACAACAGAAATGTATTTTCTGTCTGGTTTGACAGCAAAAAAACCCCAAAAAACTCACAACAGAATTTTATTTACAGGGCAAGAAGAGCAATAAGAAGGATTCTTTCTCTCCTGAACGAGAGAAGGGATGGACCTCTGCTCTCTGCTGCCTTTATCACATTAACACCATCAAAAATCTCCTCACCAAAGAGCTCAGCAAGAGCTGAGCTCACCCCCAGAGCCCTGGGTGACCCTTTGGGAGCAGTACTCACACGTAGGCCAGGGTTGCACTGAAGTGTTTGTAGATGTAGGTCTCCAGCACGGCGTTGAAATGCTGGAACTTGATGTCTCCAATCAAAGAAATAATAAACACCTACCAGAAATCCAGGAGGAAAACATGCACAGAGCTGCACAGTAACTCAAACAGAACATAATAAATAATAACAGCAAATAATTCCATTTGTTTTGCTGGGTTATAATTTTTGTTTTGCCAGAGAGTGTTATTCATGTTCCAACAGTCACTAAATACTGTGTGTGTGCAATTTAATACTCTTTCCACTGTGGCTACTAAAAAACCTGATGTGCATTTCAGTCCTGGCTCCTGAAAAAGCCTTGAGAAGTGTTATTTTTTTTTTTATATATATATATATAGTTTAGTTATATTTATATTTTATATAATATATAATATATGTAATATATATTATATATATGTAATATAATATATAATAGATGTATTATATATAAATATAATATAAATATATATTTATATTTTTATATATTTATATTTAATATATATATTAGATAATACTTGAGAGAGTATTATTTATTTATTTCTAGAGCAAAATACCAGTTGCTGATTGGAATCACCAGGAACAGACTGGAGATGTGGCTGAAAACAAACCCTGAACCCAGTGAAGATTCACTCACCAGGGCATCAAAGACCAGGAAATCATAGGTTTCATTTTCTGACATTTCCATCATGATGTTGAAAAGTGCATCGAGGGTGTCTGGCAAAAACTAGAGGGGGAAAAGGAACAGAGAAAGGGTGGGGAAAGTCAACTGCTTCTGGCATCCTGCTCAGGAGCATGAGTTGGAGTATTTTTCCCCTTCCAGCCCAGCTGAACTGTAAAATCTACACTCATTTCCTAGAACCTAGTTACTTTTTTTTTCTCTGCTGTGAGACAGGATTAGGAGAAAAGCAAAGCAAGCTCAAAACTTAAAAGGTGTAAAGATAGGTTTATTAACAAACACTAGAATAAAAAATCATTTCCTTCCCAAACTATCACACCTGCCCATGAGAAAACATCCAAAAAGGGATCCCAGCCCTGTGTTCATGCAGGTGATTGTCATGATCATCTCTGTGTAAGGAAGATCTTTTCTTCTCAGCTCTGAATGGCCTCACTTTGCTGCTCTACTGCCCCTTCATCCCACAGGATGGAAATCCTGACCTCTCCAAACCCTGTCGCGAGGCAGGACCCTGCACTCAGCCTGTCTGCAGTGACACAGCATTAACTTCACCTTCAGCTGCTCCAGGAGAGCAAAACCCCAGCACATTCACTCCTGGGACCCCTCTCTGCAGCCAAGACTTCCTCCTAAATCCTCCAGCAGACCATTTTCTGTGGGAATTCCCCCCATTTCAGGTCCACTCCCCACAGTATTTCTCTCCCTGAGGGAGATCTCACAGAATTCTATGAGATTCTATGAGGTCCCTGCCCCCAGATTCACAGCAAGTCCCTCCTGATTCCCAAAGAGTTGAAAATTAAAAGGCTTTGGATGTATGGCTTATTTCATAAGGATAGAGGGGAAAATTAAGTCAGGGCCCTTTCCCTGATCCCTGTAATAATTAACCTCTGTAATTCTGGTGAGTTCCACTGATGAGAAGTGGAGCACAGGTTCCCAGAGAAGCTGTGGCTGCCCCATCCCTGCAAGTGTCCAAGGCCAGGCTGGAGCAAGCTGGGACAGTGGAGGGTTTCCCTGCCCACTGCAGGGGGTGAAAAAATCTGATTTTCAGGTCCCTTCCAAGCCAAACCATTCCATGATTTGCCGACTCTCCCACTGCTCAGCACCCAGAACTGCCCTCCCAGCCTAACCAGATACTTTTGGGATCCAACACCAGGCTGAGACACGAGAGCCTGTGCACCAAGGAGGCTCAAACCCCTGGGAATACCTTCACAATCTCTCCTCCTTCCACCTCCATCAGCTTCCTGAGGTTGTGGGCGATGTTGTGGGAGTTGGAGCGCCAGTTCAGCAAACCCAGCAGGTCGACTGCAAGGACACCAAGCAGCAATCAGCAAATCAGAGCTGACTGAAGGGCTGCAGAGCAGCCCACAGCAAAGCTGGGGGTTATTTTTAGTCAGTGCACAAGGAAAAGTCACCCTGAGGTACAGAACGTTACCTTGAGGTGATTCTTTTGTCTTGGCAAAACAGCAAAGCTCTGCTAAAAATGGAAACCTGGCTGCCATCTGATAACACACTTGGAGACCATTTTGCAGGGGTTTTTTCTGGACTCAAGAGCAGGTGTCTCAAGCCAGGAATTTTATTGGAGTGCATGACTTAGCCCAGGAGCCTTCCAGAGCTGCTGGAAGTCTCCCATCATTTACCAGCACAGGCTGGACTCATTCACACATCACTCCTCATTTTGATCTCCCTTTGGCAGCACAGCAGGGTTCATGCTCATCACCACCCTGGAGAGCTCAGTCCTCACTGCTGCTCTCTTAACAGGCAGAGCAAAGAAGGTAATTACCCTCAAATATTAAAATAATGACCAAACACAGACACTGTCACTGACAGGTGACATCTCCACGTGTGCCAGCAAACCTTTTGGGTTTAACACTGGCAGTCTGCAGGGAGTGTTTGTGTGAAAGGGTTTTTCCAGGGGCTGCACAAACACTCTGGGAGCTTCTTCTGGCAGATGATGGGACAGGGCTGCCACTGCCACCTGAGCAGCAAAACCAAAGCTGGTGCTCTCTGCCCACCCACACAAACCTGCCTGAAGGAAATGCCCTCTGCACCTCAGAGCCCCAAACCCTCACCATTCTGGGTGAGCTTGGTGGAGCAGATGACAGTGGCAATCTGGAAGCTGTCCTTTGTGCTGTCCTTGGAGAGGGGGAAGTTGGCCAGAGAGTGCAGGTTCTTCCCTGAGGGAGCCTCTTTCTCCTCCATCTCTGTTTTGGTGCAAGGAAGGGTCAAATAGCTCCTGGCATCTTCCATCTTCTTGTTGTCTCCCTGTTGGGTTGGGCACAGCAGAGAGAAGGGCCATGTCTCACAGTGACAGCCAGAATGGGTTTGAATTTCATCTCTGTCACTGTTTGAGTTCCTAATTTCAGGGAGAAGTTGCCCACACTGCCAATGAGCTGAGCTATTTCCAAAGCCACAGAGTTCAGGAGGATTTCCCATTCCCCCACACAGATTTGTAGCTTTCTACTGCTTGGAAAATCAGCCAGGAGAGAGTTTTGATGGGTTAAACATGAGACAAGGCTGGAAATGCCCAGGTTACCTTGTAAATAATCAGGTTGTGTTTGCCATCCTGCAGCGTCGTTCCATCTGCATTCATCAGCTTCACAAAGCCCACGCCAAAAGCTCTCTCAGACCTATCCCTGGCTGCAAACAGGAGAAATCCTCATTTGCAATTGCCTTATTCATGTCCACACAACCCAAAATGCAGCCCCTCTAACCTCGTCAACAGCTTTATTTCATAGGTAACTGCAGCTATACAAACACATCTTCCTGCAGCAGCTTCCACACACAATTTGAGTGGTTTTTGTGCTGATAGGTGGACAGATTAATGGTTGGACTCCTTGATCTTCCAGGTCTTTTCTAACCTTAACAATTCAATGATCCTTTCTAACCTTAACAATTCAATGATCCTCTGATATAGAGCTCTATGGATATTTTTGGTTGGGAGTTTGGTTTGTGAGCTGTGGATGTGGAAGGATGTCACTGCATCCAGAACCAGGTGCCTTTGAGAGCTTTTCAGTGCCAGAGCCTCACATTATTGATCTCATTCCATGGCTCTGGAGTGATTTGGTGGAACTTCTAGCTCTAACTCTCTCATTAGCCTAATTAGAAATTCCTCCTATCCTTCCTATAAGAAAGATCATTAGAAGCCCCCACCAGGCCTTGCAGTGAATGTTGTGAAATAAATTAAAAGCAACACCCTACACCGAGAAACCAAAGCAGCAACAAACATTGATAACTGTCTTTTGGGGGAATAAAACTTTGCTCCTCATCAAATTCCAGTTTCAGGACAAAACCAGCACCAAATCTCAGGTGCAAAAAACTTGAACGATTTTTGATTTTTTTTGCCTGCCACGAAACAAGAAGTAAACTGAGCAAGAAAATCCTCAATAACACTGTGAACAGAGAGAAATGGAAGCTGTGCATTCAGGGGAGTGTGAGCTGTGCACTCAGGGGAGTGTGAGGAGCACAGCAACCCTGAGGGTGCCCCTTCCTGGCACTCACATTCCTGGGAGGAGCGGTGGCGGAAGGTGAACCTCAGGTGGCAGCGACTGACTTCCTCTATGGCAATGGCCACCTGCAACGGGGGGGGACAGGATGAAGAGGCAGCATTTTCCCCTGTGCCCAGCACACTCTGGGGTGCTGAGGCAGCTGGGGGTTTTACCCCAGTCCTGGTTTGTACAGAGAGGAAGAGTGACAGAGCCCTACCTTGACGGTCTCGTACCAGCAGGGCTGCTTGACCTGGTAATAAACCACAGATTTGTACTCCGAGACTCCCTCGTAGCCAGCCCCGGGGTGGATGGCTTTCTTTGGACAAAACACAAGGGATGAGAGGGGAAAAAAGGTAAATATGGAGCTGTTGCAGTGCCACCCCCACACCTGAGCAGGTGTTTCCATGTTGGGAAAGAGTTTGAGTTTCATCCCTGAGCTTTTAAGGAAGAAGAACCAGAAACTTCTGTGCTCTTCTCATAACAAAAGCACCCTTGGACCCTTGAGCTGTTCCTCAGGGAGTGTGGCTGTTTTCTGTTGGGCAGCTTGCCAAAAACCCCTCCTGGATCATTGAACACTTAAGAGAGAGCCTGGAGTCTCTCAGGGCATTTTTGGGGTGTCTTAGCAGGTGCAAGGCACCTCCCTGCACTGTGCAGGGCTTTTACTCTTTTGTTTTGTCTACTTCGTTATTTTCTCCTTTAATTAAAACCTTTTTGCTTTTTCAAAACACCTCCCATCAGCCATCTTGCTAATTATTTTGAAGCCATTTCTGGCAGGTTGCTGGGCATCCCTCAGAGCTGACACACCTTTGTAGGGCTAAAACCACTCTGGCCTGGGGCAGAATTGTGTCATGGAGTATTTTGGGTGGTAGATCTCCAGAGGGTGTCAGAGGCCATCCTACCTCCTGCAGGTTCCCATCCTCGTCGTGCACTGACATGGTGACCTCCACGTTCTTGGGGGTTTTCTTCTTGCCTTTGTCAAACTCCCCTTGGATCAGGGTGACGTAGATGTCATTCCGGACATCACCTGCAATTCCCAGAGTTTATTTCTCATTCCCAGTGGGGCAGGTTAACACTGAACATCCCTGGGTACCACATTTATCCTCATTTTCCTCTTAGATTTTAATTAACAACACCCACCGTCACACCATTTTCATCTCCGTCTCAAATTATCCAAAGTCTTCTAAAATGAACCATCTTCCTTTCTACAAACCTCTGTCCTCATTTTTTTTTTGGTTGGTTTTTTATTTTTTTTATTTTGTTTTGTGGTTTTTTGGGCGTTTTTGTTTGTTGGTTTTTTGGTTTTTTGGGCGTTTTTTTGTTTGGGGTTTTTTGGGTTTGTGTGGGGTTTTTTTGTTTTTGTGGGGTTTTTTTGTTTGTTTTTTGTGGGTTTTTTTTGTTTTGTTTGGTTTTTTTTGTTTGTTTGTTTGTTTGTTTTGTTTTTTAATTTAATGAACACTCTAGGATTAAATCCATTCTGAATAGATGGGTCAAAGCCACATGCAACAAAAATTCCTTTGACTAAAGAGACGTTTTCTTCCACAAGCTCCATGAGCCATCATTTCCCCATAAGAAAGGAAACTCATGTTTTCAACTTCTTGTGACAAAAAAAAAAAAGAAAAGAAAAGAACCTGGAAATTTAAAAAAAAATAAGAAATTTTCAGATAAATCTTTTTGTGACAGAAATTCTGGAATTTCAGGTGGCTCTTTCACTCCAGAGAATGCAGAAGCACACGGGACCTACCAGGCAGGATGATCTCAGGGAACCCCATTTTTCGAGCCACTGCAGTGGATCTGTCTACAAGGTGGGAGAAATCCTTCTGGACCTGAGCCAGATCCCCAGGGAGCAGCTTCAGGGAGACCCAGAGACCTAAGAAAAGGGAGATGACACTTGTTTACTGAAAACAAAGAGGTACAAACTGGTGAAATTGAAGCCTGTGCTTCCAAAAAATCCATGCTTTCATGGAAACTCCATGTCCCCATCTGCTCTCTCCTGCCCAGTTCTCCATGTCCCTGAATCTGAGTAAGACTTTGCTGGGCAAGAAAATTCTCTGAAGCAAACCCCAAACTTTCAGAGATTAATCTTGAGTGTCTTTTAACCAAGGAAGACCAGAAAAATCCAGAATAATTTGACTTAACCCCAAAGCCGTTTGGGACAAGCAGCCACGTCCACTTGCCTTATAAATAAACCACTTTTATTTTAAAGGTGTTAAAAAATGTTGACCTGAAGCACATGACTAGCAAGCAAGTGAGGAGCTGGAGGAGCTGTTCTCACCCAAGTTTTGCCTGGTTTTATCTGTATTTTAGCTGGATGACAAAGGAACAAAGCAACAACCATGGCCAAGACCATGCATTGGGCTCAGGGGAGGGATTAAACTCCACTAAACCTTGATCTCTAGATTTTCCAGGGAGCTGGGGTTGTTCAGCCTGGAGAAAAGAAGACCAGGGGTGACCTTATCACTCTCTACAACTCCCTGGGAGGTGGCTGTGGGCAGGTGGGGTTGGTCTCTTTCTCCAGGCAGCACTGACAGAAGGAGAGGTCACAGCCTCAAGCTGCACCAAGGGAAATTCAGGTTGGATGTTAGGAAAAAGCTTTTTTTTTCTCTTTTTCACAGAAAGAGTGATAAAGTGGAATGGTCTGCCCGGGGAGGTGGTGGAGTCACCATCCCTGGATGTGTTAGAAAAGATTGGATGTGGCACTGGGTGCTGTGGTTTAGCTGAGGTGCTGGGGCTGGGTTGGACTCAATGATCTTGGAGGTCTCTTCCAAGCTGGCGATTCTGTGCATTCACCACCCATTTACTCCCCTGGGAGCCTCCCCCAGCCCAGCCTCCCCCAGGCTGCACCTTGGCCTTTGTGGTTGACCTCCTTGGCGGCGATGACCTTGTTGAAGACAGAGGTGAGGGGCTCGTTCTCGCCGATGACGTGGGAGGTGATCAGGGGGGACATGATCAGCTGGCGCTGCCTGATGTAGGTTTCCATGGCAATCCTGGGCAGGAGGGCCACAAAAACGGGGTCAGGAGCTGGGACAGACTGACAGGGACCACACACAAGGAGAGGGGCTGGCCAGCAGCCGCCGTTTTCCAAATTAATTTGGGGTTTTTTTAAAGGATTCTGTGGGGGTTTTCATTCCCTCACCTGCACAAAATCCATTTAAAGCTTCACACTGGGAAATGCATCACAGTTTATCCCTCAGGCCTAAGGTAAGTAACACTGACCTCAGGATTTAAGCCCTGCCTTCAGGTTTGCCTCAGAGCAGATTAACTATTGGTAAACTTAGAGAAATTAACATAAATTAATGACTGCTGTGACAACACCTAAGTGATGAACCCATCCCTAGTCACAAACAAGACTGCTGAGGTTTGGATCTTGGCCCTGATTTCACTCCTGTACCCACAGCATCAATAATGAGGGAGAAACGAGGTCTCCACAGCCATCCTGGTGTCCAGCTGGGGGTCTGACCTCAGCCTCATTAGAGCAGAAGAAAAATGGGAAAAAACTCCAAACCAACAACGAAAAAAACCCTGAATCAAACAAACAAGCAAAAAAAAAAAAAACAAACCACCAAAAAAACTAAGCCACCCAAAACAATTAAAAACGAGCCAATAAAACTCCTGAACAAATAAAAAATAACCAATCAAACCCACAAAAAAACCCCCAAAAGTAGCAGACTACCATTATTCTGCAAAGGGAAAGCCATCTTTCCAGGCCCTGAAAGGGCAGGGGAACAAACCCAAATCTCCCCTGAAAACACCCTGCAATAACAAATGGCTGCAGCCAATGCTTTGCTGTATTTAGGGCTGTAACAACAAGGCTGGGTCTACCCAAACAAGCTCCATTTTCAGTCCTCTAATGTGCCAAAAAAAATGAGCAAGCAGAGCAAACACACAAATTTAACTCCGAGTGCAGAAGTGCAGAGCCCATTGGGGCTGGAATCTCTTCCCCAGGAAGAGGGAGAAACCCTTTCCCTACAGCTGACCCTGAAAAGGAAATGTGGGAAGGGAGGGGCAGCACGGAGGGCCCCACACAGCAGTGACAAAAGCTTTGTCTCTGCAAATCCTGCCTTTCAACCCCTCAAACATTTTGGAAATCACATGCCCCTCACAGGCCCCACAACATCATTTTGCTCTGTGCTCCTCAGAAATTCCATTTGCCCACAAGTCCCCAAAAATTCCATTTGCCCAAGTGCCCAAGCAACTGAGTCTGTCACAGAGCCATGAAACCCAAGGGGAATAGAGGCTGCTGAGGGGTGACAGGAACCTCTCCCTGCAAAGAGCTGACTGCTGCTCTCAGCTGATCTGTTTGCAGAGCCCCTGGGGCTCTGCCAGGCTCCCCGGCAGCTCTGCCCTTCCCAAAGGACACGGCTGCTCCAGCCAGAGGCGGGGCGAGCTCTGGGGGCCGGTACTCACTGCTGGAAGGGGATGAAATGCTGCTTCTCCTCGTCGTCCACCTTCCCGTGGATGATGTCGGTGATGTCCATCACTGCAACGACACCAGGGCATCGCTCAGAGCTGCCAAGGGCCCAGAGAGAGCTTTTCTCTCTCAGAATTAAAAGAAGCAAGGGTTATTTGGGGCCAGTGACACTCCAAACAAGGGCTCCTGTCTCTTCCTCCTCACAGCACAACCAGCAGACTCCAACTGAGCTTCCCCCAGCTAACTCACTCTTTATCACACCCATAGCTGGGAGTGCAAGGCTCCCACTCCGGGGTAATTAACACATCTGCAATGCATGGGAGGCAGGATTGCCTTTGGCACCATCTCTGCCTGTCTCTCCCCACAAAAACGCCCCTGCTGCATTGCAACTTCCACACCCAAGCACATAAGGAGAGTATTTCAGTTTACCTCTGAACATAACCAAGAAGATGAGCTAGAAAGTTCTGTGCCCTTCTCACCGTGGTTGGCTCAGGGCCAGCTCAGGGGGGTGGCACTGGATCTTTGGAGCTATTGGATCTTTGGAGCTATTGGATCTTTGGAGTTGTTGGATCTTTGGAGCTGTTGGATCTTTGGAGCTGTTGGATCTTTGGAGTTACTGGATCTTTGGAGCAATTGGATCTTTGGAGCTATTGGATCTTTGGAGCTATTGGATCTTTGGAGTAATTGGATTTTTGGAGCAATTGGATCTTTGGAGCAATTGGATCTTTAGAGTAATTGGATCTTTGGAGCAATTGGATCTTTGGAGCAATCGGATCTCTGGAATGTTCCTCAAAACCTGTGGCTGCTTCTATTGGGCAGCAAGCCAAATTATCCCTCCTGGATCGCTGTTAACTTTGAGAAGGAGCTCAGAGTTATTCCGGGCTTTTTTTGGGGTGTCTCAGCAGGTGCTGGAGGTTTCTCTGCACGGCTTTTGTTCTTTTGGTTTTGTATCGTTTGTTATTTCCTCTTTTATTAAAACCTTTGCTTTACAAAACACGCCTGAAGAGCTGTTAAAGCCCTGGAAACTTAGATTTTGGGGCTTTAGGCTATAGTGATGTGTGTGGGGCAATATGGAGGATTTAAGGTGTTGTCTAAGTCCTTCTTCACTTTCTTCTTGGGTTTGGGTGTGGTTTTTTTTTCTAATTGGGTGAAAAAGGTTTGCATTGCAGGCCTTGGGTGGTCATTATCGAGTTAAAACTATAAATAATAGAGGTGTCACCTCGTTATTGGGTGATTAGCACTTAAACAACCTTGGAAAGAGTCAGAGGCCTCCCTTTGAGCTCCATTTTAGCTCCATTTTCTACCCTGCTAGTTAGAGCTCAGGGCTCCTGAGGCTGGAATAGAGATAAGGATTAATAAACACCGAGTCCCAACGCCAAGCTGTGACTCCTGTGTATTAATCCCGGCTCTTACACCAAGAAAAGAAGAGAAGAAACCCAACAAAGAGCTGTCTCACAAATATTCTTTAGCCATTTCTAAGCAGTTGCAGGCCCGCCCTCAGAGCCTGACACATCTCCCTGGGCCTCACTGAGGTAAGATTGTATCACACCCCCTCAGGCCGCACTTGGGAGGTGAATATTTTTAATTTTCATTGCTCCAGTTGCTCCCAGCCCGGTGTCCCTGTCCCCAGGGCTGGCTGGTGTCCCCAGTGCCCACCTGCCACGCCGAAGGGCCGGCGCAGCCCGCAGGTGTGCTTCTTGCCGTCCTTCAGCTCCATGTGCCCCACGCGCACGATCTGGCACACCAGGCTGATCCTGGGCCTGATCAGGTCAGAGCTGCTCAAGTCCTTCCAAAAATAAAAAAAAAAAAAATTAAGAAAAAGAAGTTAAACTCCACGTTAAACTCCATGCTAAAATTCATGCTAAAATCAATGCTAAAATCAGTGTTAAAATCAATGTTAAAAATCAACGTTGAAATCAAATTCCAAGTGTTCAAATGTTAAGATGTTAAAATCAGTCAGAGAGTTAAATGTTAAAATCAATCAGAGAGTTAAATGTTAAAATCAGTCAGAGAGTTAAATGTTAAAATCAATCAGAGAGTTAAATGTTAAAATCAGTCAAGAGGGTTAAATGTTAAAATCAATCACAGAGGTTAAATGTTAAAATCAATCACAGAGTTAAATGTTAAAATCAATCAGAGAGTTAAATGTTAAAATCAGTCAGAGAGTTAAATGTTAAAATCAGAGTTAAATGTTAAAATCAGTCAGAGAGTTAAATGTTAAAATCAATCAGAGAGTTAAATGTTAAAATCAGTCAGAGAGTTAAATGTTAAAATCAATCAGAGAGTTAAATGTTAAAATCAGTCAAGAGGGTTAAATGTTAAAATCAATCACAGAGTTAAATGTTAAAATCAATCAGAGAGTTAAATGTTAAAATCAATCAGAGAGTTAAATGTTAAAATCAGTCAGAGAGTTAAATGTTAAAATCAGAGTTAAATGTTAAAATCAGTCAAGAGGGTTAAATGTTAAAGTTAATCATAAGAGTTAAAATCCATCAGTGTCCTTTTTGAGTGGAAAAGACAGAAGGAGGGAGGGAGGGAAGGAAGGATGGGAAGGGTTTTGTTGGGTTATGCACAGGTAAAAATTGTGGCCTTCTGGATCTGGAGGGAGACCACAAGGGGGATGGAGATATTTATAGTGCCAGGAGACAGGGAATGGCTTCCCACTGGGAAAGGGGAGATTTGGGTTGGAGATTGGGAAGGAATTCCTGGCTGTGAGGGTGGAGAGGATTGGGGATGGAATTCCCAGGGGAGCTGTGGCTGCCCCTGGATCCCTGGCAGTGCCCAAGGAGCAGCCTGGGGACAGTGGGAGGTGTCCCTGCCATGGCAGGGGTGGCACTGATGGGATTCAGGTCCCATCCCATTCTGGGATTCTCTGAACTTACAGTAAACACTGCTTGGAGGTTGTTCAGCTTCTCAATTTCTTTCGGCATCCCATTGCTGCCCCAACGAACCAAGTAATTTTCACTGCAAAGGAAGGGAGAAAAAGTAAATTTTAACAAAATGACGCCTGAGATCTCCACTTCCTGGCAAAAGCCCAAAAGCATTTTGATCTTTTAGGAATATTTGACCAATCTCTTATCCCAAAATGCCTCTGGAGTGACTCATTTACTGGAGGCAGGATGGGGTGAGCCCTGGCAGCTGCTCCCCTGGACAATTCCCACTGCGTGGCCACACCTGATAACTGCAGTGATGGGCACAGAGTGTTCCTGACACGGAACTGCCTCCCTGATAAAGTTCCTCATCTCCTCCCCAGCTCTTCAGATGTGAACTGGCACTGACTGGACAGCAAACACCATCTACACATCCACGATTTACTGGGAAACAATGAATAAAATGCTTTTCACCAAGGCTTGCAGCCACAGCAGGGGAAAATTAAGAATATAAAAAGACAATGTGGGATCAAAGAAACACCCAGCTTTAGGAGGGACAGTGCCTGGGCTTCCTACCTCTCTGAGATTCATTCCAAAGTGATTTGAATTCATTTTCCCCCACTGGGGCAGCAACCAACACAACTGGAAAACATCTGCTGGGTCTCCCTTTTCTAATTATTAATAAAGTCATTCGGACTTCTTCAGAATGATCACCCTCATGGCCAAACTGCTGAAGAATCTCCAAAAAAAAAGGCCCCTACCTGATGAATTTGGAGAGGTCAGGGTCGTAGAGGCTCATCAGCAGCTCTGCATCCTCCCCAATGTTGCAGACAAAGTTCTTGAAGTTGACGTAGAGGCTGTAAGTGTGGGTGGAGTTGAATATTGGCTGCCCCCGGAGGTCCAAACTCTGCTGCAGGGACTGCAAAGAATTTCACATTTCCATTGAATTTTACACTTGCACTGCAAACAAACCCAGGAGAATTTAGTTCTGCTGCCAAAGGAGCACAACATTAAGCAGAGCATAAAAGCCACAGTGGGCACAGTGAGTGGAGAGGGCAGGCCAGGGACACCTGAGGTACCTTCTCCTCCTGGATCCTCTCATCAATCCTCTTGGATGCCGTTTCATGGGCCTTGAAGAGGGAGATTGTGCTGGTCTCATCTGGGTCCAGGATGTTCCCGTTGTCATCTCGGACAACCAGGTCCAGACCCAGGATCCTGGACAGCCCCAGGAGACAAAAAAAAGCAAAAATAAATCCAGAATGTGGGAGCAGCAAAGATCTGCTCGGGGCTGCTCAACACCCCACTCCTTGGAATAACCTCACTCACTGCTGGTTTTCCTGCCTCAAAAAACTTCTCTCTCCCGTTTTCCCATTGAAGGGAGAAGGAATTGGTCAGGTAAGTCAGTCCTAAGGTGACACCTCCCTTATTCCTGCTTCAATGGCTTTGTTTCCAAGGTGGATGAGTATCTGCCAAGCTCATGGATTGCAGCTGCTTGTTATTCTTTGCCATAAACTTCTTCTTAATTCACTTCTTGGACCTGAATCCCAGCTGACAGGCAGATAAATGAGTCCTGGAGGCTGCAAACCCCTGGGGGCTGGAGTGCCTATGGAATCCTGCCCCTCAGCTGCTGACAGGGCCCAGCATTTCCCCACCAGCACCCAAACCCAGGCACAAACTGTGCTCCAAGGGAAAGGCCACCCTGTGCCAGGATCTGTGCAGAATTAAGAGAGGAGAGTTCCTGCCAAGGCACAGAGATCTGTGGCACATCAAGAACCAGCTGCTCCCACGTCCACCTGCCAGGTGGCCACGTTGCCATGGGGATTCAAAGCTGTCATTTCACCCTTTCCAAGGAAAACAGCCTAATTTAATGCCTGGTTTTGCATTAAGAGCCTTCCCCGGGGTTTGGGAGCCTGCCCTGGGCTCCAGGCAGAGTTTGGAGCTCACCTGTTGCCATAGTCAATCTTGGCAGTGACTTTTTTCTTCAGCTCAGCCAGTTCATCCTTGGGCAGGGTCCCGGAGAGGATTTGGGATCTCCACTCTATCAGGCTGTAGGTGAGCTGCTGGACGTGCCTGAACTGAGTGGTTTTGTTGTTCTGAGGCAAAAAAAAAAAAAAACCAAAAAAAGGAAAAAAAAAAAAAGGGCAATTTTAATAAAGGAAAACCTGGAAAACTCAGCTCAGCAACCCCTCTGCAATGTGTGCAGCTGCAGAACCACACAGGTTTTATTTAACTGAGAAAAAACCTGGCACTTTGTGACACCACAAGATCAGAGCCACGCAGCAAATCCTGCAGCCCTTGGCACTGCCAAGGTTTAAGTGCCTTTAAGATCTTTTAAGTGTCTTTAAGGGCTTCACCTTTCCCTGGGACATTATTTCAGAAAAACCTCACCCACTAAAAATAGACCTCTGGTGCTTCCAGCACTTCCAGACTGCTCTGATGGAGGCTTTTTATAAAAAGAGAAACTTATGTTAAAGGACCACAACTGAACAAGAGATCAAAACCTGCCTGGGGAAGAGCCCCCTCCTGCCATTCCTTCTGTCATCACCTCTAAATTAATGAAAATGCTCCTGGTTCCACTCCCATAAAACCAATCCCATCCCCACAGCTCCTTCCTGCCCCTCCAAGGCTGGGATTGACCATGGATACCTGGTAACCCACCCTGTTTGTGGCAATATGTGCTGAGGTAAGTAAATGAGCTTTTAAAAGTGGCAGGGAAGATGTTTAAATCATTAAAAATAAAAAGGGAGTGAGGGGAGGCTTCACTGTCTCTCTGCCACCACAGTGGGGCAGTTCCTGGGAGGATCCTGACTCTTTTCACAGGGAAGTGCCACAGATTTGCAGCTCCTGGGACAGTGATGAAGTTACTCAGCTCCAAAGGGAAAAATTTAAGCTGAATTCAGTGCCTGGTTTTGCATTAAGAGCCTTCCCTAAGCTTTGAGAGCCCCAAAGTTTGGTTTGGGTCACATTTCCCCTTCTGGTGCTCCCTGGGTGAGCTACAAACCATCCCCTGCTCCCACACAGCTCAGACAGAACCTCACTGCAATTATTTCCCCATCCTCATCTCTGCAGTGAGCAGGACTGATAGAAACTCATATTTCCCTCAGATGTAAAGGTCCAAAACCAATCCTCCCTTTGGTCTGGGTGAACACCAAGGTGCTGACAGGGGCTGCTGGAGTTTTTAGCTCTATAGGAAGGGTATTTGAGATCTATTTAATAAACAACAAACATGTTCTTGCATAAAAAAAGCTTGCAAAGAAAAGGCAATTTGTGTGAATTTTCAGAGCAGGCCTCAATTTGACCTGAGTTATCTCCACAGCTAATTCCTCTTAACTAAACCAATTAAAAACTCTCCCCATTTTTTTGCATTTATTTTGCAGTGGAGATAAAGCCACTGCTGCAATGAAACCCACGGAAATTAAAGAAGTGAAATTCAATACTGCCCAAATAAAAAATCCCCTCATGTTCCCTTTTTCTCCTCAAATGCCTCCTTCCTCCTTTAGCTTTTTTTAAAAAAATTCTTTTAATACATACTGCAGGGAAAATAAAATAAACTCAAACCCGTTTTAAACCACAACGTTTTCCCAAACTATTTTAAGACACAGAGTGGTTAAGCACAGGAACATGAAAAGATTTCTGCTCATTATAAAAAAAACCAGATTCTGAGGCTGGGATCTGAAAGTTATTCAGAAATAAAAAAATGCCAGGAACAAAACTCTCTTTTCACACAGCAATACCATCACGTAGAGCTTCTCATTAAACTGAGAGGGTGGAACAAATTCTTGTGGTTTCGTGGCACACAAACACAACGTCTTTGTGGCCTGGTGAAATTTCCAATCAGAAAACTTGCTCTGGGTGCTCTGGGTGATTAGAGCTCGTTTAAACTCACTCCCTCCTCTTAATTAAAGCACTGGAGCACATTTTGTGCAGGCTGAACTCGCTGCTGCTCATGAGAAAAATCAAGTTTGACTCTTTAATGCACCTTTGAAATAAAGCAGCTCACTGTGGACTTGTTTCTTTGAGCAGGACAACCCTCAAATCCCTGCAGTGCCTTGGCCTGGGACACTGCTGAGGTGACTCCTGTGGCCAGGGATTTAGGACAGGAGAGCCCCTGAGAGGTCCTGGAATGGGAGGTCTTGAAGCAGCCAAGAAATTCCTTCTGTGGGGCAGCTCCTGTGACAGGACCCAGGGAAAGGCTGGAGCTGTTTCAGGGGAGGGTCAGCCTGGATTTCAGGGGAAAAATTCTTCCCCCAAAGGCTGGAATAAGCACTGGGACAGCTCTCCAGGGAATGGGCACAGCCCCAAGGCTGCCAGAGCTCCAGGAGGGTTTGGACAACACTCCCAGGGTGGGATTTTGGGGTGTCTGTGTAAAGCTGGGTCAGTGATCCCTTCCAGCTCAGGACATTCCACGATGTGGTTTTTTGGAGGTCAAAATGATGAGTCACAGCTCAATCTTATAAAGGTAAGAGTGATAAAAGGGAGTGGGTGAGCTGGGAAGGGGAAATCATGAAGAAAGATCCTGGGGAGAGAGAATCCCTGCTGGGGCTGCAGTCAGAGCCTGATGCTGGAACCTGCAGGCACAGCCTGGCTGGGGAAAAGCTGCAGGCACAGCCTGGCTGGGGAAAAGCTGCAGGCAGAGGCTGCACACCAATCCCTGCAGTCAGAGCTCAGCAGGAAATCACCAGCAGGCAGAGGCTGCAAGGAAAACCTCCAGCAGGAGCTGCTGCAGCCAGAGTCAGGGAATGGTTGGAGTCAGGATGGCTGAAAGGGAAAGAGGAATAACCCAGGACCCTTCTCATGCTGTGATCAACAAGAACTCTGTGTCTTGGCTCGTTTTTACCCTCTGCTGCAACAAGCTGTGAGCCCCAGCCAGCCCTGCCACAGTGACAGTGTGACCTCTGCCAGGCCCTGCTGCCCCAGGGCAGTGCCACCCCCAGCTCTGTGAGCCCAGGGACCCCTCCCACCCTGCCAGCCCCCACATCTGATAGCAGAACACCCCGAGCTGCCCCCAGCCCCGTTTCATCACTCAATTCTGCACTGCCCAGAGCCTGCACAGAGCCCAGGCTCAGCTCAGCTGGCACAAACACCAGCCCCCGAGCAGAACTCACCACGTAGAGCTTGTGCCAGATCACTGCCCACTCCCTCAGGGTGGAGGTGAGCTCCTGGCCGAGGGGCAGCTCGCTGGGAATCACAGTTTCGTGTTGCCTGGAGAGAGAAAGGAGAAAAATCACAGAAAGGTTTCACACTCAGGGTTAAAACTTGATGGGAAACACTCTTTTTTTTTTTTTTTTTGATAAATACATAAATGGAAATTCCAGAGGGGCTGATTTTCACACAATTCACTCGCACATGATGTCGAGACCCTTAAGCTGTTCTCAGCACACACGTCCACATTCCTCATCCCTTTTTAATGCAAAACGCTTCCAGCTCCTCTCACTCTCTTACTCCCAATGGATCTCTTCCAAACCCAGCACTAAAGAGACAGAAATGAAGTATGGAGAGCCCCCACTTGCAATGGAAACAGTTACTTGAAAACAAGAGGTTTTTTTTTTTTAAAAAAAAAGTGTTTTATAAAGTTCCTTCCTTTGCAGCCGCTGTTTTGCCCTCCCTTAACGAGCTCGAGGAATCCAACGAGGAGTCATTTCCTCCAGTGTTTTCCAAGACAGGAAGGAATCCACGCTCCTGCTGGGCCCTTGGCTGCCAGCAGGAGTTCTGTTATGACTTGCAGGAATCCCCAGAGGAGCTGGATGGAGCTGGACTGACCCTCCCCACTGCTGGCTTGCCCAGCAGAGCTTCCTCAGTTCTGCAAATCATCTCCTGCTGCCCCTGCTCCCGACTGCACTGCTCTGGAAAACGGAATTATGCAGCTCTAGGAGGTACACTCTGGGTTTGTGACAACCACAGCTGCTTGAAGTGGTTATTTGGGGGGGTTTGAATGGAATGAAATTCCCTGGGTTTTGCTGCCAACCTACCCCCGGTCCTTCACGATGGCCTCTTTTAAATGGATGTAGGTTTCTGGGAAAATGCCCTAAAAATAAAGAGAGAAATGAAATAAATCAGTCCTACTGTGGGGGAGGATGTGACAGGAAGATATTTAACAAAAAACAGAGGAAAGGAGGAAGAAATGTCCCAGTGTGCCAGGAAAAAAAGGACAGGGAGAAGCAGAAGGTTCCATATTGGCAACTCTGAGAAGCTGATTCCTTGTTTTACTCTAATAATCCTCATCTTCCTGCAGGAAACGCTGGAAATTCCTGAAAATTATCAGTCATTGCCATGAAATGTTCCTGGAGTCCTCTGTCAGGCTACCCTGTCCTCCCTAGAAAAGCTCCCACAACCTCTGCAGAAACTGCCAAATTCTTCTTATAGAGAAACCTTCTGGAAATGCTGGAATCCTTTCCTGTTCCCTCTTCTCTCCTCTTTGCCCCTAAAACCAGAGGCTGTGGGGGATGTTACCACAGGAGAGGTGCCAGCATTGCTGGGGGAGCCCGGATTTCCAGGCACCTTCCAGCTCCAGCAGCTCAGCTGAGAGCCAGGGATGTGTCATTTCTGGAATATTTTCCAGTCCAAACTCTTGATATTCCCATTAAACAGAACTAATTCTGGATGTGTACAGCTCCCAGAGCATGGTGATGAACTCGTGTAAGGAGATGGGAACAGGTAATTTTGGAAGCTCCAACTGCATTCCTCACACTGCCAGTAGAGGAATACCCAACACACAGCTCTGAACTTGCAGCTCAAGGTCACTGATTTCTGTCACTGAGGACAGGACACGATGGCCAGGAGTCCTGATTTGTCCTCCTGTTCTTCTAAAGCTTTTCTAAAGTTCTTTTCAGCCTTCTGATGTTTTACTTTTTGTGGTGGAGTTTCTCACACTCTTTTCATGTAAATAATGATGGTTTTGCATTCCTGTCTGGAGGAGGAGAGAATTGATGGGCTGTTGGGTTTGACCAGTGTGGTTGGAGAGGACAATTTTCATCCTCCAACCCATGGTCACTGCTGGAATTCTATAAATGTTGTAATTTGTAAATAAACTGCCCCTTTCTGCCTTGGACATCTCAGTGAGTGTCATTCATTAGTGTCGAAGTACAACAGCTCTTTTTCTAAAGTTTTACTTCAGCCTTCCAATGTTTACTTTTTGTGGTGGAGTTTGTCACACTCTTTTCATGTCAATAATGATTGTTTTGCATTCCTGTCTGGAGGAGGAGAGAACTGATGGGCTGTTGGGTTGACCAGTGTGGTTGGAGAGGACAATTTTCATCCTCCAATCCTTGATCACTACTGGAATTCTATCAATGTTGAGGTCTGTGAATAAACTGCCCCTTTTTGCCTTGGACATCTCAGCGTGTGGGTGTTGTTCATTTGTGTTGTATTGTGACAACTGACTGAATTTAAGACAAGAAATACAAGAGTTTTCAGCACCAGGTGGGACCTGGCAAGGTGTGAAATTCAACTGGAGGGTCACCCAAAAGTGAGGTCCTACCTTCTTGGATTTATTTCGGAGTGTGTATCCTCGGTACCAGCCTGGCAAAGCAAACACAGACATTGGTATTTAATTATTTCCACTATGTTGACAGCAATTAAGTACAAATTGTATTTCTCACCACCTTTCTACAACACCAATTTATTGATCTTCTCATTTGGGATCCGCTCCTGGGAAGACACCTCGGAGCTCCGTGCCCTGGCACAAATCCTGTCTGTCAATCTTACCTTGGTAAGACCCCAAAATTGCTAAGACAGAAGCAATAATTGTGCTGCCCGGGCCTGGGGAGCAAACGGCTCTGAGAGAACATTTCTCCTCTCTTCAGCACCTGGGGTTTAACCAGGATTTCCTTGGAGTGGGTTGGGAGGGACATTAAAGCCCATCCAAGGAGATTATGTCCAGCTGAGTGGCATCATCAAGAAGGGAAAGGGGTTTAAGGGAATAATCAGGCAAAGAAGAGAGGAGGGGAGGGCAGGCTGGTTTCTTTGGGTTTAATTTTTTTTTTTGTGGTTTTATTGTTGGTCCCCCCATATTCCTACATTTATTGAGGAAGGTTCCATAAAGAACCATGGATCTGACACTCCTCGACCATAAATTAGAGCTTAGAACGGTTTAATTTGTATTTTATCGAGGATCTTTATGTGCATGTGGTTGTATTTCCATTTATTTACTTCCTGAAGGGCAGTTCTGTGCCCTTCCTCCACCTCAAAAACTCCAATATTTCAGTAATAAGTTTGGAGGAAAGAAGAAACTCCCATTTCTCTCCACAGGAGGAAAACAAGATTATCCATTGCTCATGGAGCCATGGATGAGGTCCTGGATTAGGGATGAGAAGATTTAGGCTCTATTTTTATCTAAGTTGTCATTAATTGAAGGGGAAAGCACAAATTACTCAGGGTGGGAGACAGAGCTCACGGAATTTGCCAGGAGGGGTTTTAATCCCATTTGACACATTCAGCCCTTGGACAGCACAACTTCCTCCTGCTTCAGAGGGCCCCCTGGCCTTCCCCCCATGCCTGTGAAATATTTTGCAATCATTGCATAAAAAAGCACGTTGGGCCTGATTGTGCAAAGCTGCTGCTGCAAGCACCTCCTGCAGCCTCTGTCGGAATTCTGCTCCCACTTCCAAACGACTTTATCCATCACTCCAACAGGAACATCAATCTTTGGGCAGTGGGAAATCCATTACATGATTTCTTCTTTAAAAAAAAACCAACCCAAATCTGTTTAAACCTTCAGAGGAATGAGAGGCTGTTTAAGTGTTTGAGTGTTCTCCCCAAGCAGAGATGGGCTAAAAATGGAGAAAGGTTTTGCAGTTGATGATGATACGGAAAATTTCAGACTGAAATCTGAGTGAAAACAAAAAAAAAAAACCCAAAAAACCAAAAAACACACCAAACCAACAACAACAACAACAACAAAAGCAGAGTTGCAAAGAAATGGCAAACAGTTTGGGGTTGTTGTTTTGTTGGGGTTTTTTTAATGGCTCAAATCCTCAATTTTACCCTTCATTAGGTGGATTTTATGCAGCATGGAACAGAAGAATCTACAGCACTGTAGTGGTGATAAAGCTCTCCCCAGTGATGCAAGTGGGCAGTGGTCAATCCATTACATGATTTCTTCTTAAAAAAAAACCCCCAAAATCTGTTTAAATCTTCAGAGGAATGAGAGACTGTTTGAGTGTTTGAGTGTTCTCCCCAAGCAGAGATGGGCTAAAAATGGAGAAAGGTTTTGCAGGTTGATGGTGACATGGAAAATTTCAGACTGAAATCTGAGTGAAAACAAAAAAAACAAAAACAAAAACACAAAACAAAACCAGAAACAATAACAAAAAAGCAGACTTGCAAAGAAATGGCAAAAAGTTTGGGGTGGTTGTTTCGTTGAGGTTTTTTTTTAATGGCTCAGGTCCTCAATTTTGCCCTTTATGAGGTGGATTTCATGCAGCATGGAATAGAAAAATCTAAGGACGGCACTGCAGTGGTGACAAAGCTCTCCCGGTGATGCAAGTGGGCAGTGGTCAACCCATTACATGATTTCTTCTTAAAAAAAAACACCAAAAAACCAAAAACCACCCCAAAATCTTTAAATCTTCAGAGGAATGAGAGGCTGTTTGAGTGTTCTCCCCAAGCAGAGATGGGCTAAAAATGGAGAGAGGTTTTGCAGGTTGATGATGACACGGAAAATTTCAGACTGAAATCTGAGTGAAAACAAAAAAAAAAACAAAAACAAAAACACAAAACCAAAAAAAAACCCAAAAAAAACCCAAAAAAACCCAACAAACAAACAAAAACAAAACAAAAGAAAACAAAAAAAAGCAGACTTGCAAAGAAATGGCTAAAAGGTTGGGGTGGTTGTTTCATTGAGGTTTTTTTTTAATGGCTCAAGTCCTCAATTTTGCCCTTCATGAGGTGGATTTCATGCAGCATGGAACAGAAAAATCTAAGGACAGCACTGCAGTGGTGACAAAGCTCTCCCCGGTGATGCAAGGCCAGGTCACGGTCACGTGTGGGGCCCACAAGGTCCCTGTTCCTCCTCCTGCCCTGTCCCACAGCACTCAGGGCGTTGCTTCACCCTCCACAGGAGCAGCAAATTCAAGGTGAACTCAGCACCTGCCAGGGGTGAGGGGGTGTGGGCACACATTCAGTCCACCCACAGCCTGCCTCTTCCCACAGCTCCCCTGAAACACTGCAATTAATTACCAATGGAAAATACTGCAATTAATTACCAATGGGAAATACTGCAATTAACAACGACAAATCCTGCAGATGAGGAGAGATCCCCCCCGAAAAAGCCAAGTGCCCTGCTCAAGGACAGACTGCCTGCACTGGAGCAGCCCCCAAAGCCCTGGAGGCAGCGAGTCTTCCCTCTTTCCTTGGGTTCTGAGCAGCACACGCTGCTCCTCCTGGGTCTTCTCATCAGGGGAAGGAGGAATCTTGTACCAAGAGCTCCCTGCCCTTCGGCAGGCAGGGAGAGAGAGAGAGAGAGAGGAGGGGGAAATAAAACCTCGCTCTGCAGTGTGGGTGGGACCTGAAGTGACCACCTCTGCAGAGGGCTTGGCTGTGTGTGTTTGAAAGGGATGTGAGAAAAGAGATCTGAGAGCTCTCAGGTGTCCTGCACAGATGGTTACTGGCACAGAGAAGCATCTCCTGGAAGGGTTTCCATCCCTGAAGGGGTTTTCATCCCTGGAAGGGTTTCCATCCCAGGAAAGGTTTCCATCCCTGGAGGGGTCTCCATCCCTGGAAGAGTCTCCATCCCTGGAAGGGTTTCCATCCCTGGAAGGGTTTCCATCCCTGGAAGGGCTTCCATCCCTGGAAGGGTCTCCATCCCAGGAACGGTCTCCATCCCAGGAAGGGTTTCCATCCCTGGAAGGGCTTCCATCCCTGGAAGGGTCTCCATCCCAGGAAGGGTCTCCATCCCTGGAAGGGTTTCCATCCCTGGAAGGGTCTCCATCCCTGGAAGGGTCTCCATCCCTGGAAGGGTTTGGAAGGGTCTCCACCCCTGGAAGGGTTTTCATCCCTGGAGGAGTTTCCATCCCTGGAAGGGTTTCCATCCCAGGAGGGGTTTCCACCCCTGGAGGGGTTTCCATCCCTGGAAGGGTTTCCATCCCAGGAAAGGTCTCCATCCCTGGAAGGGTCTCCATCCCAAGAAAGGTTTCCATCCTTGGAGGGGTCTCCATCCCTGGGTGGGTTTCCATCCCTGGAGGGGTTTCCATCCCTGGCAGTGTCCAAAGCCAGGCTGGAGCAACCTGGGAGGGTGGGAGGTGTCCCTGCCCTTGGCAGGGGTGGGATGAGATGATTTTCATGTCCCTCCCAACCCAAACCATTCCATGGCTCCATGGACATCAGCCTGAGCTGGGAACACCTGGAACCTTCAGTTCACACTGCTCAGCCTGTGGTTGGTGTCTCTGTGACATCCTCCCCCATGTCCCTGGTCCAAGTTGGAGCTGAACTTCCAAGGATGTCCTGACCCCCTGAGGAATCCCTGGCACGGGGGAGGCTGCAGGTCACAAAAATGAATCCCCCTGTGGGAAATGATTTCACAGGGCATCTCCCAGACCTAAAAAAATTACTCCACAGGACATCTCCAGCCCAAAGAAATTACCCCACAGGGCATGTCCCAACCCCCCCAAAAAATAACTTCAAGGGGAATCTCCCAGCCCCCAAAAAAGTTACTCCACAGGACTTCCTTCTCCCAACACCAAAAAATTATTTCACAGGGCATCTCCCAGCCCCCAAAAAATGACTCCACAGGGCTTCCTTCTCCCAGTCCCAAAGAATTATTTTACAGGGCTTGTCCCAACACCAAAAAAATTATTTCACAGACCCCAAAAAATGACTCCACAGGGCATTTCCAGCCAAAAATTACCCCACAGGGCAGCTCCCAACCCCCCGAAAAAATGACTTCATGAGGAATCTTGCAGCCCCCAAAAAAGTTACTCCACAGGACTTCCTTATCCCAACACCAAAAAATTATTTCACAGGGCATCTCCCAGACCCCAAAAAATGACTCCACAGGGCATTTCCAGCCAAAAATTACCCCACAGGGCATGACCCAGCCTGCCCAAAAAATTAGTTCATGAGGAATCTCCCAGCCCCCCAAAAAATGACTCCACAGGGCTTCCTTCTCCTGACCCCAAAGAATTATTTTACAGGGCTTGTCTCAACACCAAAAAAAATATTTCACAGACCCCAAAAAATGACTCCAACAGGGCATTTCCAGCCAAAAATTACCCCACAGGGCAGCTCCCAACCCCTCAAAAAAATGACTTCACGGGGAATCTCCCAGCCCCAAAAAATGACTCCACAGGGCATTTCCAGCCCAAAGAAATTACCCCACAGGGCAGCTCCCAGACCCCCCCAAAAAATGACTCCACAGGGCAGCTCCCAACCCCTCAAAAAAATGACTTCACGGGGAATCTCCCAGACCCCAAAAAATGACTCCACAGGACATCTCCAGCCTTTCCTCCCACACAGCCCCCGCCCTGCTTCCACGGAAACTTTTCCTAAGCCGAGGCTTGTGTGTCCAGATAAGAGCAGCGATTAGAGGAACAAAACCCGTTTTTTATCAGCTGCCTTGGTGAGCAGGCAGCATTAGCATGAAAAGGAGCAGAAAAAGCCTCTTGGGAGAAGGTTTATCCTCAAAAAACAGACCCACGGAGAGCTGGGAACACGGCTGAGAGCTGATATCCCAAAAAAAAAAAGAGATTTGGGAGGACACAGGCAGGCAGAATATCTAAAGTGGGAGGGTTTGAGGTGAATTTATGGGAAATTAGAGCAGAGTCACCATCTCCGCCTCTCCTCCTGCACACTCCTGGATTTGCTGGCTGCTCTTTCTGGGAAAAAGAGGGTTTTTTGTTGCCCTGCAGGAATTCCATAGGTGCCTGGGCCGCAGATTTCTGTTCCCCCGCTGATGGCTCAGCAGATGAGAACAATCACTTTCCCCCCTCACGCAGGAAAACATTCGTGTCCTTCCCAAACCATTCACAGGCAATTTTCTCCTGACAGAGCTTCAAACTGGGAGATTTCAGGCCAAAAAAATTAAATTAAATTAAATTAAATTAATAAATAAATAATAAAATAAAATAAAATAAAATAAAATAAAATAAAATAAATAAAATGCCATTTATGTACTCATTCCCTATTCCTGTCTCTGACTACAAGAAATAGGGGCTAAACAATGACCAAAAAAAAAAAATTAAAAATAGGGAGAAAGAAGTGAATTCCCCCCAAATTTTGGCAAGTAGAAGATGCCTCCTCTCCCGAGGGAGTTTTCCTCCCTTTTCCCTGTGTGTCTTTTACAGGACCAGGTGCTGAATCAGTGATTTCCACACGAAAACATTCGTGTCCGTCCCAAACTACTCACGGGCAATTTTCTCCTGAAAAAGCTCCAAACTGGGAGATTTCAGGCCAAAAAAATAATAAAATAAAATAAAAATAAAAATAAAAATAAAAATAAAAATAATGCCATTTATGTACTCATTCCCCATTCCTGTCTCTGTCGAGCTGACTACAAGAAATAGGGGCTAAACAATGACCAAAAAAAAAATTTAAAAATTTAAAAATAAGGAGAAAGAAGTGAATCCCCCCAAATTTTGGGAAACCTCCTCTCCCCGAGGAGGTTTTCCTCCCTCTTCCCTGTCATGAACCAGGTGCTGAATCAGTGATTTCCACAGGGATATTTCCCTTTTTTCCCCTCTCCCCTCACCCTTATCCCGGATAAACCCAGCACTGGGAGCTGCCCCCAGGTGCAGAGGATGGAAAGGGAACACTGGGCCAAGAAAAAATTGCTGAAGCAGCAGCTCCCTGCTCCCAGATTCTGTTCTGGGCACAGAATCTTCCTTGGTGGTGGAAATAATTGGATTTGTATTTCACCTTGAAGTTTGGGAGAGGGCAGCAGCGGCCAGAGCGTTCCTTAAAGTGATTAAATGGCTCTGGTCCAGTCTCGATAGGGAAATCAGAGTTTGCTGGGGAGATTTGAAACACTCAAGTGTCATCTTCATCTTTATAAAATAAAGTTTTGTTTGCTTTGTGCTTTCCATTAAGGGATCATGAAAAATGTCCCAGTGAAGGGCTGGGAGAAACAGCCTGAAAAGGGCATGGGAGCTCCATGACTGGAGCATTTTGAGAACATTTAATGCCCAGTTTGTGATATTACAACTCAAAACCACATTAATTATGAACTAATCAGCTCTTCCCTTTCCTTTTCTGTCATCCACCACTCAGATCAAAAACTAACTCAGGTTAAAAGCTAGGGTGGTTTTGTTTTTTTTTAATTATTATTATTGTCCAGCAGGATCGGTTCATCCCATGAGCACAGGTGCCTGGCCCAAAGAGGAGCCAAAGCAAAGAGGTGTGGGGTGAAAAAGGCAGTGTTTTTTCTGAATTAAATAAAAAAAAATATTGAATTAAAAATAAAAATTAAAATGAAATTTAAAATAAAAATTAAAAATTAAATTAAAATTTAAATTAAAAATTAAAAATTTAAAAATTAAATTAAAATTAAACAGGAAAATGAAAAATGAAAATGAAAATTAAAAAATAATTATATTAAAATTAGAAATTAAAATTAAATTAAATTAAATTAAATTAAATTAAAAACAGAATTAAACATTTCTTTTTCTTTTAGTGCTGCCTGGAGATATTGTTGAAACCTCACCTCGATAAACCCTGCCTGGAACAGCACAGAGATGAGAAATCCTCTGCACTTCTGCCTTTTTAACACCATTTTTAACAATCAAGGGGCTACAGCAACCTCTGCACACCAAATTTTGCTTTGGGGCGTGGCAGGAGTTGAAATCACGGATCTAAAATTTGAAAAATTTGTTGGTCTGTTCCTGCTTTCCCTCCCAACCCCCCCTGTGAGCTGCACCCACCTTCGTACATCTCCAGGATGTGCACGGTGTCCCCCACCTGCAGGGACAGCTCCACCTCCTGCGTGGCCTCAAAGTTGTAGATGGCTGAAAAAATGGGGAGAAAAAGGGGAAAAATGGGTTTGGGAATGGGCTTGGAATTGTAGATGGCTGAAAAATGGGGAGAAAAGGGGGAAAATGGGTTGGGGAATGGGCTCGTAGATGGCTGAAAAAAATGAGGAGAAAAAGGGGAAAAACAGGTTTGGGAATGGCCTCAAAGTTGTAGATGGCTGAAAAATGGGGAGAAATAGGGAAAAATGGGGAGGAAAAGGGAAAAATGGGTTTGGGAATGGGCTGTCTCCAAAGGCAGGGGAGGGTTTGGGAAAAGGAAAGAAGTGTTGAAGTCACCCTGGGTGTGGAACTCACATCGTGGATCTATTTCCTGATTTTATTGTGAAGAAATTCACAATAAAATGTCACTGAATGTTACTGATGGACAATGCTGCTGTCTGTTAACAGTGAATATTAATTACCTAGTAATTAATAATAATTACAATGTTAACTGTGATATTAAAAACCCATAACAGGTGGGGTTTTTTTACCTTCCGGGCAGGCCTGTCACACTTTCTGGAGCCAAAATTCTGCCCACAGAGGTCACCAGCAGCTCAGGCACATCACTTCCATAATTATCATAATTATAATTACCATTCTTTAGTCTTTCACAGGAATAACTCAGAAAATATCAGAAATGGGATGTGGTGATAAATCCAACTCTGTCCCAGACTAAACCAAAATCATCTCCAAACCAAATCCCATCACTTTGCTGCCAAAGGCTCTGCCCAGCCAAGAACCAATTTTAGCCCCAAAACTTGGGGGTTCTGTGCAGATTTAATCCCTCCCAAAGTGAAGCTGGATGCTGATGGGATTTCCAGGGGGAATAGGATTAGGTGCTCCTGGAGTGCCTTTTCCCTGGGATCTGCTGGAGCCTCACTGGGCAAAAGAAACTGAGAAAGTCTGAAGTGAATTTGCTTTCAAACCGAGTAAAAAGGCATCAAATCAGTGAAATTATTCACTGTGGTTCAAGGAATTGATCAGCAAAGTCAGAGCAGAGCAAACCCTGATTTATTTAAAATGCTGATTTAAGAACGGATTGCATCCTAAGTGCAGCAATGAAATCTTTCCCAGACACAAAATTCCCATATTTGTGAGCAAATTTCCCATGTTCTGAGCAAATCCATTGGTGAACAACCACATTTGTTTTTAAAAAAGGCAAAAATAACAATTAAAATAAAAGTAAAAGCAAAAATAAAATATAGAAATAAAAGCAAAAATAAAAGCAAAAATAAAAATAAATAAAAGCAGAAAATAAAATAAAAATAAAAATAAAAGTAAAAGCAAAAATAAAAATAAATAAAAGCAGAAAATAAAATAAAAATAAAAAGTAAAAGCAAAAATAAAAATAAAAAATAAAAATAAAGCAAAAATAAAAGCAAAAATAAAAATAAATAAAAGCAGAAAATAAAATAAAAATAAAAATAAAAGTAAAAGCAAAAATAAAAATAAAAATAAAAGTAAAAGCAAAAATAAAAATAAAAATAAAAATAAAAATAAAATAAAAGCAAAAATAAAAATAAAAATAAAAGTAAAAATAAAAATAAATAAAAGCAGAAAATAAAATAAAAATAAAAATAAAAATAAAAATAAAAATAAAAATAAAAAAAATAAAAGCAAAAATAAAAATAAAAGCAAAAATAAAAAAATAAAAATAAAAACCACCCAAACATTTTTCAGAGGGGAACTCTTGAGACTTCCCAAGGTTTGCCTTTGAGGAGCTCTGGACTGGAAACGAGATAAACAAATACAACTCCGAGCTCTTCTGCCCAGGAAATTCCCATGAAATGCCTCCCATTCCCATCGGGATGAGGTGCTTTGGCTCCTGGCCGGGCTCCAGCACAGCCTGGGGCTTTCACCACCGGAAATTCTCTCCCAGATCGGAGCTTTCTTCAAAATACTGCGGCTGGAACTGTCCCAGCAGGGATGTGACTCCCTGACCCCAGCAGGGACATCTTCCCGTGCTGCAGGGCTGGGTTTGCTCCCAGTTTGTGCCACAGACACACGGGCAAGGCACTGAACTCCTGATTTCCACAGGATTTCAGGAATTTCACTGCATTTCTGCCCCTCAGAGCTGCTCCTGCAGCCACTTTCCCTCCCCACTGAGGGGCTGGTGAGCTGGGTGTGCTGCTCACACACCTGAAACACCCCAGAACTGGCCCAGAAGGAAAAATTCCATCCACATCCTAACAGAAAAAATCTGGATAATGTTCACGGCCAAAGCTGAACCTGAATGGGAATCCTGGAGGGGTTTGGGTGGGAAGGGATTTAAATCCCAGCAATGCCACCCCTGCCATGGGCAGGGACACCTCCCACTGTCCCAGGCTCTGGGAATTCCAGCCCAGCCCCTTTCCACCCTCCCAGCCAGGAATTCCTGCCCAAAATCCCACCCAAATCTCTTTCCCAGTGGGAGCCATTCCCTGTGTCCTGTCCCTCCAGCCCTTGTCCCCAGTCCCTCTCCAGGGAATTCTGGAATGGTTTGGGTTGGGAGGGACCTTAAAAATCACCCAGTGCCACCCCTGCCATGGCAGGGACACCTCCCACTGTCCCCAGGCTGCTCCAGCCCGGCCTTGGGCACTGCCAGGGATCCAGGGGCAGCCACAGCTGCTCTGGGAATTCCAGCCCAGCCCCTCCCCACCCTCCCAGCCAGGAATTCCTTCCCAAAATCCCACCCAAATCTCCCCTTTCCCAGTGGGAGCCATTCCCTGTGTCCTGTCCCTCCATCCCTTGTCCCCAGTCCCTCTCCAGGCCCTGCCAGGGGCTCTGAGCTCTCCCTGGAGCCTTTCCCTTCTCCAGGGGAACATTCCCAGCTCTCCCAGCACCCAGAGGAGCTCCAGCCCTGGAGCATCCCCCAGTTCCCCTCTGTCCCTGTGTCACACCCAGCCACCCCCACACACAATTCCCCCACGCCCCGGGATTTTTTCCCTGGGACAATCCCTCCTTATCCAAATTCCAGGCTGCATTTTTCCCCCACAAATCGCTGCCCAGGGCAGGGTGGGTGGAGGCCGGCGCAGCCTCTCTGCTGGGAACACGGAGTTAATTCAGCCCCAAGAGCACCGGGAGGGCCCGGCCGTTCCTTCCCCTTCCTAAAGATCGCAGCAGCACCAGGGAGAACCGAACCCTGCCCTTCCCCTCCCCTGCTGCTCCACCGGGAAGGTTTCACATCCCTACAGGCAGCATTTACAACCTGGAGGAACTCCCACATAAAAAACATAAAAAAAAAACACCAAAAAAACCCAAAACAAAAAAAACCCCAAAAAACACAAACAAACAACAAAAAACCAAGCCAAAACAAAACAAAACAAAACAAACCCAAACAAAAACAAAACAACAAAACAAAAAACCAACCCAACCCAACCAACCAAAAAACAAAACCAACAAAAAACACAAAACAAAAAAGACACCAAAAACAACCCCCCAAAACCCCAAAACAAAAAAAAACCAAAACCAAAAAACCCAAACAAACGAAAAAACCCACAAAACAAAGAAAAAAAAAAAACAAACAAAAAAACCCCAAACAAAAAACCCAACCAAAAAACCAAAACCCCCCAAACAAAACAAAAAACCAAAAACAAACAAAAAATCAAAACAAAACCCCCCAAACAAACAGAAAAAAAAAAAAAAAAAAAAAAACACCAAAAACCAACCACCAAAAGAACACAAAAAAACCCCCAAAAAAGTCAATTTTCTCCCTGCCTCGCCAGGCTGAACTAAGCCAGAACAGAGGGGTCACTGTCTGAAACCTCCTCCCTCTCGTGCTTATGTCCAAGATTATAAAAGACAAATCGCTGGCATATTTTCCCTGGCAGCTCTGCTGGTTGCAGGGGATGTTTCCTGCTGCTGGAACTCCGAGCTGCCCCCAGCCCATCCCCTCTGCAGGGATTTGTGCTGCTGAGCCCCCTCCCTGACCTCTCCCCCACTTGAAAAAGGAAAAAGGAAACTTCGCATCACAAACACGGCGTGGAAAAATAAAACCCCCTTCAACTTAAATCCTGACGGAGCAGCGAGAAAGGAAGAAGGAAAAAAAAAATAATAGGGATAGTTTTGTATTCAAATTTGCAGCGATATCTTAAGTCTCTTTGCTCCGAGCTAAACTTCAGCTGTGATTTTGTCCTTTGAAATTCACTTCAGAGCGCGTTGATCCTGCTCCTTTTATCATCCCAGATGAAAAGCAGCGCTGAAACTGAGGAAATTTAATCCAAATAAAGAGGCGGAGGTGGGAAACACCCGCCTGGGTTTGTTTAAGTGACCATTTTTGGAGCAGAGCTGGAGGCAGCGTCTGGTCGGGTTTGGTTAAAAGGTGAGGAACGCGTTTTCCAAAGCTCACCCAGCCCATGGAACCCACCGGGATCTGAAAGGGCAGCAGATAATTCCACCAGCAGCTGGTTTTATGGCCCGGCCAAGGCCGGGAGGTGAAGATAAAGCAGCGATTTTGGTGCTCCGGGGGCAGAGGGTGATTCCCTCCGAGGGCATTGCACAACCCCGGGGTGCTCTGCTCCAAGGTCACCCCACAAACAGGGACTGCAGAGGAAACCCGGCAGAGCCCGGGGCTCCCCAGGGCTTAAAAGGGTGGCTTAGGGAGCAGGAAACTGAGAATTTTGGGGTTTAGTACACAGTAATGTGCGTGAAGCTATATATAGGATTTAAGGTGTTGTTTGAGTCCTTCTTCTTCACCTCCTTCTTCTTGGTTTGGGGTGTTTCTTTCTAATCGGGTGAAAAAAGTTTGCGTTGTGAAGGGTGGCTTAGGGAGCAGGAAACTGAGAATTTTGGGGTGCAGTACACAGTAATGTGTGTGAAGCTATATGGAGGATTTAAGGTGTTGTCTGAGTCCTTCTTCTTCATCTCCTTCTTCTTGGTTTGGGGTGGTTTTTTCCTAATTGGGTGTAAAAGGTTTGCATTGTGAAGGGTGGCTTAGGGAGCAGGAAACTGAGAATTCTGGGATTTAGTACACAGTAATGTGCGTGAAGCTACATGGAGGACTTAAGGTGTCTGGGACCTTCACCATCTTCTTGGTTTGGGGTGATTTTTTCTAATTGGGTGAAAAAGGTTTGCATTGTGAAGGGTGGCTTAGGGAGCAGGAAACTGAGAATTTTGGGGTTTTAGTACACAGTAATGTGCGTGAAGCTACATGGAGAATTTAAGGTGTTGTCTGAGTCCTTCTTCACCTCCTTCTTGGTTTGGGGTGGTTTTTTTCTAATTGGGTGAAAAAGGTTTGCATTGTGAAGGGTGGCTTAGGGAGCAGGAAACTGAGAATTTTGGGGTTTAGTACACAGTAACGTGCATGAAGCTATATGGAGGATTTAAGGTGTTGTCTGAGTCCTTCTTCTTCACCTCCTTCTTGGTTTGGGGTGGTTTTTTTCTAATTGGGTGAAAAAGGTTTGCATTGCGGGCCTTGGGTGGTCATTATTGGGTCAGAAATATAAATAATAGCGGTGTTGTCACCTCGTTATTGGGTGATTAGCACTTAAACAACCTTGGGAAGAGTCAGAGGCCTCCCTTTGAGCTCCATTTTCTACCTTGTTGGTTAGAACTCCCAGCTCATGAAATAGCTAAGAATTAATAAACACTGAGGCCAAACACGAAGCTGTGACTCTCAGGTATTAATCCCGGCTCTAACACGAAGAAAATAAAATAAAAACCTCGCAGGTTTGGGACACCAGGGCAACCCCAGCACACATTTCTGAGCCACGAACACCCACACACACCACAGGCCTCAGTGCCACGCACGGGGCACGAACAGCAAGTACAATTCTACTCCAAGTTTAAAAAAAAAATCGCCCAAAACACGATTTAAACACCACAAAGCTGCACTCTGTGCAAGAGGCCTCAAAGGGGTCTGTGAGCAGCTGGTGTTGAGCTGGGGCTCGGCAGGGCCAGGGGCAGACGTGGCATTTCCAGGGCCTCAAAGTGCCCCAAAGGGGGGTGGGATGGGATCCTGGGGAGGAATTCCTGCCTGTGAGGGTGTTCTGGAATTCCCAGAGAAGCTGTGGCTGCCCCATCCCTCGGCAGTGGCCAAGGGGATGTGTCCCTGCCCGTGGCTGGGGTGGGATGGGATGAGCTGGTCAGTCTGTTCCCAGCCCAGCCATTCCAGGATTCTGTGTTTCTGGTAATTCCATGTTTCTGGTAATTCCATGTTTCTGGTAATTCCGTGTTTCTCCTTTTCAAGACTGCCCTAAAGGCCAAGCTGAGCTAAAACACCTCAAAATGAGAACCAAGCAGGAACTGTCACACACAAATCCTCTGGAACCCCAATCAGAACGAGATGGAACTTTTCCCTCCATGGGTGCACCTGAAATGTGGATTATTCCCTGGGCAGGGATAATCCATCTGCAGCTCCTCAGAGCCTGGACTTTGCTGTCTAATTAATGATGGCTGCTAACGAGAGCATTTCCAGCTGCATTAAATCTGGGTCCTGACATCCCAAATGCTCAGCACTCACTCAGAACTTTTGGAATTGATCTGAAACAGCAGCAACCACCACCCAGGGGTGGGAATTCTTTCATTACAGTGACTGAACATCTTTATTTCCCAGTGCTGAACCATGGATTACTATTTTTTTTAAGCAGAAGAAGTAGCCTGACATCTAAATCTTAATTATGCTGTTCTCAGTTTGGGAGGAACCAGGATTATCCAGTAATGTGGATTACTCCCCTTCAAAACCCATTATCTCCGAGTTGGCTCTGAGCTCCCCCTGTCCCACCCAGCACAAAGGCACAACAGCCCCGTCCAAATGCCACGTCCTGCTGCCCCTGCCCTCCCAGCTGACTCCCAGGACAAAGGAGCCCATTCAGGGCTCTGCAGGAACCCTCAGCCCCACAGCCAAACCCCTCTGCACGGAACCAGAGCGATTTCATCTCCTTCTGCAGGACAGCCCCGCTTGGAGGAGCCTGCGATGGTCCCCAGTGCCAAGATCCAGCCAAAATCCACCCCCCCAAAAATATACAAAAACAGTGGCTTTATTTAAAAAACAAGGAACTGCCCAAGGAATTAATTCTTCAGAGGAACAAAGCCTTTTTGATGTTTGGAGCAAAAACATGCTGGTAACTTCCCAGGAATTTGTGTCTGACAAACTGAGAACGGCATAATGAAGATTTAGATGTCAGGCTACTTCTTCTTCTTCCAAAAAAAAGTATTCCATGGTTCAGCACTGGGAAATAAAGATGTTTTGTCAGTGTTATGAAAGAATTCCCACCCCTGGATGGTGGTTGCTGCTGTTTCAGATCAATTCCAGAAGTTCTGAGTGAGTGCTGAGCATTTGGGATGTCAGGACCCAAATTTAATGCAGCTGGAAATGCTCTCATTAGCAGCCATCATTAATTAGACAGCAGAGTCCAGGCTCTGAGGAGCTGCAGGTGGATTATCCCTGCCCAGGGAAGGAGAGGATCTTTAAGGTCATTCCAACCCTCAACTCCCTGGAATTCTGTGGTTTTATGACTTCCAGCACCTCGTGCACTCACTGCTCCAGGCTGACCTCACACAATGAACACACTCGACATTTTTAAACTGGGTTATCTCAAAAATGAGCATTAAATCAACTGAGAAATGACATCATCTGCCTCTGCAGGAGGATGGGACACGACCTTTCCAGTTTGGATGCTGTAACTGTTGGGTTTTACATTCACCCCTTCCTCTGGGAACCAGGAGAAAAGCAGGAAAGAGCCACTGCCCTTGAGAGGCTTCCAACATTTCCAGCCTATCCCAGCATCCAAACCCAAATGAGGGTGTCCCCTGCTCCCCTGCAGGAGAGGAATTGATGCACACTCGATCAGAGTCTGAAAGTTTTCTCTGATTTCCTCTGAATGATGGATTCTCTTGGGCAAATCATCCCAGGTTTTGCAGATTCTGCCCTGCCCAGAGGGCCCAGACGGAACTGATTCCCAGCTCTGGGAGCAGGGCAGGGTTTCAGCCATGCCCTCATCATCTCTGGGCTAATCCTGCCCATCAGGGGCTGGATCACATCCTGGGCTCCATGGTTTAATCTCCTAAAGCCTGGATTGCTTTAGGAAAAACAACCCCACGGCCCAGCCCATGGGAATGGGGAGGCTTTCCCAAGGTTGCACAAAGGGCTCCCATGGGATGATCCCGTGGTCTCCTGAGGCTTTGAACACCCCCAAACCCACAGGCAGCTCCACAACAGTGCTCTGGGGCAGGGGCAAACAAGTCTCCTGGATTTTAATTAAGAGCTTCTCAGATCCAAACCAGGCAAACTGAGACCACTCAGAACCGCTGCAGCACAAATCCTGATTGTAAGGAAAAAAACCCAAAAGAGATAATGTCTGTATTTTCATGCCTGCAGAATCCCCATCAGCCACCTTCCCCTCACACATTTGTTGCAAAGTGCTTACACCACGGTATCTGTGTGTAAAAATAAAGAATGTTCAGTTCTCAGAGCTCATCTGAGCTGCACACGGGACACAGACACACCCAGGCTGGGGCAGCAGCATTCATTTCACCCCAGCACAAACTGTTTTGTCTCTGAGTGTGCTTGGGGCTGGAAGGAGCCAAACCTCAGCTGCTCCCGTGCTCTGACCCCGACAGACACTCTGGTTTATTTTCCACCCAAGGAACACTCACACACAAACCTTTTGCTGTGTCATTTTCCCCACTGGCCTCTCCTGTTTCCTTCATTGTTTTCACTCCGAAGGGCCCTGGGGGGTTTTAAGCTCAGATAAGGAATTAATCTACAGGAGCTGTCTCAGCTCCTGTCTGGAGTGAGAGGGAGTGAGCCAGAGGAGAAATAAATCAGGGCTGCCAGTGGAGGAGCCAACCTGCTCCTGAATTTACAGCACCCAACCAGATCTAGGCCGTGATTTCACAAAAAAAACCAACAAAACAAAACACCCAGACTTGCAATTCCAGTCTCCTTGGAACACCAGGAAATGCTCCCCTTGGCAGAGACACAGCTGGAAAAACAGCCTGGCCTCTCTTCACACTTGGGTCAATTTTATCAGGTTTGATGTGTCTGTCTATGGAGCTCCTCGAGGTTTTGCCAGGAAATGTTGGGGCAGAAGATCCTGGAGGTCTCCCCCAGTCTGATACTCCCTGACCCTGCAGCTCCCCAGGCCATGGTCTGGGGGAATGCCCAAAAACCTGGCTTTTGCTGCCAGAGAGCAGAACTTCCCTAACAGGGTCCAAACACGAAAAGGGGAGAGAAATAATGGAGCTCAGCCTAAGCACCAAACAGGTTTTAAGGCTGCAGAGTGTTCCAGGGTTACAGGAGTTGATGTCATTGCAGATTTGTTCTGCCTCTTTGGGATCCCAGCCCCAACAGCCAGCCTGAAGGATCAGGATTCTCCCAAAAATACCTTCAAACATTGAAAATAATCACCCTGACCCCATGGAACTGTTCCAGCACGACCATGGAATAAAGGTTTTTATTTTCACTGCTGGTTTTTGAGGGGCAGAGCCTGGTTTGTGCTCAGCCCAGCCTGCTGGCATCACTGCCACCCAGCACACCTCAAATCTCGTGGCTTTCCTTTGCTCCTTTGGACAGAGAGGCTTGGGAGAGCTCAGAGCCACTCTTGGGGCTGTGCCCTCCACAAAAAAGGCTTTATACCCCCCAGTACTGTGGCATTAATTCTGATTTAATAACTGCACACCCCTAGCAGGGCTCTGAAATCCAATGCCACAAAAGCAACCTCTGATTTTATTTGCATTTTTTACGGCCTGTGAAGATGCACCGTTTGTGTACGACACCCACACAACTGCACCTGGATTCTGCCAAGTCTGCCTGTAATTACCTTTTTTCCTCCGAGCTAAAAGTGCAATTTGTGCTTGGATACTTCGAGTACAAAAAAAATAATACCTTTCCCAATGAAATTTTCAGGCAGATTTGTAAAAGCAAGACCCCACCACTCCACAAATTGGACTGCTCAGCTCGTTTCCGACTTGAAAGCGCGTGGCACTTTGAAAAGAATTAATTGAATTTGCCACTGGCTTGAAATGACTGTCCCAGTTCTCACCGGGCAAAACATCAAAGCAGGAAAGCCTGGAAATGCCAGAGCCCAGAGCTGTGAGTGCTCTGCTGTTTGCAGATTCCAGGGGCAGGGAGGGGGCAGAGAGGAGGGGTCCGAGGGGTGAAACGTTTGAGCACAGGGTCCACCAGAAAGGTCCCCTCTTGGAACCCTGGGCACTGAGGATTTGGGGCTCTCTGTGCTGCCAGGCACTGCCCCCCAAGCAAACCCTGCGTCCCACCTGAGGCCGTGGAACAGCTCCCAAAATTGAGTGGCAGCACTGGGGCTGTGGGGGTGTGGTTTGGATGGAAGTGTGTGACAGCACAGGGGGCAAAACTCAGAGTTTCCGGGTTTGGAATGCAGTGACAGAAATAAAGCAAGGTGGGGGATTTGGGGCAGAGGCTGAGTCCTTCTTTTTCACCTCCTTCTCCACGGTCTGGGGGTGTTTTGTGATTGGGGAGAAAAATCCGCACTGCGGGGCAGGGGTGGTTGGGTATTGGGGTAAAAGGAAAAATAATTCAGGTGTCATCTCATAATTGGACAATTTGTGCTTAAAAGGCCTTGGAAAGAGTTAGAGACAGAGACATTTTTCACTTTGTTAGCTGGAACTCACAGCTTGTGAGACTATAGATCAGATTAATTTTGATCTATAGCTTGTGCTATAGATCAGAATTAATAAACCTCTGAGTCCAAACACAAAACTGCATCTCCTCAGCTTTAATCCCAGCTCTGACAGAAGAAAAGAAGATAAAACCCCCCAGAGTCCCCTGAGTTCAAACCTCAGCGCTGTCCCTGGCTGGCATCACCACCATCACCACAAGCACCAGCAACCCCAGGCTACAGCTGAGGGTTTGTCCTTTGTCAGCAATGAACCCACATGAATCACAGGTGAATTTTGAATTCCACACCAATTCTTGATGATTCTGGTGGTTCTTCCCCTGCCATTCTGGTCTTTGCCACCACAGCTGCAAAGGGGAGTTACAGAGAGGAAAAGCAACATCAACACCCATGAACTGAGAAAAATTCAAATAGATTGGTCGAGAAACACTGACTGTGTACTAATGTGTCACACTCTTTGTCATAACGTGCAATAACCTTTGTCATAATGTGCAATAATCTTTATCACTCAGCTGTTGAAAAATGCACACCCCTTCTACCTGCAAACTCTGATTGAAAATCTACAATTTTTGCTCTTCAGCTTGCACTTGACTTGTGGCACATTTCTCTCAACTATTGCTTTTAAGGGGAAAAAAAAAAAAAAGTCCTATTTCTGCCAGGACATTAAAGACACAACCACAGCCAAGCTTCAAACCACGTCAGCCCAAAGACACAAACACATTTTCTGAAACACATTTTGCTGAATTTTGCTGCCAGCAAAGCCCACCTGAATCATCACAGCTGGGAATTTCTACCAAGGGCTCCAAGACTTTCCCCTTTCCAGCCAGGGGCTCAGGAGGAGATGGAGCAGCTCTCCCATAATTTGAGGGAAGAACTCAATAGCATGGCTCAGAGTTTGGAGAAATTCAGGATTCAGTGCTGGGGAAGGTTTTAACTCCACTGGGCTTCATGGAAACCCTGTCTAGAGCTGGCAGGGGGGACACCGGGAGGATTTCTGACACGCAGAGCCACGGGATTTCAATCCAAGGTGGACTTGGGGGCAGATTTTACCTTCCCTTCGTGGCCTGGGGCTCACTGACCCCATTCTGCAGAGCAAAACCCATCAGAGAACTGGCACTGCACGGCCAGACTGGGTCACAGCTTCCCACCTCCAGAGAAATGACAATCCCAAGGCTTTTTTTTTTTTTTTTCTCTTGCCAGGTTACAAGAAATGGGAAAAGAGGATCAAAATGAGGAGCAGGAAATCCTGGCTGGGCATGGGGCTGGGTCTGACACTGGAAGCAAAAAGCCAAACAGGAATATTGATCTCTCTGTTGCCAAAGAGGAATGAAGAACAAGCTGCTCCAAAATTTGCAGGAAGTTTTAATTAAACCTGCCTGAGATGCCAGGAGATGAAGAATTAACCTATTAAATCCCGTTTTCTTCCTTTACATCAAACCTGGTGTCTCTGCAGCTTGAAGCCCCCGTGGCATTGTCAGGGCAGGAGAATGGGAAGTGCTGCAAGAATCAGGTAAAATAAGCTAAAAAAGGCAAAAAACCAAAAACCAACAGAAACAAAAAAAAACCCAAAACAAACAAACAAAAAAACCACACCAAAAAACAACAACAAAAAACACCAACCAACCAACCAACCAAAAAAAAAAAAAAAAAACCACAAAAAAGAAAAAAAAAATCAAACAAAAAACCCAACCAAAAAATCCCAAACCAAAAAAACCAAACCCCACTTTCCCAGAACCAACTGCCCGTGACATTCTGAGCCACTCTGAGAACTTTAAGAGCTGAAGCCATAAATGGTTTTATTGCCATGGAGGATCAAAGTTCCAGACTTCCCAAGAGCAGGAATTGTTATCTCCACTGCACCTTTAATGAACTTTTGGCATTGAGCACCTTCCAGGACAAGGGGCACTTGGCCTGCACCAACACCTGCTAAAAACTCAAGTGTCAGGGAGCAAAGAATCCTCCCCAAAATTCAAACAGATTGGTCGAGAAACACTGACTGTGTACTAAGGTGTAATAACCTTTGTCATAATGTGCAATAATCTTTATCACTCAGCTGTTGGAAAATGCACACCCCTTCTACCTGCAAACTTTGATTGAAAATCTACAATTTTTGCTCTTCAGCTTGCACTTGACTTGACTGGTGGGACATTTCTCTCAACTATTGCTGTTAAGGGGGAAAAGCAAACAAACAAACAAAACCAAACAAAAACCAACCAACCAAGCAACCAAGCAAATCAAAAAAAAACCAAACCAAACCAAACCAAACCCACCAAAAAACAAAACCACCAACCCCCAAAAAACCCAAAAAAACCCAAAAAACCAACCAACCAACCAAAACAAAACCCCCCCAAAAAACAACAAAAAACACAACAAAAATCCAAACAAACAAAAACCAAAACAAAACAAAAAACAAACCCAAAAAACCCCCAAAAAAACAACAACAAAAAAAACCACAACAACAAAAAAAACCCCCACCAAACAAACAAACAACCCCCCACACACAAAACAAAACAAAAAAACAACAAACCCCAAAAACCCAAAGTCCTATTTCTGCCAGGACATTAAAGACACAACCGTGGCCAAGCTTCACTCCTCCCCACAGCACTGTCTGTGACAATGTGCCAGAGATCATCTGCACCAGGCTGCCAGAGAATGAATCCTTTCAACGGTGCTTCCCCCTCCGTCCCAGGGAGATCTCCCTGGGAAGAACAGCCTGTACTGCCCCAAAAAAATGACATTTTTTTATCATTTTAGCCACTGCCCCAGCTGAAACTCTGCCACGTCACCACTTCATGAAGGCAACCACGTGGCTGGTCAGTAACTTGTTACTAACATTTTCAATTCAATTTACTAAAAGTAAAATTCACTAAATCGATTTATGGGCTGGTTTTATGAGCACAGGTTGGCTGGCAAATGCAGCCAAATGCATTGCAGGGTTTCAGGCATCAGCACTTCAATGCACTGGAGCTGAAACATCCCCCCAGCTCCAGCAGCAAGGGGGGAAAAATGTGTTTGTGGCTTTGGGCTGACGTGGTTTGAAGCTTGGCCGTGGTTGTGTCTTTAATGTCCTGGCAGAAATAGGACATTTTTTTGTTTTTTTTTCCCTTTAAAAGCAATAGTTGAGAGAAATGTGCCACCAAAGTGCAAGCTGAAGAGCAAAAGTTGTAGATTTTCAATCAGAGTTTGCAGGTAGAAGGGGTGTGCATTTTCCAACAGCTGAGTGATAAAGATTATTGCACATTATGACAAAGAATATTACACATTAGTACACAGTCAGTGTTTCTCGACCAATCTATTTGAATTTTTCTCAGTTCATGGGTGTTGATGTTGCTTTTCCTCTCTGTAACTTCCATTTGCAGCTGTGGTGGCAAAGACCAGAATGGCAGGGGAAGAACCACCAGAATCATCAAGAATTGGTGTGGAATTCAGCACTGGTCCCACAGCCAGCTCTGGGGGAAGTTGGTTCCTATGATCTCTTGACTCCTCAGAACAATTAATTCACATTTAATGAGCAGCACAGAGCTCAGCTCGAGCTCCAGAAGCACCCAGCAGCTCTGGGTGCCTCTTTAGAGCCCCCATAAAGGGATTTAATTGTTAAAAAATGAACTGTGGGCCAGTTCCTGAACACCAGGGTGATGTCAGTCACAAACTGAAGCACCCACAAGTCACAAAACACTTGGGGAAATATTTCCTGTCAAAGTAAGTGTGAGATAAGGAACATTCACAAGTCTTGTTCCTGGCAGTGAGATGCCTTTGAAGTCCACAGGATTAATTTCACAGGGAATGACTGAAGCAACGGAATAGAAATCACCAAAAATAAGAGAAGACAGACCCTGGCTAATATGGATTTAAAAAATAAATAGAAAGGACTATGGAAGTGAAAAGCAGCACAAATTTTACATCAAATCAACTGCGGGCACAGCAGTGAAAGCTGGGAAATGAGATCAGGAATGAAATGTCATCTGAAATTCTCCAGTTCTGTTAACAGCACCCAGGTTTTGCTTTCCCCCACTGGGAATTCTGCTGGCATTGCCATCAGACAGTTTTTAACCATGAAGGACAATAAAGCAGAAGGAGTCAGCAGTGTCTGCACCCACAGCAGGGAAGGGGCTCAGTCCTGCACCAGGCACGGGGAATTTGGCTTTTCCATCCCCCTGCAGCCCCTGTGAGGAGGCAGAGGCACAGCAGTGGATGTGAGCTCCAGGCCAGGACAGGAATGGAGGGGAAAAGCAAGGAGCAAGTCGAGGCAGACACGGCTCCTGCCCTGATCTGACACCAGGCACAGCAGCCAGCACTGAGGAGGGCTTTGATCCCAGCCTGTCTGTGGGGAGAGCTCTGCAGGTGCCTGCAAGGGGGACAGGGAGCCAGGATGTTGTGTTCCTCTGGGGAATGGTTTTTCCCCCCAGAACCCCCTAAAACCTGTGACTGTTTAGTTTGACCCTTCCTTCCCTTATCTTGAACCTCTTGGCTCAGGGCCAGTTATCTATCCTGGATAAACCCAGGCTTGTTCCTCTTCCCTTGGAACCCTTCGAGGATAAAGCCTTGGGCTGATCCTGGGGTGAGAGCCTCTTTTGGAATCTTCTACCCTGTCCCCTGAGATATTCCTCCAGAGCCCCTCAAGAAACTGAGAGAGAGCCCAGGGGGCGGGTGGGGGAGAATTTCACAGGAGGTGATGGCCCAGCACCCCGGGTGATGCTTTCAGTTTTAGCATTTTTATTTTCCAGACCCTGTCCTGCTTTAGTGGGTGACTCTGAACTCCACATCGAGTGTTAGCTGCTGTCCTGGCATTCTGGGCAGACAAAACAATTCCTCTCAAGGGCACCCTACAGCCTCAGGCCCTGAAAATAACCAGGAGTGAGTTATGGGGAGAGCAAACTGGGGGGAAATGACTTCATTACCTGGAGCTGTAATTGGAGGATTAACCCCTGATACAGACCAAACTTACAACTGTCTGAAAAATTTGTGATCATTGTCCACCCTGGGTGTCCTCTGGGAGGCTCTGACTGCCCAAGGTGCATCTCTTGGAGGCTTTGAATAAATCCCCACTTTATTCTCTTCATCTGGTGCAGCCTCTGCTTTGGGGAGCCACTCCAAGGCATCACACAAACCAAACCATGCTGGTCCTGCACTCCCTCCCTGCTCCATCAGTCACCCAGGGGTGACCCTGTCTGTTCTGCCTGAGGAATTGCTGCCATTCCTGAGCCCTGCTGGAGCCACTGGAACCAACCACCACATGAAACCTCACAGAGGAAAAACCTCAATGCTTGTTTTCAAAAGAAGCAGCCCAATCCCCTGGTCCTGCCAGCCAGGACAGGTGCCAGGGGTGTGAGAGGCCACCAGGATCTGGCAGGGACGATTCCAGGATAATCTCCCAGGTCCTTCCCCCGTCCTACCACACAAACTCTGTGGAACAGCCACACTGCCCCAGAAATGAGGCTCGAGGAGTCAGGGAATGTCCTGAGCTGGGATGGCTGATCCAACCCCAGACCCTGCACAGACACCCCAAAACCCCTGCACAGACACCCCCAAATCCCACCTGGGAGCGTTGTTCAAACCCTCCCAGAGCTCTGGCAGCCTCGGGGCCGTGCCCAAGGGCAGCCTGGGCAGTGCCAGCACCTTCTGGGGGAAGAACCTTTCCCAAAACCCAACCTAAAAGCCCCTGGCACAGCTCCAGCCCTTCCCTCAGGGCACTGGAATCCCCCTCCAGCCCATCCAGGTGCAAGCCACCACCTTCACCAAAATGCAAATTATTCTGCTTTTCACACCTCAGAGCTCTTCCAGCCCAAGCTGAGTTAATAATTCCCCGTCCTGGGAGCTCAGATTTGTGCCCTCACTGAACAATTGGTGCTCAGCTCAGGCTGCACAGGGAGGGACAAACACTTCAGGTGCTCTTGGTTCAGAGTCAGAGGTGCCACGAGGAGCTGGGGATGATGCCTGAGCATCACTGCAGCCACCTGGAAAGCACCGTGGCCCCAAAGCCAGCAGCTGGGGCAGCTCCCTGCAGAACTGCAGAGAAAGGGTCAGGAAAAGGGATTGGGAAAAGGGAATGGGAAAAGGGGAATGGGAAAAAGGGAACCAGGAAAAAAGGAAAAGGAAAGGGGGATCAGGAAAAGGGGACCAGGAAAAAAGGAAAAGGAAAAGGGGACTGGGAAGAGGGGATCAGGGAAAAAGGGATCAGGAAAATGGGGATCAGGTTGCTTGTTTGTAATGGATTTATTCCAGACTAATTTGGGATTCTCCAGGCTCTCTCACTCCATCAGCAGCCCTCAGCCCACCAAGTGAGGAACAGCTGCTGAGCAGTGACAGGATTGCTTTTACAACCCAGGACAATTTTACAGCCCAGGTGTAACCCTTGGGTTAAAGGCAGTGCAAACCCAGGTTAGTGCCAGCAGAAAAAGAAAGGAATTACATGATTGGCCCCTTGTGCTCCGAGTTAATAATTTGAAAACAAATAGATAATAAAAGTTAAAAGCCTTGGGTGTTCTTTCCCTCAGAGCAGAGCTTTTTGACTGGAAAGAATCTTTGTGAAAGAACTTCTGCAAACCACAGCTCCTCTTTGAGAGAAACACGTGACCAGGACAGGTTATTTTGTTCAGTGTGGCCCAAAACTGCTCAGCTCCCCAAGAAGATGCTCCCTCAGAGGCACAGCCTGTGGCAAGGAGGCTCTGTCAGAGCTGGTGCTCGGGGAGAAGATCACAGAATCCCAGAATCCCAGAATTTCCAGGTTGGAAGAGACCTCCAAGATCATCAAGTCCAACCCAGCTCTGACACCTCAACCAGACCACGGCACCCAGAGCCACATCCAGGCTTTTGTTAAACACATCCAGGGGTGGTGACTCCACCCTGGGCAGGCCATTCCAGAACTTTATCACTCTTTCTGTGAAAAACTTCTTCCTAAAATCCTCACATCCCCCTGGGATCCTGCCCACCTCTGCTGCTCCTGGGATCCCAGGGGATCACCATGGTCAGAATCACAGAATCCCAGAAACCACAGAACCACCAGGAATCACAGAATCCCAGAATTTCTAGGTTGGAAGAGACCTCCAAGATCATCAAGTCCAACCCAGCTCTGACACCTCAACCAGACCACGGCACCCAGTGCCACATCCAGGCTTTTGTTAAACACACCCAGGGATGGTGACTCCAGCACCTCCCACCTCCACCACCACTCCAGAACTTTATCACCCTTCCTGTGAGACACAGAGATGCTGTCCCTGAGCTGATCCCGCGTTTCTGCCCCTCCCCAAAGCCCATCTGTCACTCGGTGGAGAATTCACTGCCAGGGAGAAGCTGCAAGAGCTGCAAGCTGCTTGTCTCTCACGTCTGCTCCCCTGAAAACACTGCCAGCCCCAGCCTGGCCCTCCTTGCTGCTGCCACCCCAAACTCAGGAAAAGGGATCAGAAAAAGGGGATCAGGAAAAGGGGATCAGGAGAAAGGGAATCAGGAAAGGGGGATCGGGATTTGCCACCTGTGGGGAAGGGAGCCCTCCCCAGCCTGAGCCAGCTCAGGGCAGAACTAAAACCCAGACCCTAAAATCCATCTGAACTCACCATCCACGGAGCTGTAAAACCCAACCCGGGCCAGAAACCCTCCTGAAGGGCAGGAACCAGACCAGTGACACTGAATCACACTGCTGAGTGCCTGGACTTCCCCACCTCACTGCCATGACTCCCAGGGTCCTGTTTTAAATAAATTCCAGCAATTATGCAGTGGTTCCTAAAGCAGAGATCACCAGCAGCTGCAGTTTGTGTTTTAAATAAATCCCAGTAATTCTGCAGTGGTTCCTAAAGCAGAGATCACCAGCAGCTAGTTTGTGTTTTAAATAAATCCCAGTAATTCTGCAGTAGTTCCCAAAGCAGAGATCACCAGCAGCTGCAGTTTGTGTTTTAAATAAATCCAAATAATTCTGCAGTAGCTTCCAAAACAGATCACCAGCAGCTACAGTTTGTGTCTTAAATAAATCCAAATAATTCTACAGTAGTTCTTAAAGCAGAGATCACCAGCAGCTGCAGTCTGGGTGTTCTTCTGCAGAATCCCAGAACATTGAGGGGTGGAAGGGACCTCTGGAGTTCATCAGGCAGGGGCAGCTGGAGCAGGTGATGCAGGAATTATCCAGGTGGGTTTGGGATGTCCCTAGAGGAAATTCCAGGCCCTCCCTGGAGCTCTGCCACCTCCATGGCAAAAGTTCTTCCTCCTGGTGAGGTGGAACTTGCTGGGTTTTATTTTATGGCCATCCCTGGGAAGGGTCTGACACCATCCTGGCACACTTTGGAGATGTTTGTATGGATTGCTGAGATTCCCCCCTCAGTCTTTTCTTCTTCTGAACAGAAATTGTGTCTTTGCACTTCAGGCCTGGCTGCGATTTGTCACCACCCGGGGCACTCCCCTCCTTGCAGCCACTTCACCACTGCTACAGCCCCTGCCCAAAAACTCACACCTCCCTCCCAGCCCTCACCAACCCCTCCAAAACAATTCTAAACCCTCTCAACCCCTCCAAAACAACCGCAAACCCTCTCAGCCCTCACCAATCCCTTCAAAATAACCCCAAATCCTCTCAACCCCTCCAAAATAACCCCAAACCCTCTCAGCCCTCATCAACCCCTCCAAAACAACCCCAAACCCTCTCAAGCCCCTCCAAAACAACCCCAAACCCTCTCAGCCCTCACCAATCCCTTCAAAATAACCCCAAACCCTCTCAGCCCCTCCAAAACAACCCCAAACCCCTCAGAGCTGGGCCCTCAAGCACGGGACAGGCCTGCAGATAAGAAACTCATCAAGCCTGCAAACACCAAACTGACAAAATCACAATGCAAGTGAGTCAAAACAAAGCCAGGCAGTGCCTAAATAATTCTGTCACTGACAGAATCAATCCTGGCTGCAAACCAAACCCCAGAGGTCATAGGGCAGATCAGAGCTGGGCAGAATTTGGGTGGCTGAGGTTCACCCACCATTTCAGTGCTCTAAAAAACTCCTGGGACTCCTGGGTCCTTCACAGCTGAAAGAGCAGCAGGTTTGCAAACGATTGGGCTGCAAAAGCAAATTTTTCCTAAAATAATTTCTAAAATTTTTCGTCCTCTTAAATTTCTAAATGTGAAGTTGAAGTTGTTAAGAAGAAGAGGCAGAGCTGCAGCAGGACAGCTCCATGTCACTGGGGGAAAAAAAACCCAAACCAAACCAAAACCAAAAAAACCAAAAAAACCCAAAAAACAAACCCCAAAAAAGCCCCCACACTTTTTCCAGCCAGCTGATCACCCAGGAGTCACAGGGAAGGTCCCACCTCACACTTTTTGGGTGCAAACACGCAGGAAAGAGGCGTTTTTTCCCCTCCACCCTGCTTACTCACAGGCCAGTGCCCTTCCTGGGAGAGGAGCTGTCACAAGGAGCAGCTGGCTGTGGAAAACTCACCCCGGAAGGTAAAAACAAAGAAAAAGGGAAGCCAGAGGAGTGCCTCTGATTCATCTGCTGCCCAAGGCTATTCCGAGCCTCAAAGGTGAGCTCAGCCAACACCGATCAGGATGTGGGGTTATCTGCTTTATCCACCAAAAAATCTGGAAATCGCTGTGGAAATGGGGGATGCCCAGGCCCTGCATGCACCTCCAGGAATCAGCAGCAGCAAGAAACAAAGTTCAGGGTGTCAGCTCTCCACGCCCTGCCAGTTACCTGGAGAAACCAGATAAGGCTGCCGGCTGTGAAATGTGAAATGTCTCTGCAGCTCCTGCACTCTGAGCGGTCACCCAGCCTGAATTTGCTGTGAAAATCACCCAGGGTGAGGGTTTGCACCTTCAAAAACCACGCAGGCTGAGCACCCCCCGTGGGAGCTGGGGCCAGGGAGGCTTTGCAAACACGAAATGAGTAATTTTTATTTTTTTTTTTCTCACGTCCACAAGTCCACTGCTGAGCAGCAGCAGAAATGAGTAATTTTATTTTTTTTTTTCTCACGTCCACAAGTCCACTGCTGAGCACAGGAGATCACTCTGAGCGAGAGAAATAATAAAAAAGCTCTCTGTGTCATTAGTGGCTTCCTGCCAACTGCTCCCTGCCCTGCTCTCACCACCGACCTCAAACCCGTGGGTTTCAAACCCTCAAGCAAAGCGGAATTTTATCAGCAACACCGCGGGGTTTTCTGTTCCTGTCAGAGACCAAGCACTCGGCAAATCCCTTCAAAAACAGAGCGGGGCAGGAGGGACCTGGTGTCAGTCACAGAATCGCGGAGTGGTTTGGGTTGGAGCTCAGCCGGTTTCACTCTTGACACAGGCAGGGACACCTCCCGCTGCCCCGGGTTTGATCCAAGCCCGGCCCGGGACACTTCCAGTCAAGATTTCCCCATCCCTCACCCCAAATCAGGATTTCCAGCCCCTGGCAAAGACCTCACCCAGAGCAATTTTCCCGTGACACCCTCCTTGTCCTTTTCCAACCACATCTCCTGCCAGCCACACCAGCAGAGTGATTTTTTTTCTTTTTTTTTTTTCTTTTTTTTTTTTTTTCAGTGCAGAACACGCCGGAGAGGCAAAATGATCAAAGTCAGCCCTGAACTTTGAGGGATTCCTGGCAACGCTGGACACAGAGCAGCACCGAGTGAGCAAAAATTCATGAACTGATGGATTCGGGGAGCGGGCATGGGATGGGAGAGATCCCAAAAGGGATGGGAGAGAAGGAAAGGAAAGGAAAGGAAAGGAAAGGAAAGGAAAGGAAAGGAAAGGAAAGGAAAGTAAAGGAAAGGAAAGGAAAGGAAAGGAAAGGAAAGGAAAGGCAAGGCAAGGCAAGGCACAGCTCCGGGGCATCCCGGCTGGCACTCACTCACTCACCGACCCCGTACTTCTCGCGCTTGGTGGGGATCCAGCGGGCCATGCCGGCGGCTTCGGGGGTCCCGGGAGGGTTCGGGGGTCCCGGGAGGGTTCGGGGTCCGCTCAGCGCCGCCCCTGGCCCGGCGCAGCCCCGCGCTGGAGCCGCGGGCCGGGCGCCCCGGGCTGCTCAGCCATCCCCGCTCCGGGCTCCGCTCCCGGCTCCGCTCCCGGCTCCTAAACTCGATCCCAGACTCGATCCCAGACTCGATCCCAAACTCGTTCCACAAAGTCCCCGGCACACGCCCAACTTCGCCGCCTCCCCCGGCGCGCCGAGCGCAGGAGCGGGAGGGGAGAGCGCCGGGAGGAGGAGGAGGAGGAGGAAGACGGGGAGGAGGAGGAGGAAGAAGAAGAGGAGGAGGAGGAAGAAAAGGAGGAGGCGGCTCTCCCCGCCCCGCCGGCATCACCTGCCCCGCACGGCCCCGCCCGGCTCCGGGACACGGCCGGAACCGGAGCGGCACCGGGGGCAGCGCCCGGGACAGAGCCGGGCCGTGGGTTCGGTGATCCTGCTTCGAGGGCTGGGAGCAGGGAAGGGCTGGTATCAGGGAAAGGCTGGGATCAGGGAAAGGCTGGGATCAGGGAAAGGCTGGGAGCAGGGAAAGGTTGGGAGCAGGGAAAGGCTGGGATCAGGGAAAGGCTGGGAGCAGGGAAAGGCTGGGGTTCAGGGGATTTTGGGAAAGGCAGGGATCAGGGGATCTGGGGAAAGGTTCTTCCCCCAGAGGGTGCTGGCACTGCCCAGGCTGCCCAGGGAATGGGCACATTCCCAAAGCTGCCAGAGCTCCAGGAGCCTTTGGACAGCGCTCCAGGGGTGCCCAGGGTGGGATTCTGGGGTGTTTGTGCAGGGTCAGGAGCTGGATCAGTGATCCTGGTGGGTCCCTGCCATCCCAGGACATTCTGTGATTCTGTGGAACGGTTTGGGGTGGAAGGGACCTCAATGCCCATCGCATCCCATCCCATCCCATCCCATCCCATCCCAGCCCCTTCCAGCAGCCCGGGCTGCTCCGAGGCTGCCAGGCTGTTAACAGTAACTCATTAATGGCTGAGAAAACAAGGAGGTTACTGGGAAAGCACTCCAGGCATCTGGGAAATGCTCACGGGGCTGCAGGAGACTCGATGTTCCAGAGATTGCTGTTCCAGGGACTGACTCGGTGACTCAAAGCTCCACTCCAGGGCCAGGAGCTGCCACTCCAGAAAGGGCTCGGAGCTCGAGCACCTCGAGCTGGGGACACGGGGACCAGCTGAGCACGGGCTGGGGCCTGCAGGGACAGAACCGAGCTGCTCCTTTCTCTCTCTCTCTCTTTCTTTCTTTCTTTCTCTCTTTCTCTCTTTCTCTTTCTTTCTCTTTCTTTCTCTTTTTCTCTCTTCCTTCCTTCCTTCCTTCCTTCCTTCCTTCCTTCCTTCCTTCCTTCCTTCCTTCCTTCCTTCCTTCCTTCCTTCCTTCCTTCCTTCCTTCCTTCCTTCCTTCCTTCCTTCCTTCCTTCCTTCCTTCCTTCCTTCCTCTCTCTCTCTTTCTCTCTTCTCTTCTCTTCTCTTCTCTTCTCTTCTCTTCTCTTCTCTTCTCTTCTCTTCTCTTCTCTTCTCTTCTCTTCTCTTCTCTTCTCTTCTCTTCTCTTCTCTTCTCTTCTCTTCTCTTCTCTTCTCTTCTCTTCTCTCCTCTCCTCTCCTCTCCTCTCCTCTCCTCTCCTCTCCTCTCCTCTCCTCTCCTCTCCTCTCCTCTCCTCTCCTCTCCTCTCCTCTCTTTTCTCTTTTCTCTTTTCTCTTTTCTCTTTTCTCTTTTCTCTTTTCTCTTTTCTCTTTTCTCTTTTCTCTTTTCTCTTTTCTCTTTTCTCTTTTCTCTTTTCTCTTTTCTCTTTTCTCCACCTGGACATTGATTTCTGCATCACAACCCCCAAAAAGCGCAGACTCAGCCCCATGAGAGGTGTCCTGCAGGGGACAGGAGGGGACTGAGGAACTGCTGAGATCTGGGGCCAGATCACCAAAGAGGAAAAGTTTTCAGGCAGACACCGAGCCTTTTTCAAGGCCTCCTGAATCCTGGCTGCCAATTCCCTGCTCAGGAGCGGGGCTGACAGCCCAGACCCTGATTTTACTCTCAGATCCCTGATTTTTAGATAAGCTGCCTGAGCTGTGCCGGTGTTTTTCCAGCCCAGGTGAGACAAATTCTTGGCAGCAAATGAAAAAACCAGAGCAAAGCATGAAAGGCAGGCAAGTAGCGACTGGAGTGGCTGGTTTTACCCAAGTGGGGGAACCTGGGGAATGTTCCATCAAATATCAGGATTTGCAAATGGCAGGAGGCAAGCTCAGCCCTCACTGAAAGCTGCAGTGATTTCAGAAAGTCTTTAATTCCATTTTTTTCATCACCAAATCCGTGTTTTCCTCCTCATTTTCTCTGTTGCCTCACAGGGCCATTGATGGGGAGCCTGTTCTTCTCTATCCCCTGAGCAGCAGCAGGATAAATAATTAAATTCTGATTGAGGCTCCAGCAGAAATTAACTCCCAGCCACATCAAACCCCCGATTCTGAGGTGGTGGGGCAGATCAGAGCTGGCGAGGATTTGGGTGGCTGAGGTTCACCCATGATTTTAGTGCTCTAAAAAAGCCCTGGGACTCCTGGGTCTTTCACAGCTGAAAGAGCAGCAGCTTTGCAAACCATCAGGCTGCAAAAGCAAAATTTTCTAAGATAATTTCTAAAATTTTTCATCCTCTAAGTTTCTAATTGTGAAGTCATTAAGAATCCCCCTCCTTGCAGACTTCTCTGAGTTCCTCTCCTCTTTTTTTTTTTTTGTGGCACAGCCGAAGTTTAAGAAATGGGATTCTGGTGCCCTCCTGTGTCCAAATCAAAACTACAGCGCTGAAAGCGTCACTGAAAGGATGGGAAAAGAAAGAAAAATACGTTTATTTGCTGGGATAACGCTTAAGAACTCTCCTGGATCAGCCTGGATCCTCTCAAGCCGGGTTCTGTGCATGTACAGAAAGCAAAGAGGGCCCTTGAATAAACCAGTTTGTATTTTAGCCAGAGAAAGGGCATGGAAACTGGAGAAAAAAAAAATAATGCAGCCAACAGAAAAAAAAAAACACCAAACCAAAAAACACACCAAAAACAAACAAAACAAAACAAAACAACACACAACCCCCCCCCCCACAAAACCAAACAAACAAAAAACCCTAAAAAACCAAACAAAAAACCAAACCAAAACAAAACAAAACAAACTCAAACAAACAAACAAAAAAAGCCCCAACCAAAACAAAAAAACCCCAAACTTGTCCAACCAAAGCCATCTGTTCATTAATAAGTCAGTCCCTCTAGAAGATGAATGCTCAGTTCTGATAAGAATTGAACTCTTAATTTTCAATCCCCAGCAGAAACCCTACAGAAAAAGCAGCAGAGCGGGGCAGATAATTAAATATGCAAATACCCCACGGAAAGGAGAGAGCAGTGGGTTTCTGCACCTGCCTGGACAGGTTTTATCGTGGAATAACATTTCGGGTGTTACCTGCCAGTGTCACTGCCCAGACACCTCCTGTGTGAATATCCCAGTGCTCACTTTGTCACCCCATTGTCTGCTGGGGTTGATTTTGTTGATTTGCAGTGCCCCCTTGGCAGTTCATTCTGGGTTCTGGGGTGTCAGGGGTATTTTCTACACCTTTTTTTTTTTTTTTTTTTTTTTTTTTTTTCGGAGAAACTTCAGGTGAACTGAACTTCACCTGCTGGGGGCTCCCCTGGCTCCTGTGAGAAAGGGCAGAGCTCGTTAATTAAACTGAATTTACAGCACCACAACCCAGCTCTGCTGGAGCCAAGGTGGCACAAACTCATTCCCATCTGCAGCTGGACAGGACACAGCTGTGTCCTTTCCCTTTCCTTTCCTTTCCTTTCCTTTCCTTTCCTTTCCTTTCCTTTCCTTTCCTTTCCTTTCCTTTCCTTTCCTTTCCTTTCCTTTCCTTTCCTTTCCTTTCCTTTCCTTTCCTTTCCTTTCCTTTCCTTTCCTTTCCTTTCCTTTCCTTTCCTTTCCTTTCCTTTCCTTTCCTTTCCTTTCCTTTCCTTTTTCCCTCACAATTTCTAGGGAACTGAAAGGTCACAGCATTGGATTTGCCCCCTTTTCCAGCCATATTAAAAAAAAAAATCCCACATTCACACATTATCAGATTTTTTTTTCAGGGACACCACATTCACACAGTATCTGGTATTTTTTTTTCAGGGATATTTTGCAGGGAATTCCACAGAGCAGCTCCGTGAGTGGTTTGGGGCTGTGCAGAAGCAAAGGCAGCAGGGGAATTCTGAGGATGTGCCTGGTGCTCTCTGCCTCAGCAACTCCCGGGGACAGAAATGTTCTGTGGGAAGGCATTGCTGATAAAACCCTGAATTTCAGGGCTGAGGTTCTGTGGGGGCTCCTTCTGACCTTGGAAACGAAACCGGGTTTGTAATCAGAGCCCCGGGACGGAGCTCAGCTCATTTCCCGGTGGAGGAACAAACCAACTCCGCTGTTGTGGCGCTTCTCACCCGCCTGGGGGAGGAATTGCTCTGGAAAAGAAAAAAAAAAGGCTGAAGGGAAAGATGAGGGTGACGCTGTTAAAGATCACAAGGACACGGACTCAGAGGGCTGACAATGACTGTTTGTTTCCGGGAATTTCTTCCCTTTTATGCTTTTCTACAAAGAACAACCCAAGGGGTGAGAGAAAGACAAACTTCTTCAGTCACATTGGTCAAGTCAGAGAGTCATCAAGAAGAAGTCCCTCCCAGGGAAAGGAATGCAAACAAAGGTCACAGTCAGGAAAACGTGTCTCTGGTTGGCAGAAAACTCTCTGGGAAAAGAGTTTCAGAGAAACCAAAACATCTCAGGCTGTAGCCTTGGTTGGTGCCTGAGATGTTTGGGTTTCTCTAAAACTCTTTCCCAGACACTGTTCCTCTCCAACCACCCTGGGCAACCCAACAGTCTCCTCCTTATGAGAAGAATGTAAATATTCTTACACGCTGAGATGTCCGAGGCAGAAAAGAGGCAGTTTATTTACAAATTTTAACGTTTACAGAATTCCAGCAGTGACCATGGGTTGGAGCAAGAAAATCTTCCTCTCCAACCACCCTGAGCAACCCAACAGTCCATCAGCAGTCTCTTCCTTATGAGAAGAATGTAAATATTCTTACACACTGAGATGTTTAAGGCAGAAAAGAGGCAGTTTATTTACAAATTTTAATGTTTACAGAATTCTAGCAGTGACCATGGATTGTTTGGGGGAAGTTTATTTACAAATTTCAACATTTATAGAATTCCAGCAGTGACCATGGATTGGAGGAAGAAAATCTTCCTCTCCAACCACGCTGGGCAACCCAACAATCCCTCAATCTTCTCCTCCTTGTGAGAAGAATGTAAACGTGGTTGGATGGTTACAATAACAAGAAAGTTGTTGATGTAAAATCGTGTCTGACTTCTTTGCAAAAAATAAACACAAAAAACTAAAATGGAACTTTAAAAAAACTTCTTAAAAAACCAGAAAACAGCAAAACCCCAAACAACACCCTCCTTACTCCTGCCCCTCTGCACCCTCCACCAGCACCAGGGTGGCACAGCTGCCCTAACCCCAGGGGATGCCACGAGAATTCCAAACTCTAAATTCACTTTTTTTTTCTTTTTTTTTCCTTTCTGTGCCGGTAATTCTGCCCCTCCCTCCTTTCCCAGACCACGGGGAAGATCGAGAGGAGGAAGTCCTGGCAGGATTTTCATTCCTGGCCCTGGGCTAATTGCGCAGTGCCCGTGCTGTCCATCCATCACAGCTGGGCCCTGGCTATTGATTATTTTCTATTTAATGCAGCTCTTACATCTTTAATGCCTCGTTCCCGAAAGTGTCCTCAGCAGGGGGGGTGCTGTGGTCACATTTAACATTTAATCAACATTTCCAAGGCTGGAAATGAGCTCCCAATAATTCTTGGGATGTGCCTTCAGCAGATGGCAATCGATGAGGCCCCTTTTTTAAAAAAAGCAGTTTAAAAATCTTTTATTTCGGGTTTGTTGGGGTTTTTTTTTTGGTGTGTCGTGGGGTTTTTTTGGTTGTTTTTATGTCTTTTTATGTTGAGTGTAGAAAAGTAAAAAACTTGGAGAGGGAGGGAAGGGTGTTTTGGAGGTTTCCTTTGTTGTTCTTTTTCTTCCTATTTTTATCCTTTCAGTGTGTATAAATAAACTATCTTTATAATTTAAAAATAAGCCTGTTTTACTCTTTGTGTTCTCCCAATCCCATAAAATATAATAAATAATTAAAACCATCACAGTTGGGGGGTTTTTTTGTGGTTTTGTTGGGTTTTTTTTTGTTGTTTTGGGGGTTTTTTGGGTTTTTTGGTTGGTTGGTTGGTTGGTTGGTTTTTTTGTGTTTTTTTTTTTTTTGTGTGGTTTTCTTTTTGTTTGTTTGTTGTTTTTGTTTTGTTGTTTTGTTGGTTTTTTATTTTCTTGTTTGGTGTTGGGTTGTTTGGGGTTTTTTGTGTGGGGGGGGTTTTGTTTGTTTGTTTGTTTTGGGTTTTTTTTGTGTGTGTGTTTTTGTTGTTGTTTTTTGTTTTTTGGGGGGTTTTTTGTTTGGTTGGTTGGTTGGGTTTTTGTTTGGTTTTTTGTTTGGTTTTGGTTTTTTTTTTCTGGGAGGTTTATGTGAAAAGTGTTGCCATAAAACGAAGCCTCTGATTTTGGCAGCCAGGAGAGCAGAGAGCCAAAACCCCCAACATTTAAACTGGAAACGAGCTGGGAATCATGGAATGGTCTGGGTTGGAAGGGACCTCCAAGTTCATCCTGTGGCACCCCTGCCGTGCCCCCCCTGCACCTCTCCAGCCCCTGCAGGAGTAAAATGTTTTTCCTAAGGAATTCTGATTCATTTTATACCAAAAACGATTGTTCAGCCCTGGTTTAGGGGCTGCTTCTCACAAAAATTCGCTGACTTTTGGGTTGGGATGTGGATTTTAGATTTCTGCTGGACCTGAGAGTCCTCCCAGGGTTTGCTGCTCCCTCATCTCTGCTGCCACATTCAATTATTGCTTCAGGGACAAATCATCGCTGCCAAAAAGAAAAATAAAATCCACATCTTAGAGCTGAGGAGCCCAAGCTGTTTCTAGACCTAATCACAGGCAATAAAGGACCCAAAAAACCACACAAACCCCAGGTTTTGTGGCTCAGGCTGATCTCCACTCTGCAGACCTCAGAGGGGCTTGGTTTTGCTGCAGATAATCAGTGGAATTCTTCAGAAATATTAATTGACAACTCAAGGGCAGCATCTTCTTTGCAGCCTCTCTAAACACAAATTCTCTCTTTGCTGGCAGGGTTTGATTTATTTGCACGAGCAGCTTCGAGATCTTTGTAAGAAAATCTCTGGAAAAAAAATTAAAAAAAAGCAGAAGCACATTTTAGAATTAAAATAATAAAAAAATAAAGTCTGTCTGCTTTTTATGACTCAGCTGCATTTGCATGGGAATAAATGAGCACATCAATGATACACTCAGAGCCCTAAGGATCTCTCCATTCATCCATTCATCCATCTCCATTCAGTGCTGGCTCTTTTTATGAGCTTTATCTTTCTATTTATTTTTTTATTTGACTTTATTTCCCTTTTGTCACATGGAGAAAGAGGAAAGGGACAGTGCAGAGAGGCACAATTTATATTATTGCTTTCCTAATCCAAGTCTGGATTGGTAAAACAAAGTTCCTGACCCAGCAGCTTTCAGGGGGAGGATTCTGCTCTGTGAGATTCCAGATCCTGGCACGTTCTTCATTAAAACTGTGACATGAGAGGAGTGGAGAGATGAGAGCTCTGAGCCTGGAATATTAGCTCAGGGCTCAGATAGGAATTAGAGACACTCTACTTAAGAAATAGGGGGAAAAAAAACCCAACCAGAAAAAAAAAAAAAAAAAAGAAAAAAGAAAAAAATCCACAAAACCCAACCAAACAAACAAAACCCCACAAAAACAAAAAAAACCCACCCCCCCCAAAAAACCCAACACAAAACCCAAAAAACCACCCAAAAATGAAAAAAACCCAAACCAAACCAAAAAAGCCCAAAAGAACCCAAAAAACCCCAAAACCAAAAAAAAAAAAACACAAAAAACCCCCAGAATCCCAAACAAACAACCCCACACACACAGAAAAAAACCCCAAAACCAAAAAAAACCCCAAAAAACAACAACAATAATAACCCCAAACCCACAAAACAAAACAAACAAAAAACCAACCTAAAACCCACCAAAGCAAACAAACAAACAAGAAAAGTGCCCCAAAAGGCTCTGACACCTCCGAATGTCCCTCACAGGCACAAACCCATCAGCTGCAGCGGCTCTGACTCAGCTCTGACTCAGGGCCGAGCGGAGAGGAGCTGGTGTTTGATGCTCCCCAGCCCTGTGAGCAGGGAGAGGTTTTGTTCAGCACACTGAGCTCCCGGGGAGGTCTGTGATCCGCTTTGAGGGGCTCTGTCCTTTCTTCTGCGGCAGAAAAGGAAAATTCAGAGAGCCTCGTCTGCCCTGTGGCTGCTCCCAGGCTTCACTGACTGGGGGAATGGCAGTGAAAATAGCGATTAGGAAATCCACAATTTCCTAATTGTGGGGAAATTCTCCACTGTGGGGGAAATTCTCCACTGTGGGGGGAATTCTCCACTGTGGGGGGAAATTCTCCACTGTGGGGGGAATTCTCCACTGTGGGGGGAAATTCTCCACTGTGGGGAGAATTCTCCACTGTGGGGGGAAATTCTCCACTGTGGGGGAATTCTCCACTGTGGGGAAAATTCTCCACTGTGGGGGAAATTCTCCACTGTGGGGGAATTCTCCACTGTGGGGGGAAATTCTCCACTGTGGGGGAATTCTCCACTGTGGGGGGAAATTCTCCGCTGTGGGGGGAAATTCTCCACTGTGGGGGGAATTCTCCACTGTGGGGGGAAATTCTCCACTGTGGGGGAATTCTCCACTGTGGGGGGAAATTCTCCATTGTGGGGGGAAATTCTCCACTGTGGGGGGAAATTCTCCGCTGTGGGGAAATTCTCCGCTGTGGGGGAATTCTCCACTGTGGGGGAATTCTCCACTGTGGGGGAATTCTCCACTGTGGGGGGAAATTCTCCACTGTGGGGGAATTCTCCACTGTGGGGGAAATTCTCCACTGTGGGGGGAATTCTCCACTACACACACTCAGAGCTGGCTGCTGACACGGGTTTCATTTCATTGTAGCAGAATTCCTTAGGGAACGCGGACATGAGGTGTTTTGGGATGAGATTTGAACCACCCCAAACTGGGCCTCAGTCTCAGGCCTGTGTGGAGGTGGCCAGGCCTGTGGCACAGCTGTAATTTCATTTTAAGGTGTGTTTAAGCATTAGATAGCACAGTTATGGTGTGGTTGTGGTGCCTTCCTTAAGGGCCAGGTTATTTACATTCCTTTCTACACTGAATAGCAATTAAAAAACACCTGTAACTGTAAATTATCTGAACTGTATTTAACCCCTCTGATCGGAAGAATAAACGGAGAATGCACGATTTAGCCATATTGGTGGTACGTGTGTTGCTCCTGTCCAGCTTCCCATTTTAATTAAGAGTTCCCTGGTTTCATCTCATAGAGAAGTATTCCAGCCTTATTAACAGCACTGCTGTAGTTGTACACCATGCTTGGCCAGTATAAAACATTCCACCTTCTGTTCAAAAGGAATCAAAGGCTGAAAGAAAAAAAACAAACCACCAAAAACCCAGCTGCTGGAGATGGTGCAACTCTGCTGGTGGGAAGGGAAGAGCAGGAGTTTATGTTTCTGTGTTGCCTGAGCTCTGCAGGCCAGGCACAGCAGAGGGGATGCAGGATGTTGTGCTCCTCTGGGGAATGGTTTTTCCCCAGAACCCCCAAGCCTGTGACCATGGAGTCTGACCCTTCTTCCCTTATCTTTAACCTATTGGCTCAGGGCCAGTTATCTATCCTGGGACAGAGACCAGATAAACCCAGGCTTGTTCCTCTTTCCTTGGAACCCTTCAAGAATAAAGCCTCTCCTCTCCTCTCCTTTCACTTTTTTGAAATATTTTACCCTGTCCCCTAAAATATTCCTCCAAAGCCCGTCAAGGAAACTGAACTGGCCAGAGAGAGAGCCCAGAGGGGCAGACAGGGGAGTATTTCAGCAGGACAATTCTGGAGTTTTTATTTCTGTGTTTCCTGAGTTCTGAGGGCCAGGCACAGCAGAGGGAATGCAGGACAGTTCTGGAGTTTATATTTCTGTATTTTATGAGGGCCAGGCACAGCAGAGGGAATGCAGGACAATGCTGGAGTTTATATTTCTGTATTTTCTGAGGGCCAGGCACAGCAGAGGGAATGCAGGACAGTGCTGGAGTTTATATTTCTGTATTTTCTGAGGGCCAGGCACAGCAGAGGGAACGCAGGACAGTTCTGGAGTTTATATTTCTGTATTTTCTGAGGGCCAGGCACAGCAGAGGGAACGCAGGACGAGCCTGGATCACCTTGAGTGGCAGAGAACAAAAGCCAGGCAGCACAGGGAGTGCTGCCAGAGCCCGTCCACTTGAGACTCAGGAGTGGAGACCTAAAAATGTCCCAGCTCCCAGCTGACGTCAGCACTGGCTCTCTTGCATCTGACATTACATAAAATCAGAGCATCCCCAGGACGTGCCACTGCCTCGCCCAGCAGAGCTTTGCACCTGCCAGGATTTGAGGCTGCACCTTCCCCTCTTTTCCTGTTCAGCTTTGGGTTTCAGAGGCCAGCAGAAAAATCTTTTTCCAGCTCCTTCCCTGGATGCAAAACCCAGCCCAGCACCCCGAGCTGGCTCTCAGCCATTACTGCACTTCCTTTCTTTCCTTTAATTTCTTTCCTTTCTTTCCTTTAATTTCTTTCCTTTCTTTCATTCCTTCCCTTTCTTTCATTCCTTTAATTTCATTTCTTTCCTTTCTTTCATTTCTTTCTTTTCTTTCATTCCTTTCATTTCTTTCATTTCTTTAATTTCTTTCATTCCTGTCATTCCTTTAATTTCATTTCTTTCCTTTAATTTCATTTCTTTCCTTTCTTTCATTTCTTTCATTTCTTTCCTTCCTTTCATTCCTTTAATTCCTTTCATTCCTTTCAAGAGAAGCATTACCTCACTCACATTTCTGCTGAGTCACCTGCCCAGGCTCTGGCTGGGGAGGAGAACGTGCTCAGGAATGAAGAATTTGGCACTTCTGTGTGTCTGAGCTGTGCTGCAGGATCCACACCCGCTGTGTCAGCTCCCGAATTGCTGTTCCTGGCATCCCGCTCACCACATTTCAGCTGAGGACGTGGCTCAATTACTTGCTAACAGCTAATTTGCAATCAGGTTTAAGGCCCGGGAAGAGCCTAGGGTGTAAATGTCCACTTCAAGCCTTTCTAGTGCTGTTTCAGGGTTATTTTATTTTATTTCAGGATTGATTTATTTTTATTTTTATCAGGGCTTTTTTATTTTATTTTATTTTATTTTATTTTATTTTATTTTATTTTATTTTATTTTCAGTGTTATATTTTATTTTCAGGGGGGTTTATTTTATTTTATTTTCAAGGTTATTTTATTTTATCTTATTTTCAGGATTATATTTTATTTTATTTTCAGGGTTATTTTATTTTATTTTTTTATTTTATATATTATATTTTATTTTATTTTATATTTTATTTTATTTTATCTTATTTTCAGGATTATATTTTATTTTCTTTACAGGATTATTTTATTTTATATTTTATTTTATATTTTATTTTATTTCAGGGTTATTTTATTTTATGTTTTATTTTATTTTTATTTTATTTTATTATTTTATTTTCAGGGTTATTTTATTTTTAATTATTTTATTTCTCTGCTCCCACACAGATCGCTGCATTCCCTGGCAAGGCTCAGGCGGGCAGGGCTGGTTCCTGGCGGTGGAACCGGCACTGGGTGGCACCAGAGCTCGTCCGAGGGAAGGGAAGGGAAGGGAAGGGAAGGGAAGGGAAGGGAAGGGAAGGGAAGGGAAGGGAAGGGAAGGGAAGGGAAGGGAAGGGAAGGGAAGGGAAGGGAAGGGAAGGGAAGGGAAGGGAAGGGAAGGGAAGGGAAGGGAAGGGAAGGGAAGGGAAGCGCGGATGGATCAGCAGCGTTTCCCCGCTGATGCTCGCTGGCTCCGGATCGCTTCGCTCTGTCCCGCCCCTCCCCGAGCTCCCAGTCCCGGCTCTGCCGCTCCCCCGCAAATGTCAGCGCTGGCTCATCCCGAGTGAAACCTCTCCGCTTCCCGCAGCCCCCTCGGGAATCCCCGCGGGGCTGCAGCACCGGGGATTTTCACAGCGCCGGGGGGAACAGAACAGAACAGAACAGAACTCCCGCTGCCGGTGCCGGAGGCACAGCGAGCCCCGGCGGGGGCGATGTCTGTGCCCTCCCGGCTGCAGCACCAGCCTGTTCTCTGGGTTTTTGCTGTTCTCCTCTGCCTCTTTCAGAAGTTTTTCTAAAGTTCTGTTTCAGCCTTCTGTGTTCGCCTTTTGCAATGGAGGCAGACACGACTTTACATCAACAACTTTCTTGTTATTGTGACCATCCAACCACATTTACATTCTCCTCATAAAGAAAAGACTGTTGATGGGCTGTCTCCTTTTGCAATAGAGTCAAACATGATTTTACATCAACAACTTTCTTGTTATTGTAACCATCTAACCACGTTTACATTCTTCTCATAAGGAGGAGAGAATTGATGGGCTGTTGGGTTGCCCAGTGTGGTTGGAGAGGAAGATTTTCTTCCTCCAATCCACAGTCACTGCTGGAATTCTATAAATGTTTGAAGTTTGTGAATAAACTTCCTTCAAACAATCCATGGTCACTGCTAGAATTCTGTAAATATTAAAATTTGTAAATAAACTGCCTCTTTTCTGCCTTAAACATCTCAGCATGTAAGAATATTTACATTCTTCTCACAAGGAGGAGGCTGTTAATGGGCTGTTGGGTTGCCCAGGGTGGTTGGAGAGGAAGATTTTCTTCCTCCAATCCATGGTCACTGCTGGAATTCTATAAATGTTGTAATTTGTAAATAAACTGCCTCTTTTCTGCCTTGGACATCTCAGTGTGTGGATGTCATTTCTTTGTGTGTGTGCGACAGGAGGGGACTGGAAAAACCCCACCTGACCCCCCACACTGGTGTGGGTTAGCAGAGTTTCTGCCTAAAATGCCAAAATTTTCACTGCAATTTCACCTTCTCAGCCCAAACATCGCTCCTGATCATCTCAGCTCCCCAGGTGTGGGCAAAACCCCTTTTTGTTCTCAGTGCTGAGCCCAAACCCAGCCCAGCTCTCCTTGCTGGGCAGAAATCAGGAGCTCCTCCTGCAGCCCTGGTTGGTGCCTGAGATGTTTTGGTTTTTCTGAAACTCTTTTGGTCAGCAGGGAGCAGGGGAGTTTGTTCTGAGTGCCACCCACCCTGCAGGAGCTCCTGCACACCCAGGGGATGTGTGAGAACCTGCAAGAGCAGCAGAATTGTGGTTTTATTCTGGTCAAATATCGCTCTGGGATTCAGGTTTAAAAATAAAAAGAAGAAAAAAATCAATCTTCAGCTTCTCAGAAGGAAGATCAAGTCTCAGATGTGTTTTGTGATCAAAACCTCAATTAGAAAAGGATGAGATTTGGAGCTGGTGGCATTGGGATTGTTCTGAGAGCAGCACTCGGTGTCTGAGCAGTGAGGAATTACAAGGTGTGCTGAGGAAATGTCTCCAGAAATAACTGCAAACACTGTCTGCCGAGTTCAGAATAAACAAATTCCCCAGGATTTTAATGTGATATTTCTGTCACAGGTGGCTGGGTTTAGAGGGAGAGAACCAGAACCTCTCTTCCTCAGGAGACTGGGGAGAGCTTTGGATCACCAAACCCTTCCATGGAGAGCTTTGGATCATCAAACCCTCCCAAGGAGAGCTTTGGATCACCAGAGCATCCCAGGGAGAGCTTTGGATCACCAAAACATCTCAGGGAGAGCTTTGGGTCACCAGAGCATCTCATGGAGAGTTTTGGATCACCAAACCTTCCCAGGGAGAGCTTTGGATCACCAAAACATCCCAGGAGAGCTTTGGATCACCAGAGCATCTCATGGAGAGCTTTGGATCACCAAACCCTCCCAGGAGAGCTTTGGATCACCAATCCTCACAGCACCAGTGGCTGCCCAGCCCAGCCCAGCCCAGCCCAGCCCAGCCCAGCCCAGCCCAGCCCAGCCCAGCCCCCACTGCAGTTGACAGTAATACACACAGTTTCAAACCCCTTTCTCTCTTAACCCTCCAGAAGCTGTTTCTCAGCACTCCTAGAGGCCAGCACCTTTCGTGCCACACACCAAATGAGCTGCAGGGACTGTCAAAGCCACCAAGGGGGCTCAGCAGCCCAGTGATGTCCCTGGAAGTGCCCCAAACCCAGCAGGACCTGCAGGAGGTGTTTGGTGAGTGGGTGAGGCTCTGACAGGGCGAGGTGCTGAGATCTCTGCCTCCTTGCTGAGATCTCTGCTGGCTCCTTGCTGTGCCCAGCAGCCCCTGGGAGCTCCCAAAGCTGCAGGGACACTTCCCTGGGCTGGTATTGACTGATGGAGAGACAGAAAGATTGATTTGGTGATCAGAATTCGATTTTACTCAGATTTTCCAACCATTTCAGGGAGGTTAATAATTTTTCTATTACAGTAATCTGGTTAAAGATCCTACAGACAACTTACACATTTCACAACATCTTTTGCTTGCAGAGTCTGATTGAATCTCCTCTCTTAAATAAATAAAGCAGCTTTAATCCCCTCTTCTGTCATCTTCAGAGCTCTGTTTGTCCCTGCCATGGCACCTTGGTTAATAAACCAGCCGTGCTAATTAATTTTGACTCCCTGTCCTGTGTGTTCCCTGGGCTGGGTGCTGGCAGAGCTGGGGATGAGCTGGGGGAAGTTCCCCACCCGCCCCTCAGGGGCTCGTTTGGGTTTGGCACCAAGGGCCAGGCTGTGTCTGGGTGTGACATCAGCTGCAATTGTCAGCGACTGCAGAGGGCTCAGGAGGCAGCCGAGCCCTCACTGCAGCACAGACTGCAGCAAGTGCCTGGGCACACCCAGTTAAAGATGCAGCACATCCCTCCTGCTGCCCTTCAGCTCTGCTCCATCCCCTTGCTGCAATGCTGGCAGCAAACCCAGAGCTTAACTCTTGTCAGGGCAAACTGCCTCGTTTTGGTTTATTTTATTTTATTTTATTTTATTTTATTTTATTTTATTTTATTTTATTTTATTTTATTTTATTTTATTTTATTTTATTTTTTTATTTTCAGGGTTATTTTATTTTATTTTATTTTCAGGGTTATTTTATTTTATTTTTTTCAGGGTTATTTTATTTTATTTTATTTTATTTTATTATCAGGGTTGTTTTATTTTCAGGGTTATTTTATTGTTTTATTTTATTTTGTTTTATTTTATTTTATTTTCAAGGTTATTTTATTTTATTTTATTTTATTATCAGGGTTGTTTTATTTTCAGGGATTTTATTTTATTTTATTTTATTTTATTTTATTTTATTTTATTTTATTTTATTTTCAGGGTTATTTTATTTTATTTTATCAAGGTTATTTTATTATTATTTCATTTCTCTGCTCCCACACAGATCGCTGCATTCCCTGGCAAGGATCAGAAAAAAAAAAAATAAAAGATTTAAAAAAAAAAGCAGAAAAATGCAGAGTTAGAACCAGAAACTCCAGACAGGAGTGATCTGTGTTCTCTGTACCTGCCCCTTCCCTCCACACAGAGTTTCAGGAGGCATTTCTGTGCATGTGGGCACGGAAAGGATTTTTTTGTTGGTTGTTTTTCTCTCCTTGCTGCAGCAGCAGGGTTTGAAACGCCTGGGAATCCGAGTTGCTGGCTGCTGACTGCAGAGCTCTGCACGAGGCAGGAGTGACTCTGCACTTTTCCCAAGCCCAGCTGCTTTCTCCGGTAAACTGAGGCACGGGCTCCACACTAATTCTCTCAGGGGCCCTGATTTTGGTGAAAATTCAGCTTTTTGTAAACCCAGCCCTGCCTCAGGAAAGGCTCCTGGCCAGAGGGATGGAGGCAAAGTGGAACTTTGCTGAAGTTAATCAGGGAGTTACATCTCCTAAAGGAGCAGCTCTTAATTTCACAGCTGACCTGGATTTCTTTCCAGGATAAGAATCTGTGTCAGATCACCGGATAAATCCAGCTATTCCACACGGGGGTTTCACTGGGATTGCTGCTCCTCCCTGGATAAACCCCAGGATCTGAGGGAGGCTGGGCAGGGCATTCTGCAGTCCCCACTCCTGCTCTGTCACTGGTGTGTGAGAGCGGCCACGGAGCAGAAATGAGAGCAGCCCCTGCTCGGGGTCGGGCTGGGTCACCCCAGGTTTGGGTGGTTTGGAGCCCTTTGCCCTCTGAAAGCCCCGAGCTGGACACAGGAATGAACCGGAGTCTTCAGATGTTCTTTTTCAAGGATTTTCTCTTTTTTATTATTTCTTATAATTTCATTTTTCTCTGTGCCCAGCCAAGGTCTGTCCAGCTCGGGCAGCAGGCGACGATTCTGCCCCTGATGGAGGCTCGTCATCTCTTATACCAATTATTACATATCAATTATTTACAATTACACACCAATATCTGCAATCTGTACTGAACAGGTCATTTCTACACTGACCCAATCCCTCTAAAGCTGCTTTGTGCCACCATCACTGCAGAAGATGGAGACCAAGAAGAAGAAGAAGAAGAAGAAGAAGAAGAGGAAGAAGAAGAAGAAGAAGAAAACAACCCCAGGGCACCGCCCAGAATCCTCCACATTGTCCCCATTCACCTCCATTCTAAAAACCCAAATGTGACAAACTACACAACTCTCTATCACACCTTTGTGGCTTGCAATTCCTCTCTCAGTGTTGGAAGTCTCTCCCATGGACTGAAGTCAAAGCCTTTGCCTTCCTGGGCTCTGTGCCAGGACCTGAAGGAGCAAACAAACAACAACAACAAAAAAAGAGAATTTTCCCAAAGAAACTTCATGGCATGATGTAATTTGATTTAAAATGGGAATGGATGAGCTCAGGATCCTGAGGTGGACCACACACAGGACAAGGACAAAACAGAGCATGGTGGTAAAAAAGTGATTTTGCACTGCACAAAATAAATAATCTTTGCTGGGAGCCTTTTGGAGAGGAATAAAGGACATTTAAAGAATAGTGAGGGAGGAAAAAAAAGCAGGAAGAGGAGGAAGAGCAAAGGGCAGCAGAGCAGAGTGGTTTGGTGCAGTGCCACACGAGGCTGGTTTGTTTGCTGTTATCTGTGTCATGTTCTGCTGTCACTGCCCGTCCCCAGACAGCTCAGGCACTGTCACTGTGCAGCTGTGCCAAGCCAGGCTGGGCAAAAAAAAAAGAAAAAAAAAAGGTCTCAGGAAAGATAAAAGGCAAAAATCCGTTCTGAACCTCTCCTTAGGCAACACCCTGTGGCTAAAATAGAAATAAAAATAAGCAGGAATTGGTAATAAAAATTTAAGTTGTATAGGAGGGTTCTTATATTGCAAGAAATTCCTCCCTGGAAGGGTGGGGAGGGGCTGGGCTGGAATTCCCAGAGCAGCTGTGGCTGCCCCTGGATCCCTGGCAGTGCCCAAGGCCAGGCTGGAGCAGCCTGGGACAGTGGGAGGTGTCCCTGCCCATGGCAGGGGTGGCACTGATGGGATTTGAGGTCCCTTCCCATCCAAACCATTCCAGAATTCCCTGGAGAGGGACTGGGGACAAGGGCTGGAGGGACAGGACACAGGGAATGGCTCCCATTGCCAGAGGATGGATGGGATTTTGGGAAGGAATTCCTGGCTGGGAGGGTGAGGAGGGTCTGGGCTGGAATTCCCAGAGGGGCTGTGGCTGCCCCTGGATCCCTGGAAGTCTCCAAGGCCAGGTTGGAGCACCCTGGGGCAGTTCGAGCTGTCCCTGCCCAGCTCCACCCCAGCTGCACTTCCCCAGCGCTGCTCCAGGGTGGGAATCGGGTCAATAATTGGAGTTAATTGCTCTCCCCGTGGATATCCATCGCTGTGTGCAGCGATATTGATCAGTGGGGGGCTGGAGCAGCTTTTCCGAGGTGAAATTCCTTTTTCGCTTTGTGCGAAGAGAGGCACAGAAGGACAAAACCCACCCCCGAAAAATTTCTGGTTGTGCCAGAAAAGGGCACGAAAAGGGCTTTAAACAGAGACCTCCCAGGTGTGAAAAACGACGTTTCACCTTTTTGTATTAATTCATAAGTTTAATAAAAATAATATAAAATAGAATAAAAATAGACAATTAGGAGACAGGAAAAGACAGCTACTCAGCTGAGGGTGCAAAGCAACCAGTGTAGCCCTGGTTGGTGCCTGAGATGTTTTGGTTTCTCTGAAACTCTTTTCCCAGAGAGTTTTCTGCCAACCAGAGACACGTTTTCCTAACTGTGACCTCTGTTTGCATTCCTTTCCCTAGGAGGGACTTCTCCTTGATGTCCCTCTGCTCTGACCAATGTGATTGAAGAAGTTTGTCTTTCTTCCACCCCTTGGGTGGTTCTTTGTAAAATAGTATTAAAAAAAATAATTCTCAAATAATAAAAATTTAGAGTCATTGTCAGCCTTCTGAACTCAGAGTTGGTGTCGTTGTGATCTTGAACAGCCTCAAACCAGGGCTCCAGGAATCTCCATCACATCCCACACCCGTCCCTCACCCAGCCCCTGCTCCCCGGGAGTAATGGATGTGCCGACCCTTGAAGCCTCTCCCTCCTGGGTAAGCAGGGATGGGGGATGTGTCTTTGGTGTCTCTGTTCATCACTCACCTGCCCCCGTGGCCAGGGCTGAGGTCAGCAAATGGCATTTGCTAATGGCCCCTCCATCCCCCCCGTTCCTCCTGGGCACATAATTTAATGGAGCTGATGCCTACATCCTGTAGGAAATTGAATTAAAAACGCTGCTGCAGCAGCTGCAGGTTTGTAGCATCTCCAGGCTCCTCAGCAGGAATTGATGAGTTTATTCCTGGTGGTTCCAGGCAGGTGCAGCACAAATTGCTGCGGGTCTGGGGCAGAGCATCCCTGCCTACAGCACAGGCAGCGATAAATCCAGGGAAATCACCAGCCAGGGGCTCAGAGGGCAGAGCTGCACCCCAATTATCCCAGGCCTGGAAAGCCTTTTTTTTTTTCTTTTTAATATTATATATAAAAAATCTGAATGAATGAAATGAAATTAAATTAGGTTTTAAAAGCAGAGCTGGAGGCAATGGATGATCTGCAGAATCCCAGGCTGGTTTGGGTTTGAAGGGACCTTAATTCCCACCTCATTCCAGCCCCTGCCATGGGCAGGAACCTTCCCCTGGGCCAGGCTGCTGCACCCAGCCTGGCCTCAGTGCAGCTTTCCCCTTCCCCTTTTCCCCAAAGCTGCACATTGGACAATTTCTGAGAGTTTCACTCAGCTCTTTTGCAGTAATCCCGGAGGAAAAAGAGGTTAGAGGAGTAGCTTGTACAGCAGGCAGTGCAAAAGCTTTTTATTGCTGCCAATTCCTGCAAGAAATGAAAAAAAAAAATTCAAGTTTTCCCCAGCCTTTCTTCCAAGAAGTGCCAGAGATGGAGAAATCGTTGCTGACTCATTCAGTGCCCGGGAGGGCTCCTTTAGAGAAGAAAATTGCTGCAGCATCCTCTGCGTGCATCAAAGATTATTGCTGCTCTCCCGAGGAACGGGCAGATCCATTACGGGAGGAGAAAGGACTCAGCAGCACCTCAGGGCAGCTGCAGCCGCAGATCTTGAATTTACAGCAACGGGAGAGGTGGGGGGAACCGGGAGAGGAAGAGAGGAAAAGGAAACAAAAGTCAGGTTGTGGGAGAAGCATGAGCTGTCTCCATCATTGTCACTGCGGGAGTGACTCAGCGTCCTCCTCCTCATCCTCCTCCTCCTCCTCAGCATCCTCCTCCTGCGGCAAATCGGGCCCGGGGCACCGCCTGCCCTTCCCCAGCGGCAATCCCTGCGGGACAGACCCCCGGCCACGCCGGACCCCCGCCCGTGGCAGCAGCTCCGCCCTTGCCCCAAAATCTCCCTGCCAAAAACTGCGCCCTCCAAAGCCGCCCCTATCACCCCAGAGGGACTCGGAGCCCCTTGCCAGGGTCAGGGACAGCACCGGCAGAGCCGGGATGATCCCAGCTCCCTCTGGAATTCAGGGACACCACCACCCTCCCTGGGACCCGCAGGAATTTGCTGTTTGCTCCCACTCCGCCCTTTCAGCTCCCACTCATCAGGAGCAGCTGATCCCTCTCGCCCTGCACCCCTCCAAATCCTGACAGAATCGTGATTGAATTAATAATTGTCACGGGGGGAATGGGACAAATCCCCAGAGCCACAGGCCTGGGGCTGCTCTCCTGCAGGGAGAAGGTGCAGGTGGGGCAAACAGTGGGGTTTGTTTGGTCGGGGGTGGGAGGGCAGGTGGGGACCTCGATCCCACAGTGGGGAACTCGATCCTGCAATGGGGATCCTGATCCTGCAATGGGGATCCTGATCCTGCAATGGGGAACCCAATCCCACAGTGGGGAACTCGATCCCACAGTGGGGATCCTGATCCTGCAATGGGGATCCCGATCCCACAGTGGGGAACTCGATCCCACAATGGGGAACCCAGTCCCACAATGGGGTATCTGATCCTGCAATGGGGATCCCAATCCCACAGTGGGGAACTCGATCCCACAGTGGAGATCCTGATCTTGCAATGGGGATCCTGATCCTGCAATGGGAATCCCAATCCCACAGTGGGAATCCTGATCTTGCAATGGGGATCCTGATCCCACAGTGGGGATCCCGATCCCACAGTGGGGATCCCAGTCCCACAGTGGGGATCCCAGTCCCTGCAATGGGGATCCTGATCCTGCAATGGGAATCCTGATCCTACAGTGGGGAACCTGATCCCACAATGGGGAATCCAGTCCCACAGTGGGGAATCCGATCCCACAGTGGGGAATCCGATCCCACAGTGGGGAACCCAGTCCCACAATGGGAATCCTGGTCCTGTAGTGGGGATCCTGATCCCACAGTGGGGAACTTGATCCCACAGTGGGGAACCTGATCCTGCAATGGGGAACTCGATCCCACTATGGGGATCCCAATCCCACAATGGGGATCCCAATCCCACAGTGGGGAACCTGATCCTGCAATGAGGATCCTGATCCTGCAATGGGAAACTCAGTCCCACAATGGGGAACTGGGCTCTTCCCAGTCCCACTGCAGGACTGGGCCCGGTTCCTGCAGCCTGGGCGTGGTGTGGAGCAGCCCTTGGTGCCCAGAGGCTCTGCCGTGTGTCAGTGCTTGGGAAAGGTGTCAGGAGAGAGGGAGAGGAGCCCCAGGGCTGCAACAGAACCCACTCTTGGTTTTCCATCTGTTCCCATCCTACCTCTCTGTTCCTAATTTAACACCTCCCTCCTGGCTGTTGTCGACTTGGGGTGTAAATGGACTTTTTTTCCCACCCTCATCCAATTTTACCTGGCTCCTTCTCTCATTAAAAACCAAACCACCTTCCCTGGGACAAAACTGTTCTGCTCCCATGGGCATCCCAATCCTCCTGCTGCAGCGTTTTTGGCTCGTTGGGGCGAGTTTTATGTGGTATCAAACACAAGCTGCAGCTCTCAGGGTGAGGCTGGGAGGTGCCAAAAGCCTGCTTAACCCTCTGGAAGTTGGGGCACAGCAGGAATTGCTGATGTGGAAAGGGGAAGGAGCAGCCCTCCCCTGGCTTGCAGCAGTTCTGCTGCCGGCCAAAGGCAGCCTGGAACACGGGAGCTCCTCCTTTCTGCGGGACTCTCCTCCTCTCTCTCCCTCCCTTCTCCTCTCCTGTTCAAGCTGGTGCAGCGTTGAACTTTTGCCAGGAGCTGGACCTGCTGCAGGAGCAGCAGCAGCTTTGCAGGGGGAGGAGGGAGGTGGAGTGAACGCTCCCCCTGGGCTCACACCGCCCCCGTCTCCCTCCTCCTCAGGACATCCACAAACCCCTGGGTCCCACCAGAGCAGAGGGCGCTGCCAAGGGCTCCTGCAGGAGAGCTTCTCCTCCTTTTCCGCTGGGAAAAGCCAAACCCCTCTGTCCCGTTCCTCCCTGAGGATGCAGAGATGCAGAGACACTCAGCTCCAGGTTTGCCCTGGGGCTGCACCCGCCTCGGGTGCTCTCCTGGATCTCCTGCAGGTTTTCCCCTCAACAAGTCCAGCAGAAGGAGTTTCTGCTCTGTCTCTGCCCTCCCTCATCCCCCAAATCGCAGCTGCCTGGGGGAGAATTCCCGGAAGGCGGCGCTGGAGGAGCCCCAAATCCCCGCAGTTTTCCCCCAGGGACCTGCGAATCCAGGATTAACCCTTGCTGCACCCTTTTCCTTGCCCTCCCACAGCACCTCCCAGCTCCCTGCAGGCCGCTCCAGGTGTGACCAGCTCCCCAGGGGTGACTTGGGTAAGAAGAGAGGGATGGCAACTCTATATTTGGACACTCCTGCCCAGCCCAGATGAAATCTGCAGGAGGTTTTCTGGCTGGGTTTTTATTTTTCCCCTCCTCTCAGCTCAGCAGCTGCCTCCTGTTTTATTCCCCAGCTGCATTTCTGTCAGGAATAACTCCTCCCTTCCCCTTGGCTCACCCCCAGCTCTTTCACACCACACACACCTGGAGGAAACAGCCCCAAAATGCAGCTGCTCCTGCCTGTGGCTGGGCCTTTGCTCCCTCCTGGCTGCACAGGAGCTGCCAAAACACATCCTCCTCCTGCAGGCAAACCTGCAGGCTCAGAGCATCCACCCAGCTCTGTGGTCAGAGCCAAATGTTCAGGTGTTCCCAAAATTAAAGGTGATTTTAGTGACAGGAGCAGCCCAGGGTGTTTCCTTGTGTGCTGGGGTGAGTGGGAAGCAGCACTGCCACACTCCCAAATCCATAAATCCAGCAGAAGGAGCATCCCAGCCTCACAGAGATGTCCCTGGAGAACGGGAGAAGTTCCTCTTTTCTCTCTTCACCTGCACCCTCAAAAGAGAAAGGGAGATGGAAAACTGTTTGCTTGTAGCCCATTAAATAAAAATAATAAACAAATAAATAAATAAACCTACCCCAAAATATTCAAGAAATTGCTTTCCATGATGTGCAACGGGCATAAAAAGCAAAACATCTTTTCCTGAAATCTAAAAATTTTGCTGGAAATCATGAAAAGCAATTTTGAAATCTTTTTTCCCAGTACCTCTAAACTGTAGCTCGTACAGCATCTTCCCTGGAACCTTTTGAAGCCCATTTCTCCTCAGGATGACAGATTTCTGTCCTCAGTGGCCATGAAGTGCCATCCCCACGGTTTATTGTCATTGCCACACATTGTAGAGCCAGGTCAGTCATGGGCACAAATTCCAAGGGAGAGCCTGCAGTGGAATCGGGGAAACAAGAGCTGGGAAGGGGAAATGTTCCACCAGAAAACTGAGACAGCAAAGCTGCTGCTTTCCAGGGTGACTGAGAAGGTGTGTGAGGAGACCCAAAGTCTCCCTTCAGTCTGGAACAACCATCTTTGGACTGAAATCTGCTTTTCTTGGGATATGAGAGCCTCTGAACACCAAGGAAACCTTTCCCAAAACCAGGCAGGATTTTCCTCTAACAAAGAGCCAGCTCACTATCCACCCCCCCAGCCCTTCTGAGGTGCCACAGGGAGATGCAAACCTCTCCTTCTCAAGAACACAAAGAGCTTCAGGTGTTTTATCCCCTACCAACTGAAGTATTTGTCAAAAAATAAAATTGCACAGAGAAAAACATGCAAAAATAATTCCCTCAAAAAAATGCAAAAATTAAAACCAGCACCTCCTTATCTTCACTTATCAGCAGTGCCAATAAAAACCCTGATTCTCCCTCTGCTGGGAGAGCCTCTCATCCAGGCTGGGTAATTTATAATTTAATCTCTGCCTCAGAGTGGTGCAAAGCCCTGCTCTCTCCAGGAGGAGAAGTGCCAAGGGATGAAATAGCTGCAGTGGAGATGAGCATTTGCAGACCTCTGCAAACCTTTCAATTAAGTGATGGCATTAAAAATAAACCCGGCGTGGTGGAGGTGATTCCTGCTCCACGGCACAGAAATCCTGGACTCCCATCCCTGAGGACACCACCAGCCTGCAGAGAGGGCTGGGCTGGGAGCTGAGGTGCTTGGGCTGCAGAATTCAGGGATTTTTTTTTTTTTTATTCACAGACTGCAGAGCTGAGCACATTCAGCTGCCTCGAGCCACCTCACTGCAGAAGAGCTCTCCCAGCTTTATTTCCCCCTGGAATCTGGTGTTTTATGGGCAGCAGCTCGTGCCAGACTGGGAAATAAAAGGGATTTTTTTACGTCTTCCCAAGAAATGCTTTTCATTTCGTGCGTGTGGGGAGATGATTCACTCACTCCGGGGTGGCCTTGTGAACGCTCCACGTGGTTTTTATTGCTGCCTCTGCAGCAAGAGGGGAAAAAATATCCCAAAGATCGAAATAACTGAATTATAGGGAAAGTGTTCCTCAGCTGTTCATCCCCTCTCTGTGACCAAATTCTGGAATTCTCTGCTTCAGCCCCCTGCAGATAAAACCACAACTCGAAAAATCTCTCTGCTTTTTAATTGTCCGTGCAGCCCACAAATAAATGCTCTTTTGGAGCCAGGTTTTGTCTTTATTTTCATTCAGACTGGAAAATTTGGGGAAGGAAATGGAGTCTCTGGCTGCTTTATGAGCCTTCACGAGCCCTCAGCTGTGTTGTAAATGCAGTTTTCTCTCTTTGCCCTGTCAGCAACAGGACTTGCTTCAGCTGGCACAGCAAAAAATGGGAAAATAGGGAAATATTCCATTTCTTCCCTCTGGATATTGCTGCTGCTATGAGGATCCAACTCCCCAAAAACATGAGGGATATTAAATTTCTCCTGTTCAACCAGCTTGAACTCGTCCAAGCACGTTCCTTCAGCACCCAGCCCTCAACTAACACCACAAAAAATAGAATTATTGTTAGAGACCACTTAAAATCTTTGCAGCAGGGATGGGGCTGGTTCCCAGAGCAGCTTTTTGGGGCTAAGCTCAGCTCAACTGAGATCATCCAGCAGCCTTAAGTGGGGGACTCCAGTCAGGCCTAAAGTCAGGCCCAGCTTAAACCCAGCTCCTTGCTCCTGACGTGGGCAGAAACCCAATTAAAGCACTGAGACTTTGCAAATTAATAAATTATCTCCTTCCAAGTGGGCTGGGAGGGTATTTTTCAGGAGTTTTATTTGTCTGGAGAAGCTGCCCCATCCCTGGGGATCACCCCAGGCCAGGCTGGAGCGGCCTGGTCCCAAGGAAGGTGCCCAGCCCATGGCAGGGGGTGGAAAAAGATCTTTTTTAAGGTCCCTTCCACCCAAACCATTGCAGGATTTGGCCCAAACCCCTCTCAGTTGATGTTTAATTGCTGGAACCAAGCACAGAACATCCATTTAATTGATTCTGGGAGATAAGAACCAACCCTGGGATCTGCCATCAGATGCCGTGGCCTACTTTGGAGGCCTGATCCAACAAGTAAACAAAGCTAATTAACGAATCTTCTAATTAAGAGTTCCCTGATAGAGCTCAGATGAAAGAATTGGCTGACTGCTTCCTCCAGCTCCTGTAATCAAGAGACAGAACAAACTCAAAGTGAGCAAATTGCTGCTACTGTGTGCAGAACTTGGTGTAAATAATAATAAAATCATGAAAGCTGCCCAGGCACTTGCTATATCTGGCACCAACAAAGCAAATGGTGCTTCAAAGGCAAGAAATTAAACACTTATTTGCATTTCTTCTGAGTTTTCCAGAGACTGGAGCGCAGTCCTTGCAGACAAAATTCTGCTTTGGTTTGGAAATCCCTGCGAGCGTTGCCTCGTGTTAAAAGGAGTGCTTGGAGTATTAGGAAGAGGAATTCCTGAAAATGTGAGATTTTGTTCCAATTCATAGAAATAGATCAGAGCATTTTCTTTTGCCTGTTTTAATCCAACTCATCCAGACACTTTGATATCATTTTAGATGAATGCATAAGACCTGACATCAGAGCTATTGAATATTTTTTTAGCAGTGGGAGTGCCTGATTCCCCACTCCCTCAGAGCTGGGCTTTTATGAGGTAGAAATAATTTTTTTTAAAAAAGGAAAACCGATGTTTTTGCCTTTTTTTTTTTTTTAACTCAGGGCTGCTTGATTTCTGTGTAAATCCCAGCTAAGCAGGCACAGCTCCTCCTGTGCCTCTGCAATATAAGCAGCAGCAGACAATGAAGGCTCCACCCAAAATGCCCCTGTTGCAGTTTCTGCTGGGAAATTCTTTGATTAAAAAAAAAGAAATTTAAAAAACAAAAAGGCAAACCCCACCAGAGCTCACTGGGTGCATTCAGGTGATTTCTTGGTGCTCAGCGAGGCCCCGGGCTCAGCTCTGAGCTTTTCCTTGAGGAGATGCTGATTGCAGCTCGGGCTGTGTTATTTATGGATGCAGCAGAGGGAGAGCAATGAGCAGGATTGTTTTGCAGGAGCTGCTGCTTTTCCTCGTGCAGCAATGGGATTTGGAATCCTGGAATGGTTTGGGTTGGTAGGGACCTCAAAAATCACCCAGTGCCATGGGCAGGGACACCTCCCACCATCCCAGGCTGCTCCAGCCTGGCCTTGGACACTCCCAGGGGTGGCACTGGGTGGGATTTAAGGTGCCTCCCAACCCAAACCATTCCATGATCTGTAATTACCTGGTTATTGCCACTCGTAACAAAGGGGGTGGGGAGGATGCAGGGGCTCCAAGAGCCCTCATGCCTTGTGCAAAATGCAAACTGAAGGCAAAAAAAATTTATACTCTACGTATGTGTGGGGGTTCTGAGTTACAGCCAGGGTTGGGTGTCCCTGTTCTTTTCTGCATCACCCCTCAGAATAATTTGCATTATTTAGGTCACCCAGGGAACGTTTTCGAGAGGTGAACCTGGGTTTGGGATTCTCTGCCTGAGGTGTTGATGGCCTGGGGACACTCACACCCAGTAAAACCAGTAAGGGAGCAGCTGCAGCTCCATCAGGGGCCAAGGGGGACAGGGCTGAGCTGCTGCAGATGAGACAAGTGGCAGAAGCCACTCCATCCTGGCTGGAACCAGCCCTGCTTTATCCCCTTCCTCTGCTGACAGTATTGATTTTTTCTCACAGTTAAATGTCCAGGGGCTTGATGATCCTCTGCATTACGGCAGGAGGCAGCAAAAGGGACACAAAGGGGAATGGTGGAATCTGCCAGCACTCCCCTGTGCCTGGAAATACAAATTTGGGGAGCAGGATGGTTTCTTTTCCTTGGAGTAGCAAAGCTTCGCCCTCACCCTGAGTCCCACAGAGGTTCCCCACTGCAGGGCTGTGTGCAGCACCCATCCTCCTCCTCCCCATCCTCCTGGCACACAGAAAAAGGTTTTAAAGGTTTTCCACTCAAAAAAACCAAAAACCAAAAAACAAACAAACAAACCCCCCCCCCAAAAAAAACCCCAAAACCACACACACACACACACAAAAAAACACACACAAAAAACCCCAAAACCAAACTACACACACACACAAAACCAAAAATAATAATAAAAAAAAAAACAACAAAAAAAACCCACCCAAAACCAAACCAACCAACCAACAAACAAACAAAAAACAAAACAAAACAAAAAAAACCCCAAAAAACCCCAAACCAACCAAACAGACAAAACCAACCCACCAAAAAAAACCCACAAGTGAGAAGGAATATGAGCAGCCTACAGGTACGAGGCTTGTTGTGCTGGGATCTGAAGCACAGTGGTTTTTACAAGCTGAGGTACATCCCTTTATTAATGCATGGCATAATAAATGGTAGCATCAATAATTAAACCTCGTGATCAGGTTGCTGTAGGGTAGATTAGCATAAATCCAGTGGCACGAAACGAGGTATTTCAGCCTGCAGGAGCTGAGCATCCCAGAAGATGCTCAGCTCCCTGAATCCCTGACCAACCTGCTGGGGATCCTCCTCTCCACAGCGTCTCTGTTCCTCATTTCTCCCCCTTTCAAGGCCAATCTCTGCTAAAGATAAAAGATTAGCACAGAAAAACTCTACCTGTGCTGCTCCCCTGTGCTGAATAATGAATGGCTGCTCTGGCATGCATGAGTGCAGCCACCACTCGAGTTTAAAAAAAACAAGTGGTGAATAAAAATCGAGGCAGAAGTGCTGAGAGCAGCTGCACTGATCTTCAGGAGGACCCTGTAGATTTGCAGAATAAAGTCTCCCAGCAGCTCTGCTGAGATAGAAGTGACATTTAAGCTTTTATGAGCTCTTGGTTGCAGTTCATTCCATGCAGAGCAACCTGGGATGAGCAGGGACTGCAGCTTTGTGCCTCTGAGAGGCCCCTGCCCTTCACAGCTCAATGATTGAAATACCCTGAAATGTGTGGAGAGGCTGTCACACACCAGGTGATGTTCTGGGTGAGGTCACTGGAAAATAGTGGGGAACACATTAAATCCACCCTGCTGTACCTTTCCTAAAAGGTTGGTATTAAACAAACGTTTATTTCTGCCAGAAATCCCCAATTACCACTGCAATTACTGCCAGGCACATTAATTCCCACACGTTCCCCTTTCTTTGGGAAGCACCTCGGTGTTTTTGGGGTATCTGTCTGATAAATGTCCCCAAATCTGTACTGATTTGAGCATGGGTTGGACTTGATGATCTTGAAGGTCTCTTCCAACCTAGAAATTCTGTGATTCTGTGACTTCAATTCCTTCCTTGAGAAAACTTTGAACAGTCAGTTCTGTGATGCATTTGCCCTTCTGACTCCAAGAGGTGAATTCTCATTTTCTTTTCGAGCCTCCCATGCAGCCTGCGCTCACTGCATCTCTAATTTACCTCTGATAAATCTCCACCACATAAACAAATACTGCTTTGTTTTAATCAGCCAGTGGTAACAACCTGGCCCAGAGGTGGCTGCAATGCAGCTGTCCAATTTAATCTCTGCATTAGCCAGATTAGACAAGGAGAAATATCCCCTCCCTGTGATCCGTGTCTCAGACAGACTTGGCTCCAGGGAATCTCAGGGAAGCAGGACTGAGAACCACCCTGTGTCTGCTTTTCTGTGCAATGAAAGGACAAATAAACGCTGCCAGGCTTCCCCTGAAGTGCCCCAGGCTAGGTTGGACGGGGTTTGGAGCAGCCTGGGACAGTGGGAGGTGTCCCTGCCCTGGCAGGGGTGGCACTGGATGGGATTTAAGGTGCCTCCCAACCCAAACCATTCCATGGTCTGTAATTACCTGGTTATTGGGGACCGCTTGTAACAAAGGGCGTGGGGAGGGTGCAGGGGCTCCAAGAGCGCTCATGCCTTGTGCAAAATGCAAACTGAAGGCAAAAATATTTATACTCTTTACATATGTGTGGGGGTTCTGAGTCACAGCCAGAGTTGGGTGTCCCCCAGCATCACCGAGGCAACCTCAGCCACAGCCTGGGGCTCGCAGCACATTCCCGAAGCTTCTGACAGCTGTGGAGAAGAGAGCGGAGCGTTAAACACAGTCTGGGTGGGCTCGGGGGTGCAGACAGACCCGAGGGGAGCTGGATCTGAACGGGCCAGAGCCGGGCCCGAAGGAGGGCCCAGAGATGCCCCGGGAGAGTCCGAGCTGCCCCAAGGAGAGCTGAGACCACGAGGCGGGGCCGAGCCGGGCGCGTTCCAGAGCGGGCCGGTCACAGCCCCCTCGCGTCTGCGGGGATGCCCGGAGCTGTCCAGACATCCTTCAACTGCTGTGACACCCGGAGCTGTCCAGGCATCCTTCAACTGCTGTAATGCCCGGAGCTGTCCAGGCGCCCCTTCCCTGCTGTAATGTCCGGAGCTGTCCAGGCATCCCTTCCCTGCTGTAATGCCCGGAGCTGTCCAGACATCCCTTCCCTGCTGTGATACCCGGAGCTGTCCAGACATCCCTTCCCTGCTCTGATACCCGGAGCTGTCCAGGCATCACCAGGGCGAGGTCAGCAGTGAGAGAATGCCGGGACCACACCGGGCGTCACCTCCCCGCGGCGGTGCCTGGACCACTCCCGGTGTCACCTCCCCGCCGCGCTGTCGCCGCGCCCCGCCCCGTCCCCGCCCGGTGGCCGCTCCGCCCGCCCTCCCGGCGCATAAATACCGCGGCGCGGGCGGCGCCCGCCGCAGAGCAGCCGCCGGAGCCCCCCGCAGCCATGAGCTCGTACGGCTACGACCCGTTCTTCCCGTCCTACAAGCGGCGCTACGCGGACAGCCCGCGCATCCATGTCTCGGTGCGCAGCGGCGGCGGCTTCGGCTCGGCGCGCTCCGCGTACTCCAGCCTGTCCGCGCCCGTGTCCTCCGTGTCCGTGCGCCGCAGCTACGCCACCTCCAGCGCCTCGGGCTCGCTGCTGCACTCGGTGGACAGCCTGGACCTGAGCCAGGTGGCCGCCATCAGCAACGACCTCAAGTCCATCCGCAGCCAGGAGCGAGCGCAGCTGCAGGACCTCAACGACCGCTTCGCCTGCTTCATCGAGCGCGTCCACGAGCTGGAGCAGCAGAACAAGGTGCTGGAGGCCGAGCTGCTGGTGCTGCGGCAGAAGCACGCCGAGCCCTCCCGCTTCCGAGCGCTCTACGAGCAGGAGATCCGCGAGCTGCGCTTGGCCGCCGAGGAGGCGACCAGCGAGAAGCAGGCGCTGCAGGGCGAGCGGGAGAGCCTGGAGGAGACGCTGCGGGGGCTGCAGGCGCGCTACGAGGAGGAGGTGCTGAGCCGCGAGGACGCGGAGGCGCGGCTGCTGGAGGTGCGCAAGGGCGCGGACGAGGCGGCGCTGGCGCGGGCGGAGCTGGAGAAGCGCGTGGACAGCCTGCTGGACGAGCTGGCCTTCCTCAAGAAGGTGCACGAGGAGGAGCTGGCCGAGCTGCAGGCGCAGATCCAGTACGCGCACCTGTCGGTGGAGATGGACGTGTCGGCCAAGCCCGACCTGTCGGCCGCGCTGCGCGACATCCGCGCGCAGTACGAGAAGCTGGCGGCGCGCAACATGCAGAACGCCGAGGAGTGGTTCCGCAGCCGCTTCACCGTGCTCAGCGAGAGCGCCGCCAAGAACACGGACGCCGTGCGAGCCGCCAAGGACGAGGTGTCCGAGAGCCGCCGCCTGCTCAAGGCCAAGACGCTGGAGATCGAGGCCACCCGCGGCATGAACGAGGCGCTGGAGAAGCAGCTGCAGGAGCTGGAAGAGAAGCAGAGCGCGGATATCTCCGCGCTGCAGGTGAGGGGGCGGGCGCTGGAAGGGGCCCTGTGATGCCCGGAGCCGGGGGAGGAGGGTCGGGGTCCCTCCGGGGAGGGGATGATGGGGTGTGCAGGGTTCTGCGGGTCGGGAGGAGTTGGGGTTTGAAGGGCTCTGAAAATGAGGGGATGATGGGGTTTGCAGGGCTCTGCAGGTGAGGGGATGCTGGGGTTTGCAGGGTCTGCAGGTGAGGGGACATTGGGGTTTGCAGGGTCTGCAGGTGAGGGGATGTTGGGGTTTGCAGGGCTCTGAAAATGAGGGGATGATGGGGTTTGAAGGGTTCTGCAGGTGAGGGGATGATGGGGTTTGAAGGGCTCTGAAGATGAGGGGATGATGGGGTTTGAGGGGCTCTGCAGGTGAGGGGATGCTGGGGTTTGAAGGGCTCTGAAAATGAGGGGATGCTGGGGTTTGCAGGGCTCTGCAGGTGAGGGGATGCTGGGGTTTGCAGGGCTCTGCATGTGAGGGATTTCAGGGTTTTCTGGACACTTCAGGTGAAGGTATGGATGTTGGGGTTTCTTTGGCTCTGCAAGTGAGGGGTTTCAGGATTTTCTGGAATGTGCAGGTGAAGGGATGGATGTTGGGATTCGAGGGGTTCTGCAGGTGAGGGGTTTCAGGGTTTTCTGAGCTCTGCAGCTGAAGGGATGGATATTGGGGTTTGAAGCTTCTGCAGGTGAGGGGAGTTGGGGTCTGCAGTCTCACAGATGAGGGGCTCAGGTTTGCAGGGCGCTGTCAGGAACATCGCTCCCGGTTTGTGCCGTGCCCGAGCTGCAGACAAGGCATCCTAAAACCCCAGTGCAGAACGGCACAGAGCAACAAAGCAGGAGGTGGTGTGGAAATACAGACCCAAATCGGGATCTGAGTCACCGAAATCATCCCAGAGATGGGGACGTTGCTTCTGGCACTGCTTAGCCAAAGCGTGAGGTGTTATAAAATCAGAATGCAGAGTGATAAAGCCCAGTGTGGTGTGTCCAGGTACTGACACAGCCTGAACTACACCAAAAAATCAGGGAATCATAGAATATCCTGAGTGGGAAGCGACCCACAAGGCTCATCAATGGATATCCCTAAGCTAAAATTAGAAAAAACACGTAGAGGCCAAAAATCAAAATGAAACAATGCACAAATTTCACGGATGCTTTGGCATTTGGGTGGCAGAAAATCGGGCTCTGTGTGCTGAACAGGGCTGGAATAATGTGGAGTAGAAAAGCTGCCAGGAAAGGTGCTAAATGATGCTTTTTGGCTGAGGGTAAAGTGGGAGCTGTGCAGTTTCTGTCTGCTAGAGCAGGATTAAGTTAAAAGGATTGGAGAATTCCCTTGTGGAGTCTGAGAGAACGGAATTTTTACGCTGTCAATGTTGTTCCATCCAACAGGATACAATCAACAAATTGGAGAACGAGCTGAGGACCACAAAGAGTGAGATGGCTCGGTACTTGAAGGAATATCAGGACCTGCTCAATGTGAAAATGGCCCTGGACATCGAAATTGCTGCTTATAGGTATGGGGGGGAATGTTTTAATGAGCCAGAGCTCAGAGCAGGTCCCGTTCTCTTCAGGGGAATTCAGGTTATTGATCATTCCCCCAGCTGAAATTTTCATAGATTTGTGGCAGAGTTCAATCAGCTCCTCTCTGTGTGCACACAGAATTTTTTAGCTTGGCAATCAATGATCTCAGTTCTCCATCCTTGCAGATAAAAGTGCCTGTTCTGTACTCAGGAAAGAGATTTTGTGTCAGTGGAATTCCTCAAGACACACGGCTCCTTCTCAAAGTGGGAAATCCCTCAAATGCCCTCAAGAACAGGGATTTTTTTTTTTCCTAACTCGTAAATCTGCAGATTAAATATTTTCCAGTAGAATTGCTGCTAAAGAACTGTGATGTTTTGTCTCAGATGCTGAGAGATTTCAGTGCCGGGAACAGAATTTCTGTGGGAGCCACAAGGGGGAATAGTGAGAGAGAGCAGCTCCAAACCTGGTCCAACAGCTCAGCAGCAAATTGTGACAGCTGCAGGGTGGCAAAATACACCTGCCAGAGAGGGTCTGGAGAGGTTTTCCTGTTCCTTTCAACAAAGAGAAGTATTAATTCACCCACAGTGGACACATCTGAAGAATTTATTCCAATAAAATAGGGTGGCAAAACACACCTCCAGCTTCACCTGCCAGAGAGGTTCTGGAGAGGTTTTCCTGTTCCTCCCATCAAGGAGAAGTATTAATTCGCCCACAATGGACACATCTGAAGAATTTATTATATTTATATAAATAGAAAATTTATATAAATATATTTATATAAATACAAAAATAGAGTTATAAAAATACAAATATAAATATAAAATTATATAAATATATTTATATAGCTATAAATATATATTTATATAAAAATATATCTATATAAATATATTTATATAAATATAAAAATATAAGAATATAACTATGACTATAACTATGACTATAAATATAAATATATAAATAAATATATAAATATATATAAAATTAAATATATAAATATAAATATATTTATATAAAATAGGGCAGCACTGGCACAGAGTGCAAACCAGCCTGGTCATTAATTAATAACAATTCCATTAATCAATAACAATTCGCAGCCTGCCGGGCTGTGCCGCTGCAGCACAACCAGCTCCTTTTCTCCTCGCTCTCACATTTTTTTATTTCATTTTATTTTTTTTTCCTTTCCCCCTTGCCAGGAAACTTCTGGAAGGGGAGGAGACCCGGCTGAGCTTCACCAGCGTGGGCAGCATCACCAGCGGCTACAGCCAGAGTGCCCCCAGCTTCGGCAGGGCCGCCTACAGCGGCCTCCAGTCCAGCTCCTACCTGCTGACCACCCGCTCCTTCCCCACCTACTACTCCAGCCACGTCCAGGAGGAGCAGATCGAGATCGAGGAGACCATCGAGGCTGCCAAGGCAGGAGAGGCCAAGGCAGCTCCTGCAGAGGAGGGCGAGGAGGAGGAGAAGGAGGAAGGCGAGGAGGAAGCGGGAGAGGAGGGTGAAGAAGAGGAGGAAGGTACTTAGAGCTGCTTGTAAATCCCTTTTATTCATAAATAATAATCCCTTTTATTCATTTCATTCAGGGATAAACCTGTAGCAGGAGTTTCTTAAGGAACATGGGCACGAGGTATTTTGGATGAGATTTGAACTACCCCAAACTGGGCCTCAGTTTCAGGCCTGCCTGGAAGTAGCCAGACCTGTGGCGCAGTTATAAATTTATTTTAAGGTGTGTTTAAGCATTAGATAGCACAGTTATAGTGTGGTTATGGTGCCCTCCTTAAGGGTAAAATTGTTTACATTCTTTTTTACACTGAATGCCAATTAGAAAACACCTTTAACTATAAATTATCTGAACTGTATTTAACCCCCCTTCCTGGAGGAATAAACAGAGAACACATGATCTAACAAAATTGGTCGTATGTGTGTTGCTCTGTCCAGTTTCCCACTTTAATTAGGAGTCCCCTGGTTTCATAAACCCCAGACATCCCAGTGATTCCATTTAATGATTAAAGCTCTTTGCTTTTCTAATCCCACGAGCCAAAAGGATGGTGGGGTTAAGCACATGGAATTTACCAGGAGAGTCTGAATATTGAGTGGAAGATAAGGTCGAGTCAGGCAGATTAGTTCAAATCAGGCATTTTATAGGTTTCTAAAAACCCCAATGATCCTGTTCAGATGTTACAGACATCCTCAAAGAGAAGGGCCAAGGACATGCTGAGCTAAAAATGAATTCCCAGAGGGCAGCCCGAGATAATGGGAATGTCAGCTGGAGTGCCTGGGCTCAGGGCGTGGCAGCCTCACTTCTCTGCAAGGCACTGGTGGCCACTGAACTATGAGGGGGTCATTAATGAAAGTTTAATTATTGAAGTGAAATTACATATAAATAATGTAGTGAAATTACAGCTGAATAAATATAAAGTGAAATTCCAGCTAAAGAGCCAATTGCAGAGCAGTGAAAGATAATTCAAGCCTTTGGATGAGGCTTTAAGCACTGAGTCCAGAACTGATCTTTTCCATGATTTGGGTTTTTTTTTTTGAAGTGTTTCACTCCCCCTGAAGCCCAGGAGAAATGGGTTGTGCAGTTTTGCTGTAGCTGGCTGCCAAAATGTGTGGGGTTGAGGGGGATTCCCACTGGGCTGGGATCAGGAGTTGGGCCTGGATGTGAAATACCTTTCTGTCCTCCAAAGGTGCCAAGGAGGAATCAGAAGAAGCCAAAGAGGGCGAGGAAGAGGAAGGAGAAGGGGAAGAAACAGCAGCAGAAGAAGGGGAGGAGTCCCAGGAAGCTGCTGAGGAAGCTGGTGAGGAGGAGAAGGAGGAGAAGGAAGAGAAGGAAGAGAAAGAAGCAGCAGGGAAGGAAGAGAGCGAAGGCAAGAAGAAAGCTTGACCTGAGGGCAGCTTCCCATCACTGACCGAGCTCCAGCTGCAGTCTCACCTATTTAATTCAGTGCCCACTGAGGTTCCAGTCCATGATTCTGATGTTTTCTCCCTGTGCAGAGTCTGAGTTTGCTTGCAGAGCACCCAAGGCTTGCTCCCCGAGCGCCGCATGGTTCCACGTATGAGTTCAGGGCTTCTGTCTTTCCTGGGTGACCCCAGAACCTTCAACATTTCAAATGGGGAGGGGAGGGAAAAAAAAAAAAAAAAAAATGAGTGGTGGGAATGAAAGGTTACCTTTGAGTTGCATTTAAAAATTAATCCTGGAAACGGTGGCTGGGGGGGGAAGTGATGGAGGCTTCATTAAGTACGTGCAATAAAGCAGTTAATAAAGTTCAGAAATGCTTACACGGATCCCTCGTGCATGGCCTGTGTCACTGGTGCCCCCAAAAAGGTTGATAGAGGTTTGTCCCACTCAAAATGGGGAAAAAAAAATCTCTTGGGGGTGTAAAATTTCACACATTTTATGAAAATACCCTGGGGTGTGGTGGTGGCCGGGATGGGTCTCACTGGCTGAGGGAAAATGGGGATTTTGTCAAACCAATACAGAGGGGAAAAGCAAATGTGGCTGTAAAATTGTGGCAGGAGGTTGTTCAGTGTCTGGGGGATCAGTGAGGAGAGGGGAGAACAGCCCAGGGTGTAGGTGAGGCTTGGAGGAAAGAATATCTTCCAAAATGACATTAAAATCAAACTGTGATGAGCAGTTAGAGGGATGGGTGGTGTGGGGGGAGGAGCTGCCTCTCTCCCCCAGGTGCTCAACCCTCTCTGGGCTGCAGAGGCTCTGAGAATTTTCTGCTGAGAATTTCCCAGGGCCTTTTAAAGTTTTGACTGAGCCAGAAAAAGTCACAAAAAATAAAAATGAGCATCTCAAGAGCAGCACAGCCTGGCAATTCCACAAGCAGTGTCCTGTGCTCTGAGCCTTCGACCACCCAAAGCTGATACAGAAAATTAAACCTTGGAAGGGTTAATTAGCACTGGGCTAATGCTGCAAATTAAACCTGTTTAAATAAAATAAACCCGTGGAAATTTCGAGTTAAATTAGGCACTGATGGCTGCACTAAACTTTGCAGAAAGGTTTGTCTGGGATGAATTTCTGCACAGGATTTTGGGGCAGCTTTGGATTTTTTTGCACTGGTGATGGGATATCAGCTGATTTGCATTGATTCTCCTCAGTGGCTTTGTTCAGGGAGAAAGGAAATCTCTTTTTTTTAATTCAAATTTTAGGGGGTTACCAAAAGCATCTCCCTTTTCAGTGTTTAAAGGGTGATAAAAAAGATGATGATGGATGAAACAAGCACTTAAAATTACTATTTTCTTCCACATTCCCAAGAAAAGCAGCAAGAGAAAGAAAAAGAAGCTCAGTCAAAGCGTTCAGAAAAGCAGTAATGCCAATTTAATTTCCAATCTTTTTTCCCTACTTTCCAGGGAGTTTGATGCTTTTGAGAACCAGAAGGAAAACAAATAAAATAATTTTCACTTCCTTCAACAACACCTCTGAAATATTTCCCTTTCACATTTCCCTCCTGCTTTCCATGGAGGTTTTTCTCCCCAGGTTTAGGCAGAGCTGCTGTCACAGAGCGGATTTTATTTCCCCTCTCCAGGACAGAGTGAGGAGAGCTGGCAGTGCTTTTCACAGAGAGTTTTGGGAGGTTCAGAGGGGATGGAGGGGAGCTGCTCCTGCGGGGTGTGACAGCTCCAGCTGCCCCGGCAGCCTCGGGGCTGTGCTGGGAGATAAGGAACAGGAACGAGCTGCTTCTCAGAAATGGGAGCTGCTTCTGGGAAACTGCCCGAGGAAAGGAGGCCTGGCACTCAGCGGGCAGAGAGGGGCTGCTCCTGAGGAGAAAAATCCTTCTCCAGCCCTGGCCAGAGCCCGTCAGGACGGTGGAAGGCAGAGCAGAGCTGGGCAGCTCGGCTGGAGGGACAGGGTGAGGGGGAGCGGCTTCAAACGGACAGGGAGGAGGTTTGGGTGGGATTATTGGGAAGGAATTCTTTATTTAGAGGGTCTTGAGGGGCTGGGGTGGAGTTCCCAGAGGAGCTGTGGCTGCCCCTGGGTCCCTGGCGGTGCCCAAGGCCAGGCTGGAGCAGCCTGGGGCAGTGGGAAGTGTCCCTGCCCATGGGCAGGTGGGACTGGATGAGCTTCAAGGTCCCTTCCAACCCAAACCATCCCGTGACACATCAAATCCTGCCCTTCTCCGAGCATTCTTCAACTCTTCAAAACCCCAATTTTCACCCTCTTTCACGACTTTTTTTTTTTTTTTTTCCGCCCACAAACTCCTCCTTCCCTCAGCCCTTTTTGCATCCCCGTCTGCTGTGGGAAGCCGAGCTCCCCGTGCAGCCAGGGCTGCTCCGGAGCATCACAATACGAGCGGGACAAACCCTCATCAACCTTTTTGGGAGCTGCAGCAGCTCTGTCCCGGCTCCTGCAGCCTCTCCCGGGCTGACCCCTGCTCCCCGGGTGATTTTTATTGCCTTCGCAGCTGGGCAGGGCTGAGTCAGGAGCTGCAGCAGCAGCGCTGGCTCTGCAGGGACCCCCGGCCCTGGGAGGGGGGCCCGGCCGGGTTGGTGCCCCCGGGGCTGTGGGATGGATGGATCCTGCTGCCAGCACTCGCCTCACCTTGGAAAATCCAGGCGCTGCTTTTGACGCAATGCAGTAAAAGCTGGCAGAGGCTCAGGAGAAACTTTCGCCAGAGTTGCAGCTGAGAGTGGAGGCAGAAGTGTCCTGGGGGCTTTTGCTGCTCTTTGGGTCTGGGATCTCACCCAGGGAGGTGCTGGGTGCTCCCCCTGAGAGGCACAGACACCCCCTGCCCTCCCCTCAGCAAGGGGAACACCCGGACAGAACACCCGGACAGAACACCCACATCCCAGACATCCGCCTCCTAATGATTAAATCATTAACAATTCATCGTTTGCTGCCCGCCCGGATGAGTTCAGGACACTTTTTAATCCTGAAAAAGCAGGAATGAAGCCCCACACGTGCATGGGGAGAGCGCAAACCCCGGTGAGTGGAGAAGATTCTGGTGCCTGACTCAGCTCCTTGGCAAACGCGTCCTGTTTGTGTTTTGTAACGCTTCCCGGTTTGTTCCCACCTGGAATTTCATTCTGGGATGCTGAAAAATAACGGTGGCACCTCCACAACCCAGCACAGGAGAAAGATCCTGGTTTGGAGCCCTCCAGCTCCTGAAGCCACGGTGGTCTGGGTGTCCCACCTTACAAAAGATGCAGAAATCTTCACTGTAAATCCCTTTATTATTATTATTTTTATAATTTTTATTTCTTTATATAATATTTTATTATAATTTTTAATTTTATTATATTATTACTATTTATTATTAAATAATTTTATCATTAATTTTATAATATTTTTATTCCTTTATAATTATTATTTTCCCCTTCACTGATTTTTTTTTTTTCTTTTTAATTGTCTAACGAATTTCTCTGTCTGAAAATAATTATTCCCTTCACTGGCTCTGTGCAGTCTGGAGGAGTAATTGGTGCAGAACAGGCAAATAACATCCTATTTATGCCTCTCTGCCCGGGAATTGTGCTCTCCTTTGAAACTGTTTGATTGCAGATGTCAGTAGACAAAAACCTCTTGGCACCATTAAATATTAATCAGCTCTTACAGTTTTATAAACATTTAGAAAATGTGTTAACCACTGGCTCGTTCCTCTCAGGATTCACTGGGAACATCTGCAGTGGGAAATGGGCTAAATTCACAAATCTGCTGTGTTGGAGCAGGGAGGGGGGGAAAAACGGACTTGTGGGTGATAACTGAAAGCTGTGAGATGTTTTGGGGTGGGAAAGAGGGGGATGAGGATGCTGTGGAACACATCCTGCCAAAGGTTTGCCTCCCCAAAACCCTCCAGGGAAGGGATGGATGTGCCCTGGGGTTGGTGCAGCCCCTCCTCGTCCCAGCAGCTGCAATCCTGGATTGCCCAAGTGCAGACAGCAGCAAAAACCCCACAGAAATCAGGATTTTGGGGTCCCTGGAGATGTGTCCTGCCAGGACTGAGGAGAAAGCAGCTGGACAGGAATCCCAGCATGAAAAACAGCCAGGCTGGGGTCCCACCAGTGTCACAATAAGACATGAAATAAGGACACGGACTCGTTCTCAGAAGGCTGAAGATTCACTCCAATCCCTCTTTATTCTCGAGCCACTTCCCCTTATATCTTTTTACAAAGATCCCACCCAAGGGGTGCAATTCTTGGACCACATTGGTCGACTCAGAAGGACATCAAGTAAATTCCCTCCTCTGGGAAAGAATGCAAAAAAACAGGTACAAAAAAACCCATAGTGTACAATAACACATCCCTTGGTTACAGAATTGTGCCTGGGAACAGTTTTAGAGAAATCAAAACATCGCAGCCACGAACCATGGGCTACACACCTGCACAGGTGGAATGTCCCTGAGCCTCCTGCTGACACCAACATTTCATCCACGGTGCAAGGTGACCCTTCCTCTCCCTGCTGAAGATTCCCAAATTCCCACTGTAAGCGATGGAGTTTTGCAGTTTGGAACGTTTTAATGGCTTCTGGAACTTCTTGGGAAGCACACACACACAATTCCAAATTTTGGAATACATATACAATATCTACAATTCCAATATTTCGGACAAATACTGGTCTCTGGTTTAGTCGTGGCGTTCTCCTGAAAGTTTTCTTTAAATCCAAGGGGAGAACACCTCCAATCCTCCCAAACCTTCGGGTTTTAACACAATTTGGTGCAGCCACCAAAAATAGGGGAGCGCTGAACTCCTTGTTCCTAAAGGTGAAGTTATTTTTGTGTCACGCCCACAGCGGAGAAGCCGCCGCTTAATTTGCTCGCTCTGCCTAATTTGCTCGCTCTGCTTTAATTAAACATCACTCAGCAGCCAAGCTGTCGAGCACAGATTCCCATTACTGATAGCAGCAGGAGGAACATCCATTGCTTTGCTCCACAAAGACACCCAGATTTGGTTTGAAAGCCTTATCTGCTCTGGGCTCTCCACCGTTTCTCCAGTGAGGAACAGGCTGAGCCCTTCCAATTAAAAACCCCTTGATCTTCAATTATTGATGGGGTGAAGCATCCAAGGCACATGGAAATCAAAGATTTTGGTCAGACCCTCAATTAGGCAACAGATTTCAGGGCAGCCCGTGGCCTGAACCCAGGGCTTGAAAATTATTTGCATTTCTTTGAGTTATGGGAGGTGGGGCGGCAGCTGCAATCTTCACTTTCCTTTTAAAATGGGAAATAAACACAAAATTAATCCCATAATGAGCAAATTAATCCCCACATTGGAGTTGGGGCCTTTATCTTCTTCCCTTTGTTTCATTTTTCTCCATTTATTTTTCCGTGCAGAGCAATTTTCGTTTGGCTTTGTTGTTAACAAAGCCAACCTGGGAGAGGCCACCACTTGGGAGTGGAAACCATTGGAAACTGGGAGTGGAAACCATTGGAAATCAAAAAAATGTTCGGTTTAAAACCCCTGGGGTTAATTTTTGATTTTAGGATTTTGTGTTCAGAGGCAAATTCAACTTTTTGATCATTGGAGCCAGAGAATTAAGGAGGAGGCTCCCACACAATTAAAGCAAATAAATGAGTGAAATAAGCAGAACCAAGCCCGTTCTGAGGACCTCGTGGTGGCTTGGTTGAGTTCCCTCAAGGGGTTTTTGCTCAGTTAAGTGACAAACTGGTGCCACAGAAGATGCCACACCCAGCTGTGGTTCATGAAGCCTCTCTCCCCAGGAAAATCAAGGAATTATTTGGAAATTTCTGAATTATTTGGAAATTTCCAAATTATTAGAAAAACTGGGAATTTTAGGTGTGAGTGTTGGGGTGTAAGGAGGAAAATTATACTTACAGCAGATTTTAACATTTTTTGGCTCAGCACAAGCAGGACTGAGGGCTTAGAGACCTCCCCCTTCCTAAAAAAAGCAATTGCAACCCTTCCAAGCAACTCAAGGCCAGGCAGAGGCATTCACTGGATTCCTCTAAAAATTTTGGGATATGGCTCTTCTTTGCTCAGTCCAGCCTTTGTGCTGTTAGAGGAAATCTGTCCATCATATCCAGTTCCCAACCCAAAGAACACCCTGAGCTGGGATGGGACCCCCAAGGACCATCAAAGCCCAACACCTAGAGAAATGAGAACACTAAAGAAAGAAAAAAAAACCTCAAGCAATTTTCAACCCCTGCAGCTGCATTCCGATTCAGGAGAGAGCATCCAGCCTTAGGGAAGGGTTTGAATTGGGGAAAAAAGCCACCAGAACCAGTCACGTTTTCATATTGACCTTTATTGAGCAAGAACTGCTGTGACTGTTTTACATCAAACAACAAAAGGTTGCGTACTGTGCATGTCAACAAGGTTCTCCCAGGAGCAAAAGTCCACCCTAATTGCACCAGTGAGGTAAACATAATTAGTTATAAGTAGCTTTTTTTATTTTTTATTTTTATTTTTTTTAAGGCTAGGAGAGTTCTGGTTCTCACGAATACTCTATGACCGTTTTCGGTTTGGTTTTTGGCTCAGTTGGTTCTTTGCATAATTACATCTGAACTCGTTCCTCAGATACGTCCCTCCAACAGCTCAGGAAATTCAGAAAAAGCTTCCTCTGGCACATTTCATCTCATGCACTAGTAGTAGTAGTAATTATTTTTATTTTTATTTTTTGTAGATCCCCAAGCTCTGTGGAGGGAGTACATCTTGAGCCTGCATGCATTCCCCCCCCCTTTTTCCCTATATTGCACGAAAAAAGTAAAATACTGTGTGTCTGGAGCCTCCGTGAGAGAACCCGATCTGCTTTGAAGCCGCCACCCCACATGCATTTTTGCAGCTGTCTATGGCTTAACCTTTTGCACCGACCCAAGCTCTTTGAACTGGTTTGGATTTTTAGCTATGGTTGGCTTTACTCGCTCTCCTTGATCTCCTTTACTACGGCGTGCGAGGTGACCTTCTCCACCTTCTTGGTGGACACCAGCTTCTCCTCAAAGCTTTCCTCGTGCTCCTCCACCTTCTGCGTGACGGTCACCGACTTGGTGACGAACGTGGTGCCGCTGTCCCCGCCCTCCCCCGTGATCTTCTCTGCCTTCTTGGTGACGACGATTTTCTCAGCCTTGTCGTCCACGGGGCTCACGTCCAGGCCGTTGGTGACCACCCCCTTGTCCTCCTCCTCCTTCTCTTTGGATTCCTCCTCCTTCTTCTCCTCCACCTCCCCGTTGACCGCGATGTCCTCTTTCCTGGACTCCTTCTCGGCCTCAGCGGCGCTCACCTTCGTTACCTTGGTGACAGTGATGGTCTCCTCCACCACAGCCTTGGCATCCTTGCCTGGGGAGGGAGGTTTCTCTGGGGACCTGGGCTTCTCTGGGGACCTGGGCTTCTCGGGAGTCACGGACTTCTCGGGGGTCACGGGCTTCACCGGGCTGGCCGGCTTCTCGGGCGTGCGCGGCTTCTCCGGCGGCGCCAGCTTCTCCAGGGCCACACCTTTCTCCGGTGTCACAGCCTTCTCGGGGGTCACAGCCTTCTCGGGGGTGGCAGGTTTCTCTGGGGAGGTCACCTTTGGTGTGGCAGGTTTCTCAGGAGACGCTGCTTTCTCCTCCTCCTTGGCCGCCACCTTCTCCGCTTTCTCCGCCTTCTGCTCCTTCGCTGCCTCCGCGGGTTTTTCTTTCGGGGCTGCCTTGGCCGGCTCTGTGACGGGGGATTTTGGGGGGGACTTCACCGGGGGTGTTTTGACCTTCTCTGCCTTTGCTGGTGCCTCTTCAGCTTTGCCCTTGGCCTCGGGTTTTTCCTCCTCTTCCTCGGCTTCCTCCCCTTCTTCCTTTTCCTCGATTTCCTCTTTTTCGGAGCCGCCTTCTTCCGCGGCGTCGGATTTTGCGGCTTCTTCTTCTTCTTCCTCCTCCGCTTCCTCTTCCTCCTTCTCTTCCTCTCAGCTGCAGCTTCTTGTTCTGCAGGAGCCTTCTCAGAAACTTCTTCCTCTGCAGCTTCTTCTGCTTTTTCTTCCTCCTGTTCGTCCTGCTGTGCCTTGGCTGCCATTTCTTCCGCGATGGACGCCAGGGCGTCTTCCATTTCGGACTTCTCGTCCTCCACCTTCGTCTCCTCGATGATTTCTTCTACGAACTTGTGCTGGACCTTCAGCTTTGGTGGCTCGATTTTTGTTTTCTGGATTTTGGTGGAGGCTATTGTGACGGATGGTTGTCTGTGTGTGAATATGGGACCAGTGATGCTTCCAGAGAAGGCACTGAATCTTGTCTCTTCACCCTCCAGCAGCTTCCTAAGGGAACCAGGAGGAGAGAAAAAAACGAAGATGAGCATTAAAAAAACCAAAAAAAGCCCAAAAAACAACAACAAAAAATCCCACAACAACAAAACAAAACAAAACCAAAAAAAACCCCCAAAAAAATCCCCAAAAAACCCCCCAAAATAAGGGACAGCTATTGGAATAATTGTGGTTGTCCCATCCTTGGAAGTGTCCAAGGCCAGGCTGGACAGGGCTTGGAGCAGCCTGGGACAGTGGGAGGTGTCCCTGCTTTGGGATGAGCTTTAAGGTCCCTTCCAACCCAAACCATTCCAGGATTCTCTCACATCTCCCAGCTGTTCTGTTCCCCTGCCAGCAGGATGGAACCAGTTTGCTGTGGAATGTGCTGGAACTGACCAGGGCCATCACTGCTCCCAGCTCCCCTTGAATCTGCTCCTTTACAAAAACCCACATTCAGCAGTTTTTCACCTGGTTTTGCTTATGATGAGTGTGACACCTTCAGTGATTGCTTAAAATTCATCATTACTGTCAGAAAGCTTCATTATGGAGTAAATCAGCAGGGATTAGCACCAACTAACTAATTTCACCGGATTCATTACGACTCAGGCAAACAGAATTTGACACAGCCAACAGACCCAAATCAAATATTGTGTCTGAGACAGTCACAGCTGATTAGAGCACGTGTTCTAATTTAATAATTCGGGCATCCACCTTTTCTTTGTGGGAATGTGAGAACTGGAGACTTCAGCTGACTTTGGCAGCAGCCAGCTACAGCCCCTGGGGGTGTCTGTGTGTCTGAACAACCTCAGGAATCTCAACAGATCTGCAGGTGGGGGTGTTTTTGTCTTGCTTTTACTTTTTCTTCTATTAAAATGTTTTTTTCATCTCAGCCCGTGACCCAGAAAAATCAGGAGCTCTCCAGTGAGAGTTCTGAAGTGATACAGAAAAAACCTGCCAGGTGATGGCAACAGCAAGCAACGCTCGGCTCCAGATGAGAGCAGACGCCTCTGAAGGAAAGTTGAGCAAGAAAAGCAAAAAGTGTTCGTGACAGGCGGATCTGCCTCAAACCATGATCAAGCAGATTCAGCTGTCTCTCCCGGGCGATGAAAGGGAGCTCTGGTGACAAGCCCTGCCTGCCTGGCGTCTGCAGAGCAGACGGGGATTAAAAATAACCCGTGTCTCTCGCTGCATCCCCTGCTCGTGCAGCCAAGGACAGAATGCGGCACGGGAGCCGCCGCACTGAGTCACGCCGTGCCGTGCCCACGGGGCTCTGCCAGTGATTAGCGGGTCCCTAATGACCTTCCGGGCTCTCAGCGGGCTGGCTAATTGCTGCAGCGATGCGGCCAAGCTCTGGTTTTACGCCGCTGCGTGCGGATCTTTCTTTGCCGTGGCAAAGCTTCCCGAGCCGGCAGCATCCGCAGTGCTATTAATATTCCAGACACGCCTGCAGAGAGCCCACCGTACCTGTACGCGGCGATTTCGATGTCCAGGGCCATCTTGACATTGAGGAGGTCCTGGTACTCCCGCAAGTGACGAGCCATCTCCCACTTCGTCCCTCTGAGCTCGTTTTCCAGCTGGTGAATCGTGTCCTGCAAGGGAGACGCAGAAAAAGAAAAAAAAAAAAAAAAAAAAACAAACCCTGTGACACGGGGCAGAGCGGACGGAACTTCTCTGAGAGGACTTTTGGAAACTCTTCCCGCCGCTCGGGGAGGCAGGGCCGGCATCAGAGCGGGACCCACCCGCTCTCCGCAGCATCCTCCCCCCGCCTTCCGTATCCCTGCATCCCTCGCTGCGGAGCCGGCTCCGGGCACCTCCCGCATTTCCTGCTCCCAGAGCCGGCTCTGGGCACCTCCCGCATCCCCTCCCGCTGGAGCCAGCGCCGGGCACCTCCCGCATTTCCTGCTCCCGGATCCGGTAGCGGGCACCTCCCGCATCCCCCTCCTCCCGGACCCGGCACCTCCCGCATTTCCTGCTCCCGGAGCCGGCTCCGGGCACCCCCCGCCTCCCCGCCGGGCTGGGGACAGCCCCGCGCCGCCTCCCCGGTACCTGATAGGTGCTGAGGTCGTTATTGTGGCGCTCCTCGATGTCGCTGAGCTGCCTCTCCAGCGACTCCTTGGTGCCGCGCACCGACTCGAGCTCGATGCTCTTGGACTGGAGCTGCCGGCGGTACTCGGCGATCTCCTCCTTGGCGGAGCGGATCGCCTCCTTGTTCTGCTCGGCCGCCTCGGTCAGCTTGGCGTAGCGGCACTTGAACCACTCCTCGGCCTGGTGCATGTTGTGGTCGGACTGGCACTCGAGCTGGGCGCGGATCTCCTTCAGCGCCGTCGTCAGGTCCGTCTTCAGGTAGTCCTTCCTCTCCACGGTGGCGTGCGACGCCTGCAGCTGCGCCAGCAGCTCGGCCACCTCCTCCTCGTGGTTGCCCCGCAGGAAGGCCACCTCGTCCTGCAGCGACTGCACCTTCTTGTCCAGCTCGGCGCGCATCAGCGAGGCCTCCTCCATCTCCTTGCGCAGGGCGCGGATGGTCGCCTCCGTCTCGTCGCGCAGCCTCGCCTCATCCTCGAAGCGCTCCCGCAGGCGCTGGATGTCCTCCTCGATGTGCTCCGAGTCCAGCTGGATCTGCGCCTTCTCGTGGCTCACCTGCTCCAGCGCTCCGCGCAGCTCCCGCAGCTCCTGCTCGTAGGCGTCGCTCAGCTGCGCCCGCCCGGCGTGTTTCTGCCGCAGCGCCGCCAGCTCCGCCTCGATCTCCTTGTTCTGCTGCTCCAGGTAGTGCACCTTCTCGATGTAGCCGGCGAAGCGGTCGTTGAGCCCCTGCAGCTGCTCCTTCTCGTTGGAGCGGCTCAGCTTCAGCTCGGCCGCGCCGTTGAGCAGCGAGGACTGGCTCACGTCCAGGCTCTCGGCCGAGCTCAGCACCGTGGAGCCGTAGGCGGCCCGGGGGCCGCCCAGGTTGGAGCGCTTGTAGGAGGAGGACACGGTGCTGCCCGAGCCCCGCGACCACGACTGCGAGCGGAAGCCGCTGCTGGGCGAGGCGCTGGCGCGGCTGTAGGTGGCGCGGGTCTCGGTCACCCTGCGGTACGAGGGGTTGCCCAGGGGCTCCATGGTGTAGCTCATGGTGGGGCGCTGGGGGGGCGGCGGTGCGGGGCTGCTCCGGCCGCCGCCGCCCCTTTTATAGCCCCGCCGGGCGGCTGCGGGGCGGCCCCGCACACGTGTGCGGGGAGGCGGCTCCCCCCCGGCCCGCCCCGCGCCCCGCCCCGGCTCCCCCTTCCCTTCCCTTCCCTGGCCGTCCCTCGCCCGGTCCCGGCCGCCCCTGCCCAGCCCCGACGCCTCCAGGGCGCCCCTTCCCCGCTCCCCTTCCCCTGGCTGCCCCCGCTCCCCGCGCCCCCCTCCCCACTGCCCACGCACTCCCCCCGCGTCTCCTCTCTTCCCCCTGCTGCCCCCTTCCCTTTGCCTTCCTTCTCCCCCCTTCCCTAGGCCAGCACCCTCCCTCCTTCCATTCCTTCCTTCCCTTCTTTTTTCCTCCCTTACTTTCCATTCTTCCCTTTCTTTTATTTATTTTTTTTTCCCCTTCTCTTGCTTTTCCTTCCTTTCATTTCCTTCCCCTCTCTCTTCCACTCCTTTTTTCACTCTTCTCGCTCCTCTCCTCCCTCTCCCGCAGCGCCCAGGGCAGAGCGGAGCGCGGTGCCGGCCCCGGGGCCGCTGCCGGGGGCTGCGGAGCCGGGTAGGGAACGGAGAACCGGGGACCCGGGGATTGGGATCAGCGGCTCCATCACCACGGACAGCTCCGGGCGGGGCTGGGGGGGGCCGGGACCGGCCTGCAGCGGTGGCTCGGGGGGGTTTAGAGGGCAGAGGGAGCCGCGGATGGGTGGGGAGGGTCCCGCTGTCCCCCCGCTGTCCCCAGGCGGGGTCTGGCGTGTGAAGGTCGCAGCGGGCGGGGGAGGCGGGCGCGGCCCGGGGCTCTGCGGCACCGAGCGCTCCCCGCACCGGCTCCGGGGGCTCTGCGGGAGGAGCGGGGGGGAAGCCCTGGGGCAGCCGGGCGGTCAGCAAGAGTTTGCGAGACCCCCCCAAAGGCATCCCAAATCCTTGCTGGTGGTTCTTTTCCTCCTCTCTTTCTTTCTTCCTCCCTCTCTTCCCTTGTCTTCTCCTCCCACCCGCCCGCTTTGATCCAGCGCTTGGCGCATTGCTCAGAATGAATAATAAACTGTTTGAAACCTTGTTAGGGATCACGTTTCGAGGTGGGGGGGAAAAATAGACTTTGTATGGGCTGCATGACAGTGCCTGGCTGCCATCCAGGCTCCGAACTCCTCCTGGAGGGATTACAGCTGCGGAGGAAACGGATTAGTACACTGCAAAGAGGAAAAAAAAAATAATAAAAAAAAAATCAAGCAAGACCCCCCAAAGAAAACCCAAAACTGCTGGTGCTGGGAAAATCCCTGCCACAGCCAGGAGAAGCAGAGGGACGCTGCGAGCGGGGGGAGGGTTAACTCCTCGCTCAGGAGGTGCAGAAAAAGCTCGGTCTGCGCTCACAGCCTGAATTTCTGAGCAGGTGCTCCCGTGAGAGGCAAAACCCTCCTGACAAAGCGCCCGGGTGCCTCCAGCCCTGCCGGGCAGAGCTGGGCAGCTCCGGGGGCCGGGGTGGGACTGGGGCGCCTCGCACCCCGGCCGCTCATTAACATGAGGCTGTCATAGGACTGCAGCACTGCGGTCACAGCCGGGCTGGGCTCCCGAACGCAGCCCCGGGCGCTGCTTCACCTCCCCAGCCTCGGATTGTCCACACGGGACGAGGGTTTTATGCTGATGAGCAGATTCTGACCCCGCGTCATGAATTTTGCTGAAAGTTTCTGCCGTGGGCACAACCCCACCCCCCACCCTGGGTTTCGTTGGGAGTCAAAATAAAATCGCTTCCTCTTGCATTTGGTTTCTTTGGGGGGTCAAAGATGCGTTATGATCTGGTTTATTAATGTTTTTTGGGTTTTTTTTTTCCCCCTGATAATAAAGATAATAAAGGGGGAAGAGGTCATGGTTTTATCCATAAGGAGAACTCACAGTGTGAGGAGACACACAGAGGTGCTTGGGAGCTTTTTATTATCCTTTTAATCTCCTGGAAACAAGGAGTGGCAGATGGAAGTTTGTAATAAAACTCATTAAACACCTCGGTGTTTGGAATCCGTTTACCCCCTCTATGCAAAATAAATTGTTGCTCTGTAATCAAGCAGGGCTGGGTTTGATTTATTTATTTAACAGTGACACCAAGCAATGCAAACTTTTATGGAGCACAAAACATCTCCTGTATATACACAGGGATGGCTTTAAAAAATCAGGATATTCAGGAGGGAGGAAGTTTGTGCTCACAGAGGTGTTCAGTGCAGGAATTCTGAAATAAAATTCATTGTTTCAATTGAAAGCAGAGCCCTGCAACGTGAATTTCTGCTTTCTAATCAGATGCCGGGAGGGGGGACAGGGCTCCTGCTACATTATCCTGAAGGTGGTTTGAAGGTTGAAGTGAGTCAGGGAAATCAGTCTGAGATGTTCCCTCTTTTCTGATGAGCAATTAATCCCTTTTCCCTTCCTGTCCGTCTCCGCTCTGGAGATTTTGAAATGCAGGCTGATATTTCTGCTTGGGCAGAGCTGGTTTTGCCTCAAAGTTGTGCAAACCAGAGCTTTTACCCCAGAGCAGAGGTGATGTCTCAGGACTGAGGCAGGAGGAGAGAGGGAAGGGGCACTCCCATGGAGAGGGGGAGCAGCAGCATTGATTTTAATCTCGATTATCCACTATTGACAAGATTTTATTCTCAATTATCCACTATTGACAGGATTTTATTCTCGATTATCCACTATTGATAAGATTTTATTCTCAATTATCCACTATTGACAAGCTTTTATTCTCGATTATCCACTATTGACAGGATTTTATTCTCGATTATCCACTATTGATAAGATTTTATTCTCAATTATCCACTATTGACAAGATTTTATCCTCGATTATCCACTATTGATAAGATTTTATTCTCAATTATCCACTATTGACAGGATTTTATCCTCGATTATCCACTATTGACAAGCTTTTATTCTCGATTATCCACTATTGACAAGATTTTATCCTCGATTATCCACTATTGACAGGATTTTATTCTGGATTATCCACTATTGACAGGATTTTATTCTCGATTATCCACTATTGACAAGCTTTTATTCTCGATTATCCACTATTGACAAGATTTTATTCTGGATTATCCACTATTGACAGGATTTTATTCTGGATTATCCACTATTGACAAGCTTTTATTCTCGATTATCCACTATTGACAGGATTTTAATCTCGATTATCCACTATTGACAAGCTTTTATTCTCGATTATCCACTATTGACAGGATTTTAATCTCGATTATCCACTATTGACAAGCCTGCAGTGCTGGGAGGGTGAGCCTGAGTCCTGCAGCTTCCTTAAAAAAAAATAAGAAAAAAAGGAAAGGAAACACAGAAGGTGGAGTAGCACAACACGGCCTGGCTGCTCCCAGGGCAAGGAGATCAAAATATAGCCAGTGCTAATGAATTAATTTGAATGTATTAAGAAGATATTGAATCAGATGAGCAGAATAAAGGGGGGGTTGGGCAGGGTTCTTCGTGTTGTGGAGAGGCAGCAGAAGGAAGGCCCTGGGCAGGTGATGTGACATGGCTGGAACTGTTAGAGGTTATTGATCAGCCTAAAGGGGGCTTGTCCTGGTGAGTTTTTAATATAAAGCCTGGTTTAAGTTCATTTGTTAAGTTTAAGGCTTGTCTTGGTAAGTTTTTAATGCAAAGCCTGGTTTGTTTGTTAAGTTTAAGGTTTGTTTTGGTAAGTTTTTAATATAAAACCTGGTTTGGTTGTTAAGTTTAGGGTTTGTCTTGGTAAGTTTTTAATAAAAAGCCTGGTTTGTTTGTTAAGTTTAAGGTTTGTCTTGGTGGGTTTTTAATGCAAAGCCTGGTTTAAGTTTGGTTGTTAAGTTTAAGGTTCGTCTTGGTAAGTTTTTAACACAAAGCCTGGTTTAAGTTTGTTAAGTTTAAGGTTTGTCTTGGTAGGTTTTTAATGCAAAACCTGGTTTATTTGTTAAGTTTAAGGTTTGTCTTGGTAAGTTTTTAATGCAAAGACTGGTTTGTTGTGAAGTTTAAGGTTTGTCTTGGTGGGTTTTTAACACGAAGCCTAGTTTAAGTTTGGTTGTTAAGTTTGAGGTTTGTCTTGGTAAGTTTTTAACACAAAGCCTGGTTTAAGTTCATTTGTTAAGTTGAGGGTTTGTCTTCATAAGTTTTTAATGCAAAGCCTGGTTTAAGTTTGGTTATTAAGTTTAAAGTTTCTCTTGGTAAGTTTTTAATGCAATGCCTGGTTTGTTTGTTAAATTTAAGGTTTGTTTTGGTAAGTTTTTAATGCAAAGCCTGGTTTAAGTTTGTTAAGTTTAAGGTTTGTCTTGGTGGGTTTTTAACACAAGGCCTGGTTTAAGTTTGTTTGGTAAGTTTAAGATTTGTCTTGGTGGGTTTTTAACACAAGGCCTGGTTTAAGTTTAGGCAATTCAAGCCTAATTAGATCTTAATGATACCCATGCAGGGAGGGCAAACAGCGACACCAGGTGGGATTTTGCCAGAGAGGAAAAGGAGCCAGGAAATCAGGATTTGGTCCATTTTCATGTCCCCCCAGTGATTTGAGAGGGTGTGGCTGTCCCTGCTGCAGGACTCACAGCCATCTGTGCCCCTGCTGTCCTGTGGGGTCACCCCAAACTCACCATCACCAAATGTCCCAGGACATCAGCTGGTGGGAATTGGTCTGGTTCCAGCTGAGCCAGGAGAGCAAGGACAGACATCTGAGCCCAGCTGAGGCTGCATTCTGAGAGATTTAAATATCTCTGTGATTCTGTGATATTTAAACAGTCCCAGCCAGGGAGGAGCAATGGGATTTATGGACCAAGGGCCTCATCCTGGCCTGCTGGATGCTCCTTGAAAAGGGATTTCACCCCTGAGGAAGCCCAGGGAGGCCCAGCACAGGGCAGGACACCCAGGCTGAGCAGGGCTGGTGTGCTGCTCCCTGGGAAGTGGATTTTTAATGGGATTTACTTTTTCCTTCTCGTTTGTTCAGGATCTTGAGGTTTGAAGGGTCAGGTTTGGGGTGAGCTGGTTGATTCTGGATTTTCCTGTTCGCGGAAGTTCTTCAGCACCCTCAGGGGCTTGGAGCAAAGAGGGAAGGGGAGAGAGTAAGCTGTGGGAATTCTGGGGTGGGAATGGGATGACCTTTAATGTCCTTTCCAACCCAACCCATTCCAGGATCCTGCTCTCCCTCTGTCCTGGGGAGCCTGGCTCAGCTGGGGGTGTCACTGTCTGGTGTCACAAACACAAAGGTCCTGCTGGGCAGCGCCTTGTGCTCTGAAAAAATTCATTTTATTTCTGCTGGGAGCTGGGCTCTGAGGGCAGAGCTGGAACCCAGCAGCGTCCTCCTCACGCAGCCACTTCTCATCATCCCCCCCGAGCCACCTGAGGCACCCCAGCACCTCAAATCCAGCACTGCCAGGCACTTGGGTTATTTTCTCCATGCAGAAACGTTCTGTGTTGCTTTTGAGGGTGAAATATCCCCGAGAGCCCAGCCCTGAGGCAGAATTTTCATTCCACTGACCAGCGAAGGGAAATTCCTTGCAAATTCCTACAAATCATCACTGAGCTCGTTGCTGCTCTCACTTCCCTCGTTTTACCTGCTGCAAGAGATGTTCGTGGAAGGGTGGAATGGTTTGGGGTGGAAGAGACCTTCCAAATGGCACAAATCCTGCCAAGGATCAGGGAAATTGGGGTTTGACTGCCCAAAACCCTGTCAGGATCAGGGAAATTGGGATTTGACTGCATAAAACCCCACTCAGGATCAGGGAAATTGGGATTTGACTGCACAAAACCCCACTCAGGATCAGGGAAATTGGGATTTGACTGCCCAAAACCCCACCAAGGATCAGGGAAATTGGGATTTGATTGCACAGAACCCTGTCAGAATCAGGGAAATTGGGATTTGACTGCACAAAACCCCACCAAGGATCAGGGAAATTGGGATTTGATTGCACAGAACCCTGCCAGAGATCAGGGAAATTGGGATTTGACTGCACAAAACCCCACTCAGGATCAGGGAAATTGGGATTTGACTGCCCAAAACCCCACCAAGGACCAGGGAAATTGGGATTTGACTGCCCAAACCCCTGCCAGGGATCAGGGAAATTGGGATTTGACCGCATAAAACCCCACCAAGAATCACAGAAATTGGGATTTGACTGCACAGAACCCTGTCAGAATCAGGGAAATTGGGATTTGACTGCACAAAACCCTGCCCAGGATCAAGGAAATTGGGATTTGACTGCACAAAACCCCGCCAAGGATCCCATCCCATCCCCTGCCAGGACAGGGACACCTTCCCCTGGCCCAGGTGGCTCCACGCCCCATCCAGCCAGGCCTGGTGAAACATTCACCCCAAAATTTTCACCCCAAAATTCCCTGCAGTGGCAGCATCAAGGACAATCTCACAGCTCCAGACACACTTCAGTCCATTTACTCACTTCAAAACATGAAACTTTCACCAGACCTCCCACACTTTCCTGGGGTGTTTTCCCTGCTTTTTTCAAGCCCTGCATTGCACAGTGATTTTATAACTCCTGCAGGGGGATGTTCTCACACCTCCTGCTGCGCTTCCATGGGCCACTCCTTTAATCTGGAGGAATTCACAGAGGAGCAGGATGCTGAATTATTCCATGCAGGGCTTGGCCTGGACTCTGCTGATTAATCATAGAAATAATAGAAATATATTCCAGCAGGTTCCTGCAGCTTTGTGTAGTGTTCTTTGGGGTAAACAGGGTGACAGGGACGGGGAGAACTTGTGCCTCCAGCTGCCTGATATTCATGGATCAGGCAAAAATTTATTGATTTCATTCAAAATTAAAAAAAAAATAGATTAGGCAAAATTTATTGGGTTTTTTCCACCAATAAATTCCAGCAGCTTTTGGAATCCTTGGCCAGCAAAAGCTCTGTCCGTGCTCCTTAACTGGGTGTTGAATTTCTTTCCATTGTTTCTTTTAGCTAATTAACCAATTAATTATGGATCAGTGATGAACTTGTCATGTGGATCATGGGGATCAGAGAGTCCTGGAATGGTTTGGGTTGGAAGGGACTTAAAGATCCTCAAATCCCACCCCTGCCATGGCAGGGACACCTCCCACTGCCCCAGGCTGCTCCAGCCTGGCCTTGGGCACTGCCAGGGATCCAGGGGCAGCCACAGCTGCTCTGGGAATTCCCAGCCCAGCCCCTCCCAGGGAAAGATTTCATCCCCAAATCCCATCCAAATCCACAGCTCCAGGGCCTTTTCCCAAATAAAGCATTTGGAGGCATCTCCCTGAAATTAGGGGAGTACCACTCCTTTTAAATTTTGTTTGGTTGTTCAGTTTGCCCAAGAGCTCCCCAACCTCCAAGCCTGGACACGACCCCAAGCTCTGAGCTCCATTTCCCCCACCACCAGTCCCAGAGTTTTCAGGATATTGAGAATATTCTGAGCACTCTGTAGAGGAGATAATTTGGACAAAGTGATCCCAAACCTCAGGGCTGTTGCACACCAGCCCAGGCAGCAGGATTTCCCCATCCAGGTGCTGCCAACGGATTGAAAAATCAGATTTTCCCCCCCAATAATTCCCATAATTGCTGGCATGACACAAGTGTGTGACAATAACTGTCACAGCTGGCTGCTGTTGTGGCTAACTGCCTCTGATTTCCAGCCTGCAGTCATTTATCTCCTTTTATTTTTATTTTTTTTTCTCCCTGGGAAGCAACACCCTAAAAATAGCTTTGTCATGGGAAAATGGTCAGAAAAAGCAAAACTGTGATTGTGGCCACTTCTCAAAGTGCTATTTTTAGAAAGGGAAGGCTTCAAATAAAAAAAATTAAAGAAAACCTCTCCAAAGGAGGTAAGAAGAGCTATTTTTGTTCACTTTCTCACCAGAATATTGCTACCCTGACCTGGATTTGTCCTTTTCCGGGTGGCAATTTCCAGCTGGAGATGTCAAACAGGAGCAGAGAGCCACAGCCCGGGCTGGGCGTGGGGACAGCCAGGGCCAGACCCACGGGGATCCCTCTGCTCCTCATCCAGGACACTCAGATCCCAATTTCTGTGATCCTGACAGGGTTTTGGGCACTCAAATCCCAATTTCTGTGATCCTGACAGGGTTTTGGGCACTCAAATCCCAATTTCTGTCATCCTTGGTGGGGTTTTGTGCAGTCAAATCCCAATTTCTGTGATCCTGACAGGGTTTTGGGCACTCAAATCCCAATTTCCCTGATCCCTGGCAGGGTTTTGTGCAGTCAAATCCCAATTTCCCTGATCCCTGGCAGGGTTTTGGGCAGTCAAATCCCGTTTTCCCTGATCCCTGGCAGGGTTTTGGGCAGTCAAATCCCAATTTCCCTGATCCCTGGCAGGGTTTTGGGCAGTCAAATCCCGTTTTCCCTGATCCCTGGCAGGGTTTTGGGCAGTCAAATCCCAATTTCCCTGATCCCTGGCAGGGTTTTGTGCAGTCAAATCCCAATTTCCCTGATCCCTGGCAGGGTTTTGGGCAGTGAAATCCCATTTTCCCTGATCTCTGGGCAGGGTTTTGTGACCGAATCCTGCAGTGGATGGTCAGAAGAAAGGAAACTGAGGCTCAGTGGATTCCTTGGAGTTCATCCCTTCCCTTGAACAAACAGCACCTTGTTCTGCCCCTGCACCCTTCACCTTCACCTCCAAACCCTTCCTGTCTGGAAAAAGCTGTCCCAGGCACTCTCAGTTCTGCCCTGTCAGGTTTTGGCTCCTCTGACACCGAGGATCTACAGAGGAATTATTCTCTGCTAAGGGAAATTTTCCAATCTCGCTTCAGAAATGTCACTGGCGAGGGTCACAGGTCACTTGTGTGCTGAATTTGCTCTTTGATTGGAAGGAGGGCAGGGTTAGATGGGAGACTGGGGAGAAATCCTTCCCTGAGAGGGTGGGGAGGGGCTGTGATGGAATTCCCAGAGCAGCTGCCCCTGGATCCCTGGATCCCTGGCAGTGCCCAAGGCCAGGTTGGGATAATTTGGGACAGTGGGAGGTGTCCCTGCCATGGCAGGGGTGGCACTGATGGGATTTGAGCTCCTTTCCAACTCAAACCATTCCAGAATTCCCTGGAGAGGGACTGGGGACAAGGGCTGGAGGGACAGGACACAGGGAATGGCTTCTCAGGGTTGGATGGGGTTTTGGGCAGGAATTCCTGGCTGGGAGGGTGAGGAGGGGCTGGGCTGGAATTCCCAGATTTGCTGTGGCTGCCCCTGGATCCCTGGAATTTCCCAGGCCAGGCTGGAGCCCCGGGGACAGTGGGAGGTGTCCCTGCCATGGCAGCGGTGGATGAAATGTCCCTCCATGGGCTCCTCCGTGTCCCTCCCACCCCAAACTCTCCAACATTCCCAGTCTCCTGGCATTTCTGGGATGCCCAGCCCAGCTCCTGGTGGTGCAGGAGAGCTCCCCGAGGGCTCTGGGTGGGCTCAGCCCCTCCGGGTGGGCTCAGCCCCCCTCCCCTGTGCCCCCTCCAGCAGCAGCAGCTCGGGGACATTTCCCTTTCCTTCCCCCCCGTTGGCTCCTTCCCAGCAGAGGCAGCAGAAATGCACTCAAACACGGGTGGGAAACGAAAGGAAACATTTCTCCTGCCAGTCTCGTTTGGATCTGGGTTAATTGCTCTCCTGCTGGAGCATTAATTGATCTGTGACAGCCCCGCACAGCCACAGCAACTCCTGATTTTTCTTTTTTAATTGGTGCTGAAGGGGGAGCCCACCTTGCTGCTGAGCCCTGGGAGGATCAGCTCGGATAAATATGATTTAGAATATAATCTAAATTATAAATGTATATAAATTTATCATTTAAATAAACATAATTTAATATCATATCATATCATTTATGGTTTTAATTCTCCTGTCGCACACACACAAAGCAATGACACCCACACGTTGTGATGTCCAAGGCAGAAAAGAGGAGGTTTATTTACAAACTTTAACATTTATTGAATTCCAGCAATGACCATGGATTGGAGGAAGAAAATCTTCCTCTCCAACCACACTGGGCAGCCCAACAGTCCATCAGCAGCCTCCTCCTTATGAGAAGAATGTAAATATTCTTACACTCTGAGATGTTTAAGGCAGAAAAGAGGCAGTTTATTTACAAATTTTAACCTTTACAGAATTCTAACAGTGACCATGGATTGTTTGGAGGAAGTTTATTTACAAACTTCAACATTTATAGAATTCCAGCAGTGACCATGGATTGGAGGAAGAAAATCTTCCTCTCCAACCACGCTGGGCAACCCAACAGCCCATCAGTCTCCTCCTTGTGAGAAGGATGCAAACATGGTTAGATTTTACAATAACAAAAGGTTATTTATATAAAATTGTATCTGGCTTCATTGCAAAAAGTAAACACAAAAAGCTAAAAATAAAACTTAAAAAAACTCCTTAAAAAGACAGAGGAGAACAGCAAAAAAACCCAAACAACACCTTGGGTGGAGCTGGAGGTTTTGTTTTTTTTCCCAGGTGAGAAAGTTTCACAGCAAAATTCAGAAAGAAGGGCCCGTTCAAACAGCGCTGCTTGGAGGGTTCACCTCATGCTTTATTGTGGAAAAAAAAAAAGAAAAAGAGAATTTAATAATATTAATTATCACTTTGGCCCAAGAGCTCAGAGGAGCCTGGGCGAGGTTTGTACCAAAAAAAAAAAATCCGAGCTGGTTCTGGCTGGAATTTCACTTTAATTTCTCCAGTCTTGTTCTCTTAACGTCTCAAGAACGTTCTTAGCAGAAATAACCGTAAGCTGATTAGGGGGGAAGCAATAAATACAAATCAAATCGAATCATGCAGAGACTCCCAGCAAGAAAATCAATAATTTCAGTGATGTATTTTTAAAGTGGTGTTATTAGGGGAAAAAAACACACCCAGCTCCTTCAAGCCTTGATTAAGCCGGAGCTGGGAGTTTTCCTTTTTGTCTCAGGGTCCTCAGCTGGGCTAAAAATCAGAGTTTTTGGAATGAATTTAAAAGAAATGCTGTGAATTTGCAGAGCTGGAACACACAGGACAAAGCCAGGCCAGCTTGGGAAGGCCATCCATCCCGAGGGAGAGGGATGATTCCAGGGAGCTGCCTGTGGCAATCCCGAAAATATTCCAGAGTCTGCTTTGAAAATGGCAAAACCAAAAGGAGATTTTTAGCCCTCACTCTTTTATTTTTTAAAATCAAAATTGATTCCTGCTCTGGGCAGCTGCACCTTGGGTTGGCTCGGAGACCCCGCGTTTGTCCTGAAACGGGAGCTGGGTTTGCGCTTGGGGTGGAGGGAAAGGCCAGCAAAGTGTGAATCCTTTCATTGGCTTTTCTGAACTCGCCAGCAGCAAATGCAACTCCACATGGCCTGAAATGAAATTCCCTGAAATGAAATTCCCTGAAATTCCCTGACATGAAATTCCCTGAAGTGAAAAATTCCCTGAAATGAAATTTCCTGACATGAAATTCCCTGAAATCCATCGGAGTCCTGGAGCCTTCTCTTGCCTTGGAGTGCTGGATCCTCTACCAGCACATTCACCACACAGAATTCCCTAAATCCCTGCGGAAAATCCCCTAAACCCCCAGCTTTTTGCTGGACTGAGAATTTTCTTTTCCCCACCTGTGAGGCTTCGGAGGAGCTCCCCTTTCCACCAGGGTTGGATTTCCCCATCTCCCAGCCCGTTCTGACAGGGTATTTTGAAGCAATTTGTGTTGAACATCCCGAACAACCTGGTTTTCTCTGCGGAGGGGGGAGCAGGGGAGGAAACAAAAAGGATTTTCCCTCAGGTTAAGGGGGGAACACAAACAGCAATAAATTCACTCGGTTCCTTTCCATATTGCTGGGTGTTGCTGCCACCGTGGGGGGAATGGGGTCATTCCTTTCTCTCTCGTTTTTGGGATCACAAAAATGAGGGGGATATGGGGTCATTCCTTTCTCTCTCATTTTTGGGGTCACGAAAATGAGGGGGAAAAGGGATCATTCCTTTCTCACTTTGGGGGGATCACAAAAATGAGGAGAATATGGGGTCATTCCTTTCTCTCTCATTTTTGGGGTCACAAAAGTGAGGAGGAAATGGGATCATTCCTTTCTCACTTTTGGGACCACAAAAACGAGGAGAATATGGGGTCGCTCCTTTCTCATTTTTGGGGTCACTCCTCCTGTTATGGACGGACGTGGGCCCATCCCCTTCCCCCTCCCTCTGCACGGATAAAAAGGATAAAATCAAAACCACGGGGCCATCCCTTCCCCTGCCTCTCTGCGTGGATGAAAGGAGGATTTTCCTCCCTCTCCCTCCAGCCTGAGATGCTCTCGTGAGTCAGCAGCACCGTCTGTGCGAGGCTGCTCCTTCCAAAACTCCTCCGCTGCTGAATTAAACATGCCCAGCCCTGCCTCCCCCTCCCCGGGCTCCCACCGCGCCGCTTTCCAGGCTTTTCTCCTCCTGCTCCACCTTCGGAAACCCAGGCAGAGCTCGGGAAATCCTCCGCGGAATTCCCGGGAAACGCGGATTTCGGAGGAGAGGCAGAGCCGTGCTGGGTGGGGCAGGGGGAAATTCGGGAATTCTGGTGTCCCAAAATGGGTTTTATTTATCCTCGGGAAATGTGGGGAACTCCCGGGGTGAGCACATCAAATGCAGTTCCACCTTCCCTGGAATGAAATTCCCTGGCATGAAATTCCCTGACATGAAACTCCCTGACACGAAATTCCCTGGAATGAAATTCCCTGGAATGAAATTCCCTGACATGAAATTCCCTGACGTGAAATTCCCTGACATGAAACTCCCTGACGTGAAATTCCCTGACGTGAAACTCCCTGACACGAAATTCCCTGGAATGAAATTCCCTGACATGAAATTCCCTGACATGAAATTCCCTGGCATGAAATTCCCTGAAATGAAATTCCCTGACATGAAATTCCCTGACGTGAAATTCCCTGACACGAAATTCCCTGACATTCACCGGAGCCCTGGAGCCTCCTCCTGCCTTGGGGTGCCGGATCCCTCCTCCCCAGCACGTTCACCACACGGAATTCCCTAAATCCCCACGGAAAGGGAGCGCGGGGAGGAGCTCCGGGGGTAGAAAACATCCCCCAAATTCGGGATTGCAGGCGCTGCGGTGACAGCGGTGCCACCAGAGCAGGAGGTGCCAGCAGTTCCCTGTGTGAGGTGTTCCGGGAGCTCAGGGGTGTCTGAGTGATGATGGGCTGCAATTATAATTACCCCTTAATGACAGCGCTTCCAAGGAATGCAAAGAGCAGTTCTGAGAGGCTGAGACAAAAATAGATCCCATTTTATTTTTTTCTTTTTCTTTTTCAAGACACGAAGTTTAAGCTCGGAGGACCAGACACCACGGTTACTCTGCAGTGATTTTAGATGAAAAACCTGGTTCTTGAGGAGCTTGTGGGGACTGGGAAAAACGTGGCCTCGTTTTTTTCACATCCTGACAAAGGAGGGATGCTCCTTCCACGTGGCTGATACAGAGAAAGAATTGCTCTTTTTTCCCCTTTTTTTTTTTTTTTTCTTTTTCCGTGCATTGAAATGCAGCACCAGAAATAATCTGAGCCAGAATAACAAAACAACAAATAAAGAGCTGAGGGCACAAACCGAGGAGCACCCACAGTCCCAGCTCCTCCTTTCCCTCAGGGCACAAAGATCCTTCTGCCTGGACCCTGAAACAATCCCAGCCCCACTGCAGAAATCCTGATTTCCTGCCCTGGTTTGCGTTCCTTGGGCACCAAATCATTCCGGCTGATCCTTCACCAAACGTGCCAGGGCCTGCAGCTTGCCAGGAACATTTCCCACCGGTATTCCAGGCTGCTTCCCTCCTGTGGCAAACATCCCAGCACCCTGAACTCCGCAGCACAGAATGCAGGGGGAGGGACATTTATTTACGTTTGTTTGATTGTTTGTTTGTTCCTGACCGTGCCAATTAAAAAATCCCCGCGCCCAGGGCTGCCAGCCCCGGGAGCTCCTCGTTTGCAGCTGGGCCATAAAACACCTGGAGGGGCACAGACACCTCCCTGCATCACCTGCACCAGGTGCATGGGGCTGCAGGAGATGCATTGGGGTGTCTGCACTGGGGGCTGCTGCTCCTCTGCAGTGAGGTGGATTTAACCAAAACACCAAATTCCTCCCAGCTCCTGGATTTTCCTTTGTGCCCACTCACCCCGCTGGTGGTTCTGACCTCCCTCTGTTCATCTTTCATCCCTCAGCCCCAAAGGGATTTAAACGAGGGATCAGGATCATTAAAACTGCAGCCCTGCTCGGTGCCTGAGATGTTTTGGTTTCTCTGAAACTCTTTTCCCAGAGAGTTTTCTGCCAACCAGAGACACATTTTCCTGACTGTGACCTTTGTTTGCATTCCTTTCCCCGGGAGGGACTTCTCCTTGCTGTCCCTCTGCTCTGACCAATGTGACTGAAGGAGTTTGTCTTTGTTTCACTCATTGAATTGCTCTCTGTAGAACGGGATAAAAGGGAAGAAATTGCCAAAAATAAACAGAATCAATTGTCAACCACCTGAAGCTGAAAGTCTGTGTCGTTGTGATCTTTTAACAGCGTCAAAAACCTTTCCACAGACACACACAGACACAAAAAACCCAAAAAAACCAAAAAAACCCCAACCCCCCCCCCCAAAAAAAGGCAAAAAACCCAACCAAACAACAAAAAAACCCAAAGCACAAAAAAACCCAACAAAAAAAACCCCCGAGAATTAGGAAAGCAGGAGTCTCGTGCCCTGCCCACCAGGAAACATCTCCATCTGCTCGGTGGGGGATCCGGGCACGGATTTCCCGAGTTTCTCCTGTCGGCGCTGGCAGCGTTCGGAGCTCTTGGCTGGGGAATCTCGGGCAGATCCTCCCCGGGGAGGTGGGGACGGCTCCGCCGCTCCTGGCGCTGCCACAGCCCGGCTCGCACTCGCTGCCTCTGCGTTTGGATTTATCCCCGCCCAGCCCGGGGCCAGGCGGCTCTGCGGGCTGAGTCACGGGTCACAGTGACCCACATCGGCCTGGGCACCGCCGCCCTGCTGCTCCTGCTGCGGCCTCCGGGCTGCACCCGCACAGCCCCGCGTCCATCCCGCATCCACCGGCACAGCCCCACATCCATCCCACATCCACCCCGCACAGCCCCGCACAGCCCCACATCCACCCTGCACAGAGCCACATCCACCCCATGTCCATCCCACCCCACCCTGCTCAGCCCCACATCCATCCCACATCCATCCCACACCCACTACGCACAGCCCCACATCCACCGGCACAGCCCCACATCCATCCCACATCCACCGGCACAGCCCCGCATCCACCGGCACAGCCCCGCATCCACCCCACACCCACCGGCCCAGCCCCACATCCATCCCGCACAGCCCCGCGTCCATCCCGCACCCACCGGCACAGCCCCACATCCACCGGCACAGCCCCACATTCATCCCGCATCCACCGGGACAGCCCCACATCCACCGGCACAGCCCCACACAGCCCCATATCCACCCCGGACAGCCCCACATCCACCGGCACAGCCCCACATCCATCCCACACCCATCCCGCACAGCCCCACACCCACCGGCACAGACCCACACAGCCCCACACCCATCCCACATCCATCCTGCACAGCCCCACATTCATCCTGCACAGCCCCACATCCACCGGCACAGCCCCACATCCATCCCACATCCACCCCGCACAGCCCCGCACAGCCCCACATCCACCCCGCACAGCCCCACATCCACCCCATGTCCATCCCACCCCACCCTGCTCAGCCCCACATCCATCCCACATCCATCCCACATCCACCGGCACAGCCCCACACCCACCCCACACCCACCCCACCCCGCCCAGCCCCCCTCGGCAGCAGCTGCTCCGCTCTCCCCGCCGGGGCCGGGGCCGCTCCCCCGGATCGCTGCTGGCTGCAGGCAGAGCTGACCCCTCACACCCCAGCCAGCCCCCCTCAGCTGCCCCACATCTCCGGGAGGGGATTCCCCTTGCTCAAGGTCTCTGCTGCTCCCCAGCCCTTCCCCAGCCGATGGATCAGGATCCACCCCCTCTCTGTCAGAAAAACCCTTTTCCTGACCCACAGACGGGGCTGTTGAGAGGCATTTTAAAGACTTTTATTCCATTTTCAGTCTCATGAGAAGGGTAGGAGAACACAGGTGTTACAATTCACCAGAAGCCAAACTATTTCCTAATTCCAATGCATTATAAGCATTTCTTGGCCTATCAGCTTTTGCCACACAAGGCCTCAAAGCCAATAATTAAAAATAACACCCACGTGGGTTTGGTACAGTTCATCTTCCATAGTTCTATTTCTCCAAAATACCTGGTCTGTTTGCAAAATCATCCTTTGAAGCTTGTTTTTAGTTAAATTTCTCTCTCAGCAATGCCTGTCCCATGCCGTGGCCGTTCTCAGTCAGGATATTTTATGTCAGATTTACACAGAGATGCACAAGGCACCATGAGCTCTCTGCCAGGCTTGGAGAATCCTCTCCAAACCCATTTCCTCACTCACCTCCCCGAGGTGCCCTGGCCAGGAGTTCTCTTTGTGGAGGGCAGTGGGGCTCAGACCAGAAACGGGAAGGATTTTCCTGTTGGTTGTGGAACAGCTTCTTTTCTCCCCTTTTAAGGGGCCAAATGTGAGCAAATGAACAACAACAATAAATAAATAAACAAATAAATAAATCAAGTTTCTGGTGTCCTTGCCAGGAGCTCTCCAGGACACTCAGGAGGAGAACAGGGAGAGCTGTGCAGAAAGAGGAAGGATTCTTCTTTTTATGTGCTGCTGGTTGTGGAACAGCTTCTTTTCTCCCCTTTTAAGGGGCCAAATGTGAGCAAATAAACAACAACAATAAATAAATAAACAAATAAACAAATCAAATCTCTGGTGTCCTTGCCAGGAGCTCTCCAGGACACTCAGGAGGAGCACAGGGATCCACCAGGCAGAGCAGAGCTGTGCAGAGAGAGGAAGGATTTTCCTTTTTGTTTTGCTGTTGGTTGTGGAACAGCTTCTTTTCTCCACTTTTAAGGGGCCAAATGCAAACAGAGAAACAAATAAATAAATCAAGTTTCTGGTGTCCTTGCCAGGAGCTCTCCAGGAGGAGAACAGGAAGAGCAGAGCTGTGCAGAAAGAGGAAGGATTTTCCTTTTTGTTGTGCTGTTGGTTGTGGAACAGCTTCTTTTCTCCACTTTTAAGAGGCCAAATGTGAGCAAATAAACAAATAAATAAATCAAATCTCTGGTGTCCTTGCCAGGAGTTCTCCATGACACTCAGGAGGAGAACAGGGATCCACCAGGCAGAGCAGAGCTGCACAGAGAGAGGGATTTTCCTTTTTGTTTTGTGGAACAGCCTTTTTTCCCCCTTTTAAGGGGCCAAACGTGAACAAATAAACAAACAACCAAATCAATTTCTGCCCTCCCCGTCCCTCCCTGAAGATGAAACGCTCTCCTGCAGCCCTGCATTAACCCCTGGCCCTGCATTAGGCTCCCTGGATGCTTTTAGGGCAGGATTGCAATTACCCAGAGTGGCTCCTGCCAGGATTCCCGGGGGGCAGAGGGACCCCAAGGAGCCCCTGCCCTGCAGGGTGGGCTCAGGGGGGGCTCCCAGAGCTTCCTGCAGGGATGGCTGTGGGGGAAATTTGGAGGTTGGACCCTCCCCAGGGGCTCGGGGATATTTATAGGAAAAGCTTTTTAATAGCCTGAGTTGGGAAAAAAAAAATAAATCTGGTTAAAGCCCAGCTCATGCCCGGGTAATTAAATAACTGAGAATATTGATCAGGCCCTGCCTCCCCTCTCTGCCAAAGGAAATTTCCTTGGGGAAGATTTTCCTGCTGTTCCCAGCCCTGCTCCCAGACCCATTCCCTGGGTCTGCTTTCATCCTTTGGAAACACTCCACTTTGCCTTAAATCTTGTGTTTCTTCCTTAAAAAAAGTGTTTAAAAAAAAATCCACTGAGGTTTTTATGGGATGCTTTCTCCTTCTCAGGCATCATCTCCCTGTTTCCCAGTTATTCTCACTCCCAGCAACCCCTCTGAAAGCCCAAAAAATCAAAATAAATGAAGAAGTGTAAAACATTCCAGATTTTTTCTTCAGAATTCGTTTTCATTTTATCATCATCATCACAAAACCAATTTAAAACAAAGCACTGAAAGTGGTTTTTCTGGTTTAAATTTTTTGCTGCTTGGACTCAATGCCTGATAAAAATGTAAAAAAACAAATATAAATTGCAGGTAAAAATGTATTTGCAGTTCTCCTGCAGGTTAAATTAACTGCCAGCTTTGCTCATTAGGCTCCACATCCTTCAGTGAATCTCAATTCTGATTTGGTGCTAAATGTTAATCACCAGAATTGCTGCTCAGATTTTAACATTCCTTTTCATTATCCAGGCTCCTGAATTTATCTCAGAGGCTGCAAACACTTGAACACACTTTGTATTATTTATGCCACACATTTGCAAAGGATAATACCAGCAAAAATAATAAAAAAATAAAACCTCTTTTGTCAAAGAAATTCCGTGCTTGCTCTGGGTACTTCCGACATCAATAAGAGCTTTCTTCATAAATATTAATTCAAGCTTCAATCCTCAGCACGGGGAGCATATAAAGCACCGAAAAAAATAAATGTGTTTGCAAAATATCCCAGCTAATTTGGGCTCTGCTGGCGGGAAGTGCAGGGGCTGCTGTGAGTTCACCCCTGCAAATGAAAAATGGGAGCAGAGATTCCAAACCTGCATCTCTTTGGGGATTTTTTGGGTTTTTTTTTTTGGTTTTTTTGGGGGGAGGGTGTTTTTTGGTTGTTTTTTTTTTTTTTTGGTGGTGGTGTTTTTTGTTTTGGGTTTGTTTTGTTGTTGTTGTTGTTTTTTTTGTTGGTTTTTTTGTTTGGATTTTTTGTTGTTGTTGTTGTTTTGGGGGTGTTTTTTGGTTTTTTGTTTTTTTTTTAATTTTGGGGTTTTTTGTTTTTTGTTTTTTGGGGGTTTTTTTGGGTTTGTTTTGGTTTGGTTTGGTTTTGGTTTTGTTTGTTTGTTTTTTGTGGTCTTTTTGTGGGGTTTTTTGTGTTTTTTTTTTTGGTCTGGGTTTTTTTTTGTGGGTTTGTTTTTTTTTTTTTTTTGGTTCGTTTGGTTTTTTGGTTTTTTGGTTTTTTGGTTTTTTGGTTTTTTGTTTTTTGGTTTTTTCCCCATAAAATTAGAAGAACAGAGGAAACTTGTTCATCTCCACCTTTGTGGAGAGAAGTGTTTCAGGTTTCTGAAATAGAAGAGGAATCATGGAAATGAGAGAAATTATGGAAATAATGGGAAATTCTAGAAATAATAGAAGTGCTAGAGATAATGGAAATAATAGAAATAATGAAAATAATAGAAATACTGGAAATAATAGAAAGGAGCTCCTTGGCTGCCTGTTTTTTCCACAGGCAGTGGAGTCCAGCTGCTCTAAAATAAAGACACTGGGGAGTGTTGGAGGCAGGCTTTGTCCTCCTTGATTTTCCTTTGTGTGCAGAATTATCCCTGATTTCCTGAGGAGGGGAAGGGCTGGGGAAGGGCAGAGAAGCTCCAGGGAAAGGAATTGCCTGGAAAACCCGACGGGAAGGGCTGAGTTCAGCCACAGCCACTGCTCAGCCCAGCCAGGACACAGCTTGAAGGGCAAAACACAGCTCAGCCTGCTGGATTTGGGGGGTTTTAGGTAAATAAAGTCAGAAAATCAGGAGCTGCCAGAAAATCAGGAGTTGTCAGATAATCAGGAGTTGCCAGAAAATCAAGAATTGCCAGAAAATCAGGAATTGCCAGAAAATCAAGAATTGCCAGAAAATCAGGAGCTGGGGTACCAGGAAATCCAGTTTTCTCACTTTCCCCTGTCATTGCCTTGGGGTTGAGGGTTCTTTTGGGTCCCTTCCAGCTCAGGATATTCCCTGATTCTGGGCTCTTTTCTGGGCTCTTGTGGTCACAACGCCCTTTAGTGCCACTGGTGGTTGGGCTCTTCTGAAGCCAAGTAAAGCCTGGGATCACCTCAGATGTGATGGAGGAAAGAGAAACCCAAGAAATCCTGATTCTCCTCTTAGTGTTCAGATTTATTGAAATTTTTTGTTATTATTTTTATGGAATTCTGGGACGGTTTAGGTTGGAAAGGACCTCAAAGCCCACCCAGTTCCCCACCTCTACTGAGGGTTTTCGTGCCTGTGCCAGGGCCCCTCCACCCCCACAGGGAAGAATTTCTTCCCCATTTCCCACCCAAACCTCCTCTCTGCCAGTTCAAAGCCATTCAAGCATTGGGAATTCCACACAAACAGCTGGAATCACTCCATGCCTGTCCTGAAATGCCCTGGCAGCCCCTGGTGCTGGACACCCTCTGTCACAGAATCACAGAGTCACAGAATCACAGAATCACAGAATCACAGAATCACAGAATCACAGAATCACAGAATTTCTAGGTTGGAAGAGACCTCCAAGATCATCAAGTCCAACCCAGCTCTGACACCTCAACCAGACCACGGCACCCAGTGCCACATCCAGGCTTTTGTTAAATACACACAGGGATGGTGACTCCACCACCTCCCTGGGCAGAATATTGAGGCTGTTCAAGATCACAACAACACAGACTCCAAGCTCAGAAGGCTGAAATGATTCCAAACTTTATTGCCTGGGAATTTCTTCCCTTTATGCTGTTTTACAAAGAACTGCCCAAGGGGTGAAACAAAGACAAACTCCTTCAATCACATTGGTCAGAGCAGAGGGACAGCAAGGAGAAGTCCCTCCCAGGGAAAGGAATGCAAACAAAGGTCACAGTTAGGAAAACGTGTCTCTGGTTGGCAGAAAACTCTCTGGGAAAAGAGTTTCAGAGAAACCAAAACATCTCAGGCACCAACCAGGGCTACAGGCCATTCCAATACTTTATCACTCTTTCTGTGAAAAACTTTTTCCTGATATCCCCTGACTTTGGGGGAGGCAGAGCCCCTCCAGGTGCTCCACTTGCCAACATCCCACCTTACCTGAGCAACACTTCACTCTGAACCCCTCCGTGAGCAGACTGAACCTGCTGGGAGCTGCAGCCAGGCCGTGGAAATTGGGATTCAGAGCCATCCTCCTCCTCCTCCTCCTGTCAGCCTGAACTCCCATTACTTAATTTGCTGCTCAGACTCAGCCTCGTTACCCACGTCCCCTTCAGATGGAATTAGGGCTCTAATTGACAGCTCTAATTGACAGGAGAGGGTTTCAATGTTGGGGAAAAGCTCTCAGGCAGCCACTTGTCCCCTGATGTCCCCGTGACTGCAGCAGGGACAGGAGGATCAGCTCTCCTGGGGTTGCTTCTGGTGATGCCTTGGAACCCCCGGGCACTGAGGATTTGGGGCTCTCTGTGCTGCCAGGCACTGACCCCCAAGCAAACCCTGCGTTCCACCTGAGGCCGTGGAACAGCTCCCAAAATTGAGTGGCAGCGCTGGGGCTGTGGGGGTGTGGTTTGGATGGAAGTGTGTGACAGCACAGGGGGCAAAACTCAGAGTTTCAGGGTTTGGAATGCAGTGACAGAGATAAAGCAAGGTGGGGTGTCACAACACAAAGAACCAACACCCACACTCTGAGATGTCCAAGGCAGAAAAGAGGCAGTTTATTTACAGCTTCAACATTTACAGAAATCTAGCAGTGACCATGGATTGTTTGGAGGAAGTTTATTTACAAACTTTAACATTTATAGAATTCCAGCAGTGACCATGGATTGGAGGAAGAAAATCTTCCTCTCCAACCACACTGGGCAACCCAACAGCCCATCAACAGCCTCCTCCTTATGAGAAGAATGTAAACATTGTTAGATTTTACAATAACAAAAAGGTTATTTATATAAAATTGTATCTGACTCCATTACAAAAAGTAAAAACAGAAGGTTAAAAAATAAAACTTTAGAAAACTCCTTAAAGGGACAGAGGAGAACAGCAAAAACCCAGACAACAGTGGGGGATTTGGGGCAGAGGCTGAGTCCTTCTTTTTCACCTCCTTCTCCACGGCTCTGGGGGTGTTTTGTGATTGGGGAGGAAAATCCGCACTGCGGGGCAGGGGTGGTTGGGTATTGGGGTAAAAGTAAAAATAATTCAGGTGTCATTTCATAATTGGACAATTTGTGCCTAAAAGGCCTTGTAGAGAGAGAGAAAGGCTCCGTTTTTAGCTTGTTAGCTTGCAGTGCTGTAGCACTCACAGCTTGTGAGGCTGTGACAGAGATAAGAATTAATAAACATCTCAGTCTGAACAAGCAACACCGACTGGAGCATTTGATCCTGACCCTGGCACAAAAAAAGGAGATAAAACACAGCAGTGATGAATGGGGCATCAGCAGGGCCCTGATGGGAACAGGGATGTGTTTGTTGTCCTCGGGAAGCAGAGCTGGAGGGGAGAGCTCCACAATTCCCCCAGGCTGCCAGGGTGTTCCAGCCATTCATCTGGAGGGAAGTGTTCTGAGGGTTTCATTCTAATCCTTACTAAATTTCTTTTTTCTTCCTTGTAGTTTTGTTAATAAACCTGTCTCTGTACCCTTTTAAGTTGGAGCCTGCTTTGCTTTCTCTCACAGCAGAGAGAGTAAATGATTTTGGTAGACACTCAAACCACTACAGTAATTTTAGGAAATAGAATTTAATGAACTTGAAAGCACTACAATCTCACAGCTCCTGCCCTGAGGGGCTCAGCTCAGGAGAAATTAGAGATGAAGGGTTTGGGCGCACACAGGGCACTGAAGGATTGAGCTGTAAGTGAGAGCAGCGAGGTGCAGCCACTCGTGCCTGCTCAGGAGGCACAAATTCCAGCGGGGATTTCCTGCAGCGTCACCTCTGGGCTGGGCTGGGGTGACCCACAGGCTCCCCCTGCGCTGTCATTTCACTTCCCCTGAATCACATCGTGGTCAGGGACTTCAAATTCCCTTTTCCTGCTGGGAATTTCAAAGTTATAAAAAAATAGAAAAAAAGAAAAAAGAAAAAAGAAAAAAGGAAAATAAGAAAAAAAAAAGAAAAAAAAAAGAAAAGAAAAGAAAAAAGAAAAAAGAAAAAAAGAAAAAAGAAAAAAAGAAAAAAGAAAAAAAAGAAAAAAGAAAAAAAAAAGAAAAAAAAGAAAAAGGAAAAAAAAAAGAAAAAAGAAAAAAAAAAAGAAAAAAAAAAAAGAAAGAGCTGACTGTGATTTGAGGGCCAGAAAACCTCACTGGAGCTCTCTCTCCAGAGAGCCTCCGCTCTGGAATTGTTATTTCACCCTCTGCGAGCAAACCCATTGAGGAAAAAGGTTCAGCTGCCCCCGGCTGCTGGGAACACTCAGCTCCAAGGGGTTGATTTATGGCCCCTTTTTGCAGCTTGTAAAATCATTTGTTTCTATTAATACCCCTCACTGCCTGGCTGCCACTTCAGCAGGGACAAATCTGCAGTCACAGAGGGAGGAGGATGAGGAATTGGGGTGACCTGAGGAGCCTCAGGCTTCTGCCCTCTCAAACCCAGCTGGAGGGAGAGCCCGGGGGTTCTCTGTGGGGTGAATTTATCCCTGGCAGTTTGGGGCCAGAGGAAAAAAAATCATCCCTGGTCAGGGGGATGAGAGTCAGAACATTTTTCTGGGGGGGATGAAGGAGGAGTGAGGAGGGATGGAAAGCAGGGGAGAGGGGAGGGGTTGGGGCTGTGTGTGCTGAGGGGCTTGGAAAAAACAAACAAACTAAAAAACAAATAAAAACACACACGAAAAACCACCCCAAAACAAAAACAAACAAACAAACAAAAACAAACAAAAAACCCACAACAACAACAAAAAAACCTCACAAAAACAAAACAACCCCAAATTTTGTCCCAGGTGGGATTTAATGTGCTTTGGGTCAGTGTGAAACCAGATCAGCCCCCTCACAATCACACTGTGGGGTTTGCCAGAAAGCCCCGAGCGTTCCCCGCACTTCATTTGTCATTCCAGGTGACTTTCAGCAGAATTTCAGTGTTTTTAAACACTCAGATCCTTCCTAACCCTGCGGAGAAGCCTCAGATATCCCACAACGAACCAGCACAACTCCATTCCCCACCAGCAAAAATCGCCTCTGCAAAGGTCTCATTTCAGGGCTGTGGAAATGCAAATCAGCCTAAAAAAAACCCCCCAATTTTCCCCCTGCTCTTTCCTCAGAGAATCAAACCCCTTCGTTTTGCTATCAAATCGATCTGCCAAGGGCCGGCCCGAAGCTCGGAGAGGATTCTTTTGTCGTTCCAAAATTTAAATCCACGAGGAGGAAGCAGCAGAACAAAGGGAGATGTGACACGCCTCGGTGGGGATGAGAGGAGGCTGAGCCCAGAACGAGTTCATCTGGAGTTCTGAGCCCATCTAAAGGAAATAAAGCAGAGAGGCACTTTCAGTTTGTTTGTTTATTTGTGTGAATGTCACTTCAGTGTGGCTTTTTTTTTTTTTTTCTTTATCCCCTCTCTTGTCTGGGCTGGCTTAACACCCGAAGTGTTCTGAGGGAGCCGTGAAAGCTTAACAACAACAAAAAAAAAGGTGATTAGAGATGGAGAAGAGAACAAAGGAGGCTCAGAGCATCCATGGACTCCTGACCTTGGAAAAAAAAAAAAAGCTGCTCCGGGATTAAAATGTAACTTTTGACTCCAAGATATTTGATGGGCATTGGTGTTTTACAGCAATTTGAAGGTGTCCTTATAAAGGGTTTGATGTTCCTTGGGGTTTCTTTTTCAAAGCCCTTTGGCTGCAGTCCCATCTCCAACCAAACCTCACCATTTTGAGCTCTGACCCAGCGCCAGGACAGGCAATCCTGACCCATCCAACCTTCCCACCTGCACCCATCCCTGCCCCAGGGTGCTGAGTCCCTCTGCATGGCTGGGAGCTCATTTATTCCACTAATCCTGGGGGTTTTTGGGATGCTGCAGCACCACTAAACGTGGCTGGGCTTTTCCAAGGTGATTTTCACTGTTCACTGCCTGGGAGCAGCTACAGCCCCTTAAATCAGCCTGGATTTTGGGCAATTTGGGGAGCAGGGAAGCATCCCTGAGGGTCTGGGGTGTTTTGAGTGTCTTGGCTAAGCCGTGGATAACTTTTATCATGTAAATTTTGGAGGCCAGATAAAACGTTCACCCCGATCTCCAGCTTGGTGACCCCAGAACCTCGTGGGTTGTCACAGAGGGGGAACCTTGGGGACAAGGCCAGCCCCTGCTCCAGGGGTGGCTGAGGGTCATCCCTGCACTCTGGGGCAGGAGAAGGGAGGAGAAGGGATTTATGGATTCACCACCTCCAGGAATAATTCACCCTGCCCAGCACCGGGTGAACTCAACACCCCAAATTCATCATTTCCCAGCAGGACCCAGAGACCTCTCTGCCTTTCACTGCTGCCCCAAGACTTCTGCTCCCCCCAAACCCCTCCAGCCTGGGCACGAGGGACGTGGGGATCTTTCTGCACAGCCACATTCATTCTGCTCTCAACCCCAGCTCTCAGCTCACAGCCTGAGGGTTTGGGGGCTAGGAGCAGCAGCCTGAGCTTTTCTGAGGGCTGGGAGGGCTTTCCAAGGGTTAATTAAGGTTTTTCTTCCCAGGTCACCGGGGACACTCTCGCTGCCTCCTTTAACTTGGCTTTTTCTCTCTTCACCAAGACAGAAATCAAACATTAATAAATTAAAAGATGGTGGAGGCAGAGATGCAATAATCAATCAAAGACTTCCCCAGGCTGGGGCCAGTGGCTCTGAGGGAAGCTGAGAAAACAGAAGAACATCTTTCCTGGATGAAAGGTGAAGCAAAAAGGCCTTTTTTTGGCAGGTTTTTAACGAGCCTTTGGCCCAGAGCTGGCGATTTCCACGTGTGCACAGGGCAGAGAAAGGGGCTTGGCTGTAACTCAAGCTGCAGTGAGTGACAGGTAATTAATTAAAAGAAGGGCTGAGCAAGTGTAAAGTCACTGGAGTCGAGCCTGAATCCAAACTCACCCAAAGCTTGGCCTTGACAGAGCACCACAGCTCCCATCCCTGTGTGCAGATTGCTCTCAGCCCCTCCTGCTCACCTGGAGGTTGAATAAAATTGCTTTGATTGGCACAAACGTTTCCTTTTTTACCTGTTCTGAGCCATCCCACAGTGACTGGTGGCAGCAATTGGCACTTTCCTGCTCAATGTCCTGGGGAGAGATGGAACAGCAGCAGTGGGAGATGAGGGGAGGGCTCACATCGTGAAAAACGAGGTTCACTTTTTATAGAAATTTATAAATTTAATAAAAATAAAATAAAAATAGACAATTAGGAGACAGAAGAACAAAGCTACTCAGCTGAGGGTGCAAAGCAACACACCCTGCCCATCTCAGATCTTTGGTATTTAAGGATCTCTGTGTTTCATGTTTAAAAGAGACTAATGCATATTCAAACATCTGTTTTCTTTATCTGTTTCAAGGGTCCCCAAGTATTGCAGTTTCTTTATCTGTGCAGGGCTCCTTTTGGTCTGGTCAGGTGTCATAAATCCTCCTTGGCCAAAAAGGTTCAATTGTTCTTTATCAGCAATCCTCTCTAACAGGAATGCAGGATGATCCCTCCACGTTCTGGTTTGGTCAATTTAGATGTTACAAAGAAAAAACCTTGGTCTTTTGTTTTTACTCTATGCTACAATTAGAAAGTCTACCTTTATCACATTTTTAAATTCCACAAATAAAAGGAAATACAGTACGACCTTCTTACATTGTACGTATAACATTCATCTGAATGTTTGCCAAAAGCCAACTCCAAAATGTGCATTTAGAACAACATCGTGGTCTAAAGCCTGAAATGAGCATTTATCCAAGGAAAAATGATCCCTGAACAGATGCTTGGCACACACACAGGCAACCTCTCTGCCCAGAAATTTATTCTGCTTCTTGAATTTTCGATGATCTCCTGGAGCTTTTTCATATTCCAACTCCTCTTTTGGAGGGGTGAAAGGTGGTTTTTGGTTTTTGAGCGCCAAGAGCTTCAACTTTCACACACTTTGAACTCCCTGGTTCGGAGTGAAAAGCCCCAGGGTGATCCCAGCTGGTGGGTGGGGCTCCTTCCCCAGGGGATTTCACCTCCCTGCCCTTCCCCTGCCCCTGTGCCTGAAGGGATTTCAGCAGGAGGGGTGACGCTGTTCAAGATCACAACGACACAGACTCCAACTCAGCAGGCTGACAATGACTGTTTATTACCTGGGAATTTACCCCTCTCCAGGACAGCCCCAAAACTGTGCCCTAGAAACACCCCCAAATACCCAACAGAGCCTCACCCTGCTCCTTCCAGCCCGTGCCACAATTCCTGCTGGGTGCAAAGGTGGCAGATCAGGGTGGGCTCAGCAGGATCCTCCTGCTCAGCTGCTGTTGGGGCTGAAATCAGGAATCTGAGGCTGTTAAAGATCACAACAACACAGACTCTGACTCAGAGGGCTGACAATGACTCTGTTTATTTTTGGGAATTTCTTCCCTTTATACTGTTCTACAAAGAACCACCCAAGGGGTGAGAGAAAGACAAACTTCTTCAATCACATTGGTCAGAGCAGAGGGACATCAAGGAGAAGTCCCTCCTAGGGAAAGGAATGCAAACAAAGGTCACAGTTAGGAAAACGCGTCTCTTGTTGACAGAAAACTCTCTGGGAAAAGAGTTTCAGAGACACCAAAACATCTCAGGCACCAACCAGGGCTACAGAGAGGTTGGAAGTGCTGCCCCTCCCCTCCCTGGCGCTGCCAGTTGGGCCTTTCTGCTTCGAGGCAGATGATCAAAAGCTTCCTTTCAGCAAAGATTTGTAGCTAGGGGGGGAAAAATTAAGAAATTCAGGCTTGAGACAGGCTGATAAATGAAGGTTTTTATTTGTGGCTCATCCATCAGTTTGTTTTCCTGATCACACTGATGTGCAGGATGGATGAGGTGTTTTTTCTCAGTTTATTTGGCTTTTTAGACACAAAATAACAACGTGTGGATGCTGCTCTTGGGTCTCAAAGGAGCCTAAAAAAAAAAAAAGTAAATTAGTATTAATAAATTATCCACCTTCATGGGTGTGTAAGGAACTCACCTGAGGTCAGGGGTGGACATTCTGAATATTTGAAGAGCTTGGGGTATAATTGAGAACTTGGCTTGGGCCACAAAATCTCCAAAATCTAAACACTGATAGTATTTTTCTCACTGGAGATTTGACAGCTCTCACTAGCCAATAAAATCCAAATAACACATAAATTAGACCCTGCTCTGAACAGTGGGTGGAACTGCAGCCTTGACTGGAAATTTTTTCCCCTCAGGAAAGTGTGTGTCATGTTTGGCACCTGTGGTACCACTTGAGCAGATAACAGATAACAAAACCAAGCCCTAAAGCAGAATATTTTTTCTGCTCCGTGACTTCCCTCAGCTGCCTCACAGCTGATGTCTTTATTTGACATGGCCTTCAGGAAGGATTTCTTTAATTCCATTCTAAATCTTGCAGTGTAAAATTGATTTTTCTGCCTCTTTCTGCCGCTCCTCAGCAAACAAATGCTCCTTCCCCTCAGGAAAAGGCTTTCTGCTCTCGGGTTAATGATATGTGGAGGTACAGAAAGGCTCCAGTCAGCACTCTGAGGATGAGGCTGGAGACAGGGCCGGTTCCTAAGCAAGGAATTAATTAATTAGATTGAGGCAGGCAGGAAATGTCCTGTTGTGATGTTTATCTCCAGCAGTGCCCCTGTATCTGGCTGCTGAGGAGGGGTTTGGTTATCTCTTGTCCTCCACCAGCAGACTGAGGTCACTGCCTGGGGGGGAATCCAGGCTAAAGCCATTATGGGAACATTTTCCAAAGGTGATTTGTGCACCTGCAGCTCTTTTCCTTGTTCAAACAGGGAGCACTCCCTGCCCTGAGTGTTCTGGGGTCTCAGGGGTTGTGGTTTCCTCAGGAGTAACCCCAGGAGGTCACAGTCCTTGATCCCTTCTGAGAAAAGCTGCTCCCACTGAAGCCAGGGCAGGGAATGGGGCCTGTTGGGGAAGATGAAAAAGGAAAGCCTGATAAATACAACTGCTCAGGTTTTGAGAATGTGAAACCTGTGGGTGAAACAGAATTGAAAGCAAGTTTCAATGTTTAGAGCCTCAGTTACTGGACAGCTGGAGAACAACAGTGTGGCTGCTGAAGGTAATTAATCCCCTTTTGATTAAACAATGCCCTTCTCCTCACCAAGAGCCCAAGGCTCAGAGCAGACCCTGCCAGCTTGGCAGGAGGGGTCCAGAGAGTCGTTTTTAGGGTTTAAAATATAACCCAGCGTGGTCATGGAATGATTCTTACAGGCTGTGTGTGAATGCTGTAGGGTTTGTATCTTGTGCTGGATTGGTTGGTGTCAGTGAGAATGTTCAGTAGAGAAGAAGATTTAATGGATTGTAAGGGGAACTTTGCTCTCTTAACTTTTCTTACTTCTCTTACTCCTCTTACTCCTCTTACTTCGCTCTCTTGCTCTTCTCTCTCTCTCTGCCCTGAGCTGCAGCTGCAGGTCCCAGCAGGGCCCCTTCACCCAGGCCCTGTGCAATAAACCCCACACTCCACAACCAGCCCTGACTCCAGAGATCTCTCATCTCCGTCTTCCCCGGTTCCTACAGGGACCCAGCCCAGCAATTGCAATATTTGAGTGTATTTCTAACCCCAAAGTGCAGCTAAAACCTGCAGCCCTCCATCTGTGCTGAGGTAAAAAACAAAGTCCTCAAAGTCCCACTGCGGCCTGCTCCGGCCACTGCACTGCCCTGCACATCATCAACCTCAAACCTCCAGGGAAAATCTTCCTCTTGTCCATCAAAACCCTCTTGGTGCCTTGGGAGGGCTGAGCTGGAACAGAGACTGGGCAGAGCTGGAGAATAAAGCAGAGATTGATTGAAAGGCCTTTAGGGTACACCTTGAGCAGGACAAGAGCCTGACCAGGGCTGTACCCAAGGTGGGCACAAAATGGTCACAAAAATGAGCACAAAATGGGCTCAAAATGGGCCCCAAATGGTGCCCAAAATGGACACAAAATGGTGCCCAAAATGGACACAAAATGGTCACAAAATGGACCCAAAGTGGGCCCAAAATGGGCACAAAATGGACCCAAAATGGTCACAAAATGGACAAACGGTCACGAGGTCTCACACTTTGATCAGTTTGGGTCCATTTGCATATTGGGGTTTAATTGTCCAATTCCAGCTTCAGGTTGTGAGGTCCCATCCTTCCTGTCCCTCCCTCCAGCCCCCCTTGTTTGTGCTGTGGGGCTGAAAGTTGTCCTTGGTGTGCAGCAGGACCAGGATTTGTTTTGTGTCCCTGCTCTGTGTGACCCCGAATGTGAGCTCAGAGCTGCACCCTGGGCAGCACAGAGCCTGAAAAACACCAGAGCTCAAACTCCAGGCGTCATCATCAACCTCAAATCCCCAGGGAAAATCTTCTGGGTTTTGGGGATTTTTCTCCAAAGCTGAGCATGGGTGGGGCAGGGTCCCCCCGAGCACAGGGATATGAAGAGGGAGCTCCATGCTGAGAAATCTCAACCTGAGAAATCTCCAGGACAAATTTACAGGAAGGAAAAAGAAACCTTTGGAACCTTGAGATGAAACAAAAAACCCCTCAGTCTGCTGCTAAAAATGGCTGAGAAAATGAAATTTGATTTGGAGATATTTGAAAGAACCCGAGAGGAATAAATCTTGCTTTATTTATTTTTTATTTTCAGCAAATGATGCAACTTCTAAACGTACACAAAAGGCCAAATAGTTGTTGGAAAAATAAAAATATCAGCATAAAGCTTGGTTTTGTTGTGGTGATTTTCAGCTTGAAAAGTCAGTTTAATTCTAACATGAGCAACTAAAGGCTGAAAGACACAAAACTTGAAATTGTGCTGCTTTATGACAGAAATTGTTTTATTTCCTTTTACTTTATAGGATCTGTCCTGAAGGCTTTGAGTTGTGGGAATCTGGAAGATTTATTGCTACAAATCCCATCACTTTTCTCTCTTCTGGACAGAGAACTGGGGTGCAAACATGAAATGTTTAACGATGCCCTGGTGCCAAATTTCTGCCAAATAATTTCTTACTGAGGCTGGACACAGAATTGCTGCTGAAATGATTGAAAATGAGAAGTTGGCAAGGCCCTTCTGAGGCAAAAATGTGCATTTTGGCTCCTTTTGCTTGCAGGAACTGCAGAGCCAGAAAAAGTCAGATTAAAAACCCAGAATTATTTAACTCTTTGAAAGGCTGGTTTGTGCTGCAGTCAGAATGTTCTGGAAAATGCTGGAATTTCAAATTTTCCACTGTTTTGTCATAAATTGATTCTGTCACATCTTGTCCAGCCTGGCCTTGGGCACTGCCAGGGATCCAGGGGCAGCCCCAGCTCCTCTGGGAATTCCATCCCAGCCCCTCCTCACCCTCACAGGAAGGAATTTATTCCCAATATCCCATCTAACCCTGCTCATTTAATGACTTTTTTTTTCCTCCTGTGTAGAATTTGGTGCAAAGATTTTTAATTTTTTTATATCTTTTATAAAAGATATAAAAATAATGAAAATATATATAATATAATGAAAAAAAATCTTTCTCATTGGAGCCTTCAACCCCAAACTTCTCCCTCTATATTTTTATATTTTGTTATATTTTTATTCCTGAGTGATATTTCTCCCCAGCATTGCATTCATCTTATTTGTACCTCCTTTTATCTTTTATTCTGTGTACAATTCAGGGATTTGTAGAACACCTGAACCTGTTTTGTTTCTCCCTGCTTTTATTCTGGGTGGAATTCAAGCATTTGAGGAGCACTTATAAATAAAACCTGTTCTTTTTGTTCCTCCTTGCTTTTTTTTTTTCCCTGTGTGGAATTCAAGGATTTGAACAGCACTTTTAAATAAAACCTTTTTTTTTTTTTTCCTACATCTCCATTTGGTTTTTTCTCTCCCAAATTATCTGTGTAAGAGCATCTATAAATACCAGAGCAAGTCAGGCATGAAGCACTGAGACTAAATATAAAACCTAAGGAAAAAATGCAGTAAAAAATCACCACGAAGAGGAGAACATCTGGATTTTAATGGACAGATCCCTTTATCCACGTGGGATCTGTGGATTCAAACCTCCTGTGCCAATGCAGAATTTTCAAAATATTTCAGCCCTATCAGACCCCAAAATGGGGTCTGATAGGGCTGAAATATATATATATATATATAGGGCTGAAATATATATATAAATATATATATATATTTTATATATAATGCTCTTTCACTTGGAGCATTTGAAATTTCCTCTTTGGATTTTAAGTCTTTATATTGTTGTCATATTTTATACGTAGTATTTTAATACTATATTATTTTAATATTTTAATATAATATTTAATTATATAATATATAATTTCTCAAAGAGCCTTTTAAAGTTCCAGTTAAATGCTCCAAGAAGTGATGGAAGAGGATTAAAATCCTTTTTAGGACTTCAGGATGCACCTGGAACAGATGCCGGAGAGGTGCACGCAGCTGTGTGCTCCAAAAGGAATTTATTTCCCCTCAGAATTTATTGTCAGGAGGAGAAAAGTATCCAAAGTCCTGCTGGGATCTGGAATCACAGGGATTCCAGCAAGGGAGGTGCTGCACTCAGGAAAATCAAATGGAAATCCAGCTTAATGTGCTGCATTCAGGAAAATCAAATGGAAATCCAGATTAATGTGCTGCACTCAGGAAAATCAAATTAATGCCCAGGCTGCTCTAGAGAGGTTTGACAAATGAATAGTAAAAGTCAAATTTCAGGGGTTATTTCAATATTTAATTGAGGATCACAGAACCACGAATCTGGGATCTGGGGGTGAGGTGGGATGAACCATCCAAAAAAACCTGGGGCAGCTGCTGCTCTTGGCTTTGTAATTGTTCTTAAGGCCATTAAATAAAACCCTTGTTAGAAATAAACATCCTGAAGCATCCTTCATTTGCATGCTCAGTGTTGATTCTAAAAATATGAGGGAATAAAGAGATAATTGATCCAATTCCTGGGATCCTGCAATGCCTAATGGGTTTGGTTTTTTTGTGTTAATAACAGAATTAAAGCAGATTGATGTGTGTCATAGGCTAGGAAAAGCCTGATTTTGTTCCAATCGGGGTCAGTTTGTGTGATTGACAAGTAATTTATCCAGTAAAAGACAAGCTGCGACTTTCGGCGAAATGCTTAAAAAGGCTGGATGGGGGGAGGAGCGGTCTCTTTGTCTCCCGGTGTGGCAGGCCGGGGACAGAGAGAGCCGCCGGGGCCGGCGGGCCTCGGTGCCCCCCCCCACCCCGGGCGGCTGCGGCGGGCCGGGCCGGGCCGGGCCGGGCCGGGCCCCGATGTTGCTGGAGCCGGGGCAGGCCGGGTCGGAGCTTTAGGAGCCGCTGTCTCGCGGAGAGGCAGACAGCATGGAGGGAGAGAGAGAGAGCTCGGACGGAGTGCCCCTTCGCCCTTGCTCTTCTTTTTCAAGCCGAAGAAACCAGCGCACGGCTTCTAAACGACTCAGTTTCCCGCCGCAGAGCCACGTGGGCAGCCCGGCAGCCCGAAAAGTTTAACCTTTTGTTGTGAGCAGATGGACTTTCCTAAACATCATCTTTCTCCGGAAGAAGAACAAATATAGCGAATAGAAAGACACAGCATGGAGCTACAGTCGGTACAGGAAGAGTGAAAAGGACTTTAAGGCAAAAGGACAAGGAGTGGCCTAATTTTGGCTGGACATTTCTGGTAAAACTATAGAGACTGAACTAGTTTTTTTCCTGTAACATATAAATGCTTTTGGGGGGATGTAAGGTTCTAGTTAAAAGTGATATGAAGCTTTTTGCTCCTAAAGAAAGAGGAGATTTGTTTTTGGGTCTTGAGATGATTTTAGAAATAGAAGAAGAGAATCTTTGTGTCATACTAGAGGAGGCATCCTTAAACAGTACCCCAATAAGCAAATATGGCCTATGTGCAGTGTTGAGAGAACTGCTAGTGGGTAGGATTTCGCAGTTTGCAGGAGTTCCTTTGAAATCCTCGCAGATGTAGAGCATGGGATGTCTATATAGAACCCAGAGAGACTCCTTTCCTAAAAGAACTGATAAAAAGTTATTTTTAAAATGGTAAAACTGGCTGAAGTTGCAAGTCATGTCTTTTTATGTTGAGTGAAGAAAGGTAAAAAACTTAGAAAGAGAAAGAAAGATGTTTTAGAAGTTTCATTTGTTGTTGTTGTTGTTTTTTTTCCCTTTTCTTGTTGTTTTTGTGTGTATTAATAAACTATCTTTGTAATTTAAAGATGGGCCTGGTTTGCTTTATATTCTTCCAGTCAAATGAAATATAGAACGTGATTAAACCATCACAATGTGTATTCCACCACCTCCTAGACTCGATGGGTTTGCTTATACCAGGGATAAATTAGCAAAGGCCTCATAGAAACAACGTGGTGGAGCTGGCAGCTTGGAAAAAAAATAAAATAATCCATTGTATTGGTTTGGGAAGACAGGTGTCTGCCAGGGAAAGCTGGAGTTTCCCTTGGAATGGAGAATGTAAACCCCTCACCCCCTCCAAATTATCATTTTGCAATTTAGGGCTTTCAGGCAAAGATTTGGGAATAGGAATAACAGTTCTTTACTGGGAATATTAACAATACAAATGTAGTAGAAAACAAAACCACCCAACCAAACAAGCAAACAAACAACAATCCTGGAACCCCTGACAGAGTCAGAGCTCCAACCTGACACCCTGTTGGTCAGGGGGTTGGGAGCAGCCCACAGTGAGTCCTCCTGGAGTGGCAGATGTGGTTCTGTTGGGGCAGAGATGATCCTGAGAGAAAAGGGCCCAGGGATGGTGAGAAGGGCCCAGGGATGGTGAGAAGGGCCCAGAGATGGTGAGAAGGGCCCAGGGATGGTGAGAAGGGCCCAGGGATGGTGATAAGGGCCCAGGGATGGTGAGAAGGGCCCACTCTCCCTCCAGGAATCCAGTGGAACCAGATCCCTGGTGTTCCTGTGTCTCAGTTTTTATCCAGGTGGGAATGGTTGGCTCCTCCCACTGGGTGGAGCATCTCCCAATGGATGATGGAATGTGTCCTGTCCCTGCTGAGCCTTCATGGCCCATCAGCAGCAGATCTCCCCTGGAGGGAGGAGGGTGGTGACAGAGATAACAAACACTGCCCCACCTGGTTTGAACAGCTGCCCCTTATCAGAAGGCACCGCCCCCTCCCCCCAGAGTTACAAGAGATAAAGAAAAAACATCTCCCCAACTGCTTTCAACAGATGAAACCTGACCAACAGGGTGTCAGGTTGGAGCTCTGACTCTGTCAGGGTTCTCCAAAATTGTTGTTTGTTTGCTTGGTTGGTTTTGTTTTCTGCTAGATCTGTATTGTTAATATTCCTAGTAAAGAACTGTTATTCCCATTCCCAAATCTCTGCCTGGAAGCCCTGAATTGCAAAATTATCATTTGGAGGGGGTGAGGGGTTTACATTCTCCATTCTAAGGGAAACTCCAGCTTTCCCTGGCAGATACCTGTCTTCCCAAACCAAAACACCCTGCAAGGACCTGCCAGGTGTGTAAAGCAAGGACTGAGCTGATCCTGCAGGTGCAGAACCCCTGGGCAGGTGTGTGGCCAGGGGGGAGCAGCAGAGGAGCAGCCACGGGGGGCTCCCCTCAGGCACGGGAAGGAAAAAGCAGAGAAATCCCGTTGTGATCCTCCTCGGGGCTGGGTTTTGCACAGCCCAGCCCACGCCCTGACTCACAGAAGTTTCTTCCCCCTGAAGGATTTTTCTCGGCTGGATTTGGTTCTTTAATACTTTATTTGGGAGGATGTGGCCAGAAGGAGTTGGTGCTGGGGAGGGAGGCTGGTGAAATCAGCTGGGATGTGGACCTCCAGAGTCAGATTCTCAGCCCTGCTGAAGTGCTCTGAGCAGCCAGAAATCCTGGGAGAGACAAGAAAACAGGATTGGAGAATTTGTGTGGTTTGGGGAAGTGACCAAAGCACCAATTCCTCTCAGGAGTGGGAAGGGAGGGAGTCAAAGGAAGAAAACTCCTCTCTCTGGCAGTGCTGGAAGGAGTTTTTACTGACACCTAACTCCGGGGTTTATTCTCTCTTCATGCTCAAACACTGATAAGGGAGAGTCTGAGTCAGAGCAAACTTGCTGTTATTGATCAGGAATATTTTAAACCCTGATTCCCAGCCCTGTTAATAAACCCAGGAATCTGCCAGCTGCTCCCATCCCTCGAGGCTCTTTGGGGAAAACCCTCAGCTGGTGCAAAGCAGGGAGCATCTCCTCAGGGCAGCTGGGCTGGATTCCAATGGGAACCTGTTCCTAAACCATCAGAAATGGGGTGGATCCACTGCAGTCAAAGCCATAAAGCCCCAGAAAAGACCTCAAATCCCATCCAGTCCCATCTCCTGGACAGCTCCCACTATCCCAGACCATCCCAGCCTGGCCTTGGGCACTTCCAGGGATCCAGGGGCAGCCCCAGCTCCTCTGGGAATTCCAGCCCAGCCCCTCCCCACCCTCCCAGGGAGGAAATTCCTTCCCAAAATCCCATCTAACCCCGCTCTCCTTCAGTTTAAAGTCCTTCCCACTTGTCCTGTCCTCTTGGCTCTGTCCCTGTGAGGACAGCAAGAATTTAATCCTGATTAATTCCAGTGATGGAAATGCCAGGAACAAGCTGCAGCTCTTTTTGTCTGGCCTGAATTCCTCCCCTGGCCAGCAAATCTTGGATGAGACACAGAGGTGTCAACCCCTGGTCCCTTTTGTCCCTTGTCCCCGTCACAGGTGACCCCTCAGGAGACAAGTTCAGGTAGGGGCTGGGATGTTCTTCAGGGGGTTAATTTGGGCAGCCAGGAGAATAAAAACAGACCCAGGATGTGTTGGAAGAGCTGCTGTGGCTCTGGGAATATCCCAGGGCTGTTCCCAGCCCTGTGTGCAGGGGTGGAGGGCAGCTCTGGGATCTGGGGCTGCTCCTGGGGTGCCCCAGCCCTGGCTCAGCATCTCCCCCAGCTGAAATCCTCCTTGGCCACGTCCTTGTGCCCCAAAGGGGCTGAGAGGCGGCTCCAGAGGAGGGAAAACACCCCTGGAGAGATGGAGAGCTCTGGGGTTCGGGCTGGGTCACCCCAGGTTTGGGTGGTTTAGAGCCCTTTGCCCTCTGAAAGCCCCGAGCCGGACGCAGGAATGAACCGGAGTCTTCAGATGTTCTTTTTTCAAGGATTTTCTTGGTGTTTATTATTTCTTATCTTTTCCTTTTCCTCTGTGCCCAGCCAAGATCTGTCCAGCTCGAGCACCAGGCGAAAACTCTGCCCCTGACGAAGGCTCGTCATCTCTTATACCAATTATTACATATCAATTATTTACAATTACACACCAATATCTACACTCTGTACTAAACAGGTCATTTCTACACTGACCCAATCCCTCTGAAGCTGCTTTGTGCCACCGTCACTGCAGAAGATGGAGACGAAGAAGAAGGAGAAGAAGAAGAAGAAGAAGGAGAAGAAGAAGGAGAAAAAGAAGAAGAAGAAGAAGAACAAGAACAAGAACAAGAAGAAAACAACCCCAGGGCACCGCCCAGAATCCTCCATCTTGTCCCCATTCACCCCTATTCTAAAAACCCAAATGTGACAAACTGCACAATTCTTTATCACACTTTTGTGTCTTGTAACTACTCTCTCAGTGTTGGAAGATTTCCCCATGGACTGAAGTCAAAGCCCTTGCCTTCCTGGGCCCTGTGCCAGGGTCTGCAAGCCCCCTGTACAGACCCTAGACCCCCTGTACCGACCCCAGACCCCCTGTGCAGATCCCAGACCCCCTGTACAGACCCCTGATCCCCCTGTACAGACCCCAGACCCCCCTGTACAGGTTTTAAACCCCCTGCACAGGTTTCTGACTGTCCAGGGTATCCAAAGGAATGCCCTGGACTCCCACAGAGAGCGGGATGGAGGATGAAAAAAAAAAAACCCCTCCAAAAATTAACTGCTGCCATCCCAGCAAGGCCTCATAAATATGGGTTTTCCAGCAGGATCCATGTCACGTCCCCAGGGATCGCTGCCAAACTCCCTGCACAGCGGTGACTGCCTTTGCACAGAGCTGAAATCCATAAACGAGGGCTGGGCCCCTCCTCTTTATCCAGATATCATCAGAAATCTGAGGATTTTTGGCTACACAGCAAATGTTTGGAGTCCTTCAAATCCTTCAAAGGGGCAGCAGCGGAATTCAGCTCTGCTGGAAACTTCCTCTGGGGTCCTGGGCAGCTTCCATCTAAATTTACAAACTGCAGAGCAGAGAGGGTTTTGATTTTCACTGGGATTGTGGTGGCTGTGGAGTTCTGTATTTTTGGGGGGGTGAACATTTATTTCCAATTTGAGGTTTTTGTCTTTCACTGGTGGCTGTGGAGTTCTCTATTTTGGGGGGGGTGAACATTTATTTCCAATTTGAGGTTTTTGTCTTTCTCTGGGATTGTGGTGGCTGTGGAGTTCTGTATTTTTGGGGGGTGAACATTTATTTTCAACCTGAGATCAGGGGCACTTCAGAGCCAAAGGATTTTTGGGGCTGTGAGCTTTAGTCCTATATATTTAATGAGTCCTATATTTAGTTCACCCTATGTTTAGCAAGTTCTATATTTAGTGAGTCCTGTATTAAGTTAGTCCCATATTTAGTCCCATCTATTCTTAATTTGTCTAAAATCATCCCCAGGAAGCTTCACCATTCCACCCACCCCACCTGTAACTCCCTGACTTGTTAAACCTGGCTTTAACAATTATTCCAGCACTTTAGGTGTGAAATAAAATAATAATAATAATAATAAAATTCCTTTATTGTTGTAAGAATTTATCCTCCAGGGCCACCCAGTGCTGCTCCTCAGCAGCATCCCAAGGCTTGGCAGCTGAATCATCCCCAGGTGGGATTTTTGTCAGATCCATGAGGTCAGTTTTTCTCCCTGGATAAGGAGAATTTTTGTGTAAAAAGGAGTGAGTCCTATATTAACTTAGCCCTATATTTATTAATTTATCTTTAAAATCATCCCCAGGAAGCTTCACCATCCCACCCACCCCACCTGTAACTCCCTGACCTGTTAAACTTGGATTTCCTCTGGGAGAACAATTATTCCTATGGATCAGGGGGGCTTTTCCAGCACTTTAGGTGTGAAATAAAATAACAATAATAATAAAATTCCTTTACTGTTGTAAGAATTTATCCTCCAGGGCCACCCAGCAGCACCCCAAGGCCCGGCAGCTGAATCATCCCTAGGTGGGATTTTTGTCAGATCAGTTTTTCTCCCTGGATAAGGAGAATTCTAGCGTAAAAACGAATTTTTTGGAGCTGGAATTCTGTTTAATGAATGCACTGCAGCAGCAGTGACTCCACACTTCTGCTCCATCCCCTCTGCTGAGCCCAACATTTCCTCACCCCGTGGGTGCCAGAGCTGGGGACGATTTATTGATTGCTGCTGCAGCAAAGTGATGCTCAGCCTGGCCACAGCCATCCAAGAAAAGCTCATTTTGCTGAGCCCTGGGGTTTTTTATTTTTCACCTTAAATCTCAGCCCTAATTTTAAGTAATTTTATTTTAAATGAATAAATTTAAATTAAATTATATTAAGAATTTTAAATCTCAGCCCTGTCCTGCTGCAAAGTTGGTGGCATCCAAGAATTCACATTTAAATATATATAACATTTAAATATATATATTATTATATTATATTATACATTATTATATATTATTATATTATATATTATTAATTATATTATATTATATTATATTATAATATATAATATAATATAATGTTATGTTATATTATGTTATAATATAATAATATAATATAATGATAATATAATATAATATAATATTATGTTATGTTATGTTATAATATATTATTATGTTATGTTATGTTATGTTATGTTATATTATATTATAACATTATATTATATTGAAACATTATATTATATAGAAATATAATATAATGTTTATATTATATATAAACATTAATATATAAATAACATTTAAAGTTTTCTTTCTGGCAGAGGATGAGGAGATCCAGCACCAAGAGCTGCCGGGGAGGGAAAGGAAATTTTGCGTTTTCCCAGCGAACATCGCACAAATAAAAATAAAATCCACGGAGCAGAGAGTCCAGGGGAGCACAGGGGGAAATCCCAAAAGATTTCCTGCTTTTTGTCCTGAGGTAAAAATCACGGAATTCCGGCGCGCAATTAAATGACGGCGCCCAATTAGCTGCAATTGTGGCCACAATTAACGTAATGACACGGGAGTGCTGCCTAATTAAACGATCCCATCGCTTCTAAATATGGATTATTTACGTTAATATGAAAGCAAAAGCTGGGTGGGACAGCCAAAAAACCCCTGAGATTTGGGATAATTGCATTTATGCACTTTTAAAGCGAATTTTTAGGGTTTTTTTGTTTTGTGGGGGTTTTTTTTGGTTTTTTTTTTTTTTGTGTGGGGTTTTTTTGTTTTTGGGGGGTTTTTTTTGTTGTTTTTTTTGTTTATTTTTGTTTTGTTTTTTTTTTTGGGTTTTTTTTTGGTTTTTTTGTTTGGTTTTTTGGGGTTTTTTGGGGGGGGTTTTTGGGGGTTTTTGGGGGGTTTTTTTAAAGGCTTTTTTTTTTATTTTAAAGGAAAGGAGAAGGAAGGACACGTGTGTCCCCACCCTGCTCCAGCTCGTGCCAGCCTGATCTACATTTTATCTGCAATGCATCAGGAGTTTGTGCAGCTTCTTCTTCTTTTATTTTTTTATTTTTTTTTATTTTATTTTCATTTGGCATGATTCCTGCGGCCTGTGCAGAGCTGCAGCCTCGCCAGCCCAGGTGCTGCATTCCCTGTAACCCTTGCATGGCTGCTCCAGGAAAACCAAAGGATGCAAAACCCCCAAAAAAATTCAAATTACAACAGCTCTGAGGAGACTGTTCGAATGTAGAGGGGTTTGGAAAGATTTTTTTTTTTTTAAGGCCAGAAAAAAATTATTTTTAAGGTTTTCAAGCCTAGAAAACTCAATTATTTATAAGATCTTTAAATCCGGGAAATTTGGTTATTTTTAATATGTTTTTAAGCCTACAAAACTCAATGGTTTTTAAGAATTTCAAGCCCAGAAAACTCAATGGTTTTTAAGAATTTTAAGCCCAGAAAATTCAATCATTTTTAAGAATTTTAGGCCTATAAAACTGAGCAGTTTTTAAGGCTTTTAAGCCCAGAAAACTCAATGATTTTTAAGAATTTTAAGCCTATAAAACTCAATAGTTTTTAAGGTTTTTAAGCCCAGAAAACTCAATGGTTTTTAAGAATTTTAGGCCTATAAAACTGAACAGTTTTTAAGCTTTTAAGCCCAAAAAACTCAATGGTTTTTAAGAATTTTAAGCCCAGAAAACTCAATGGTTTTTAAGAATTTTAGGCCTATAAAACTGAACAGTTTTTAAGGCTTTTAAGCCCAAAAAACTCAATGGTTTTTAAGAATTTTAAGCCCAGAAAACTCAATGGTTTTTTAAGAATTTTAGGCCTATAAAACTGAATAGTTTTTAAGGTTTTTAAGCCCCAAAACTCAATGGTTTTAAGATTTTTTAAGCCCAGAAAAGTCAGTGCATATGGGCAGGTATAGGCTCGATCTTCCAGGATCATGGAATTTGTGGCCCTGACAGATTTCCTGGATTTTTTGAAGATTCCTCTTCCATAAATATTCACAGTCCGTGATTTTCCTTGGCCTTTAACAAATCTGATTATTTTACAGTGCAGAATAAAAAAGAGATAAAAACAAGTGGTGACGAAGAACTCTTGGGTGCATAAAGGGAGAAATCTTTTCTCTACATCAGCATTTGAGGGGTTTGGGACACGAATTTTGGGGTTTTTTTTCATCAGAGGGGAGGTGGCTGTGCTCAGATCCCATCAGGCTGCAGGAACTGCAGGCAGGGTGTGTCAGGGGTTGTCTCTTCCCATCCTGGGCCCTCTTTGGGTTCATTCCTCTGAATTTCATCTTCCTGCTGGAGATCCTTCACTTGGAGCATCTGAAATTCCCTCTTTGGGTTTTAAGTCTTTATATTTTATATTGTTGCCATATTTTATATATAATGCTCCTTCACTTGGAGCATTTGACATTTCCTCTTTGGATTTTAAGTCTTTATATTTTATATTGTTATCACATTTTATATATAATGCTCCTTCACTTGGAGCATTTGACATTTCCTCTTTGGATTTTAAGTCTTTATATTTTATATTGTTATCATATTTTATATACATTTTAATATTATATTATTAAATATTATAATATAACATTTAAGTATATGATTTATTATATATTTATATAAAAATATTGCATATTATATATTTAATTACATAATATATAATGTATAATATATAATATATAATATAATTAAATTTTATATTATATAGATAATATATTATATTCTATAGTATTATATCTTATATCTTATATCTTATATCTTATATATTATATATTATATATTATATCATATATCATATATATGTTGTATACATAACTTTTAAAATTATTTTTTATCTTTTCTATGTGTTTCTGATGACACACAACGAGGGTGATATTTCCAAAAACGCCACTTGACAAAGGAGCAATTCCCATGAAAACACCCCGTGGTCTCCTTCCAGCAGCAGCTCCTTGATCTCCCCAATTCCTGAGCATCCCAAAGCCAAACTGGAATTAATGGGAGAGAACCCTGAAGAACAAAAACATTTGAAATTATGAAGATGTATAAGGGTATGATGTATTTAAAAAAAAAAGTGCTTTTTGCACACTTAACATTTTTTTTCCTGACTGGAAGCCTTAATGTCTGATTGAAGGTTGTTCACGAGGCATCTCAGGAGATGGAAGAAACAATAAAAGTGATTTAACAAGAGGAAAAAAAAAAAAGAAAAGAGAGAGGCAGCAATAAATTTGAACATTGTCTGGGTTTCAGCTGCCGTGGGTTGTGGGGGTAATGGCATATTAATGCACAAATCAATGCCAGAATTAAAGCCAGCTCCCAGCCAGGCTCCTCCAGCCTTAACCCTGCTCCTCCTCTCTTGGAGAAGGATGAGAGGTGTGGGTGTGGAGGGCGTTGGATGTGCTGCTGGTGTGGGATCCCCTGTTTTCTTGGGAATTCTGTCGGAGTGAAGCAGGAATTGTCACCCTTTGCTGGGAGTTTTGCAGCTCGTTTGGGGGGGCTGGCAGCAGGGAATGCTCCGGCCCTCCCTGGGTCTGGGGAGCAGGAATGGGACCAGGGAATCCTCCAGCCCTCCCTGGGTTCCATGGAGCAGGACAGGGAGCAGGAATGGGGCACCAGGGAATTCTCCAGCCCTCCCTGGGTTCCATGGAGCAGGACAGGGAGCAGAGAGTCCTCCAGCTCTCCCTGGATCTGGGGAGCAGCTCAGGGAGCAGGACAGGGAGCAGCTGTAGCAGGAATGGCAGCAGAGAATCCTCCAGCCCTCCCTGGGCTCCATGGAGCAGGAATGGGGCAGCAAGGAATCCTCCAGCCCTCCCTGGATCTGTGCAGCAGGACAAGGAGCAGGACAGGGAGCAGCTGTAGCAGGAATGGGGCAGCAGGGAATCCTCCAGCTCTCCCTGGGTTCCATGGAGCAGAAGTGGGAGCAGAGAATCCTCTAGCTCTCCATGGATCCTGTGGAGCAGGACAGGGAGCAGCTGTAGCAGGAACGGGAGCAGGGAATCCTCCAGCTCTCCATGGATCCTGTGGAGCAGGAATGGAAGCAAAGAACCCTCTGGCCCTCCCTGAGCTCCATGGAGCAGGAATGGGAACAGGGAATCCTCTGGCCCTCTGTGGATTCAGAGGAGCAGGAATGGGGCAGCAGGGAATCTCCAGCTTTCCCTGGATCCCATGGAGCAGGAATGGGGGCAGTTGTGGCAGGAATGGGACCAGGGAATCCTCCAGCTCTCCATGGATTCTGTGGAGCAGGAATGGGAGCAGAGAATCAATCCTCTGGCCCTCTGTGGATCCAGAGGAGCAGGACAGGGGCAGCAGGGAATCTCCTGGGTCCCATGGAGCGGGAATGGAAGCAAAGAATCCTCTGGCCCTCCCTGGGCTCCATGGAGCAGGCATGGGAGCAGAGAATCCTCTGGCCCTCTCTGGATTCAGAGGAGCAGGAATGGGGCAGCAGGCAATCCTCCAGTCCCCGCTGGGTTCCATGGAGCAGGAACAGGAGCAAGGAATCCTCCAGCTCTCCCTGGGTTCCATGGAGCAGGAATGGGGGCAGGTGTAGCAGGAATCCTCCAGCTTTCCATGGATCATGTGGAGCAGGACAGGGAGCAGGGAATCCTCTTGCCCTCCCTGGATCCCATGGAGCAGGACCGGGAGCAGCTGCAGCAGGAACAGGAGCAGAGCTCTCCATGCCTGTCCTGCCATCCCCTGCAGGCCGGGCGGGTTCATTTGGGGCCGGGAGGGGACGCGGCTCATCAGGGCTCTGCCGCCTAACGGGCTGTGACTGAGCAGCTCCTCCGCTCCCTCCCCGAGCGGGGGCACGGCGGGTGAAGCGAGGGCCCAGGCAGAGAGGATGATGCAGAGCTTTGTCTGCCCTTCAAACAGCAAAGCAGCGCAGGCAGCTGGGAAACGTCTGGCGGGGGCTGCTTGCACAAAACCTGGCTCTGGGATCCCCTGGGGTTGTCGTGGCATCCTAAAAAAGACACACAGAACCTTTGGGAATGCAGGAATTCACCTCAAATTAAAGCCAGGAGTTCCATGTCACCACGACACCTCCAGAGGGGATTTGGGGCAGGAATGTGGCTCTGGAAGGTCAGGATCCATTGGGGTCCTGAATGGGTTGGGTTGGGAGGGACCTTAAATCACCCAGTGCCACCCCTCTGGGGTCTGCTGGGTTTGTCCTGGCATCCTAAAAAAGACAAATGAAACCTTTGGGAATGCAGGAATTCACCTGAAATTAAAGCCAGGCTGGGTGGGCTTGGAGCAGCCCGGGGCAGTGGGAGGTGTCCCTGCCATGCCAGGGTGGCACTGGGTGGGATTTCAGGTCCCTTCCCACCCAAACTGTTCCACGTTCAGGCTCTTGGAGACGCCCCAGTGCCGGGATGTGGATCCCAAGTGGGGCATCCCAGCCCAGGCACAGCTCATTTCTCTCTCTCCATCTCTGGGGGAGGCTCAGTTTGCTGAGCTCGGGTGATCTGGGCAGCCCTGGGACCTGGTGCTGCTTTGGCTTCTGCTCCCGGAGTTTCACAGAATCCTGGGATGGTTTGGGTTGGGAGGGACCTGAAATCCCATCAGTGCCACCCCTGCCCTGGCAGGGACACCTCCCACTGTCCCAGGCTGCTCCAGCCCGGCCTTGGGCACTGCCAGGGATCCAGGGGCAGCCACAGCTGCTCTGGGAATTCCATCCCAGCCCCTCCCCACCCTCCCAGCCAGGAATTCCTTCCCAATATCCCATCCAACCCCGAGAAGTCATTCCCTGTGTCCTGTCCCTCCAGCCCTTGTCCAAAGTCTCTCTCCATCCTTTTTGTTCCTGAGCCCCCTGTCCTGCTCCCACCTGGCTTTTGTCCTTTACCTGGGCAAGGAAAGAACCCCCAAATCAGCCGGATTTGGGAAAT